>OY992876.1:85440968-85578468 GCA_963921405.1 Cepaea hortensis
TATGTGACGTGGCTGGGTAGGTGTTTATTATTAGTCATGGATCCGAGGTGGAAACATCCTTTTACGGCTTTGATTGCGGGACTAACGGGGAGTGGAAAATCCGTCTTTGTGCAAAGATTTTTAGCTTATCTTCAAGACATGATAGACCCGCTTCCAGAGGAAGTTATATGGTGCTACGGAGTATGGCAACCCATGTATGAGACTATGAAGGGTGTCCAGAACCTCTTTGGTAAGAATAAAGAACAAATAACCATCATCTTGAATTCGCATTACCTAGTGGTTTTAAAAACCCTCGAGACGGATCGCAGATTAACAATCTGGCCAAAAAGATGTACCCAGGCCGCGTCTCATATGTCCATGAGAGTTTTAAAGACGCGGCAGCGGCTCCACACGTGTATTTGCTCTTTGACCTTCGACAGGAAACACCGGATCAGCTCCGCTTACGAAGCAGTATTTTCCCCGATCAACGTCCCTAAATAATATGTATAACCGAGGGAAACGTCACAGGGCCATGCTGCGGTTTCTGCGCGAGGCGAATCCGATTGTCGTAAAAGCCGTAATTAAAACATCGTCCCCAGATCTCGTCCAATAAATATGCGAATGCTGCCACAATGTATTAAAAGGTAATGCTCCACTGACATCGGCTCAGAAGAGGCGACTGCAGCGGCACAGAAACAGTCTGGGAGCGCTTACGGGTAAGAAATTGTCTATCAAGAAACGGAAACAAATATTGAAACAAGGTCGATTCGTAGGCGCTTAATTAGGTCCCATTCTAAACCTGTTGAAATGCGTCGTGGGTTTGTAATGAAGAAAATGATCTGATCGACCCCCGGCTGCTGGAAAAACCCTATGTACCACCCGACATAATAACTGATAACCTGCGTGACATGGATCAGCATATGCAACAAGTCCTGGAAACCAAAGATCTACCACCAAGAGAAAAAGCCCGGGTGTATCAGCAAACCTTGCAGCGGTATCTGAATCGACTTGAGCAATACAGACATAAGCCGTTAGGTACGTGGATACAAAGGAACACAAACCCGAAATCAGCATTTTACCAGCACCAGTAGTCGAGACACCCAGTCAACCAACACCTATTCAAGTAACACCAAGTAGTCAAATTGTCGAGCCCAAGATAATCGAGACAACACCGCCGTACAGACTCAGACTTCAAAAGAAGAGTAAGATACCTACACCCAAGTGGGAAAAATGGCCGCGCACATAAGAAAGTATTACTACGAGCCTCAGAAACCCGGAGCCTATTGTGGGGCCGCCGCCTTAAAAAGAAACACTAAACTGAATGCTAAAAATATAGAGACTTGGTTACGACATCAGGACACGTATACTCTACATAAACCAATCTGTCGTCGTTTTCAGAGACGTCAGACAATAACCGGTGGTATAAATCAACAGTTTCAAGCCGAATTGATAGATGTGCGACTCCTACAAAGCTACAACGATGGGATGTCGTACCTAGTGACGTGCCTCGATGTGTTTAGTAAATATTCTTGGGCCATCCCGATCAAGAAGAAGACGGACAAAGAGCTAGTTGAGGCAGTGAGTAAAATCTTTGCCGATAGACAACCGATAAATTTTCAGACCGACAAAGGGTCAGAATTTGTCAACCGGTCATTTTAAAATTTCTGAAAGACCAAGGTGTGCATTTCTTTACGACTGAGAATGAAGGCGTTAAAGCCGCGATAGTGGAAAGATATCGAACCCTTAAAGAAAACATGTTGCGTTATTTCACCAAGACCAATACACTACGCTAAGTTGACGTGATAAGTAAGCTGATCAGAAGACAGTCGCATCACGAAAAGTCCATTTTACAGAAGGGGACCGAGTCAGACTGGCTCAACCCAAACAGCCTTTTGAAAAGGGATATATGCCCGCGTGGACAGAAGAAATTTTTTCCGTCAGTCGTATAAACCAGACAAGTCCTGTGACATATGTGTTAAAAGACGATTCGGGAGAGGAACTTCAAGGTTCATTCTACCGAGAAGAGATTCAAGCAGTCTGAGATAAACAAGTGTATCAGATCGAATCAATCTCACAAGAAAGACTCAGGAGAGGTGGTGGTAAAGAGTATTTAGTAAAGTGGTTCGAGTATAATTCGTCATTCAACAGCTGGGTTTCAGACCTAACCATATACCGAAACTAATGGAAGAAACCGTAGAATCTAGCTCACAAAATAACTCACCCAGCGAAATAACTTCGATCTGGTGGCTGTTTGGACAGCGAATACCGCGACTAGAGATTGTCTTCTTCTGTCAGATGATAGTTATATACATCGTCATTGGCTAATCACTATTCACCCTGTCTCGAGGCGGCGTCGAAGCACCCGAGGGCAAACTTTGGATTGCTCTAATAAGTAGTTGTCTGGGTTACCTATTACCGAACCCTAATTATCTACGAGTTTCTACGTGATATTGCCAAGCAATGCTTCACCGAACATGTTTCCCAATGATACTCCAGGTCACTATTTCATCAAGTTACCGCAGACTATTGAGGTGAATCAACGCTACGAAGTTGGTCTGGCCGAAATTCAATTTCCCAACTGCTACTGCAATGTGATAGTGAATGAAGTGTGGATAAGATACATCCAACCCAAAGGAGAAGTAATAAGATGGCCGTGTCCCCCGGGGCTGTACAGTTCACCAGACGCGTTTATAGCGGAGCTGAATCGACTAATGAAAGACCCGGAGTCGGGTGACAAGATGCATGTTAGATTCCATTTTAACAAAACACCAAAGAAAGTCATCGTGAAAATAACTGAACCGGGGGCCACTGTTACTATTAGCGACAAGTTGCAAGAGCTATTACATATAATTAAAGGTGACGGGTCATTAGGCTCAAATAACGACCTGAAAAATGTCTACGTCTACTGCGACCTCATAGCCTCCAGACCAGTTGGAGACGCCATTGTTCCACTACTAAGGGCTGTTACTGTTATGAACCAACTCTCAATCTCGGTGTTTCGCATCTACGACAAACCACACTATGTGCCATTGAGTCGGTATTCCTTCGACATGGTGGAGATCCTTTTAACCACTGAGACGGGGACAACGATCTCATTTGCCAGCGGAACTTCATTGCTGACGTTAGATTGTCGCACGCGGAAACATTCAGACCTAGAATAATGGTGAAATATATGGCGTAACGGCGAAATCCCAAACTTTACGAAGACTTTTACTGCTACCAAACTGGTCATGGCATGCCGGTGCTTGTAGGTGGTCGGAGTCAGAGAGGACGTGGTATCGGGAGTTTCGTCAGTGGACTCGGTCGCACGATTCTACCCTGGTTAAAGACAGGAGGTAAGGCCTTACTCCGTAAAGGTGTCGGCATGGGTCTGCGAGTTGTCCAAAACGCTCTAGCTGACAGGAGTGTTGGAGAAGCCTTTAAAAATCAAGCCAAACAAGCCGGTCAACGTTTACTGCAAGGAGCTGTCGAGCATGTTAGCCAATCAGGTAGTGGTATTAGAAGAAAGAGACGACCAGCATCACCTGATGAACCCATCTATCCATCATGTGCCATGCCGGCAAGCGTGGGCGGTCATGTTCAGGCATCTCACTCGATCACCAGAATCGTCTTTCTGTCTCGACCATGCCAAGTGGCCAAGCCATCCAGGTATTTACTTCTCCGTCTTCCCCTTGGTCTCTTCCCTTCGATCTTACCAATCGTCACCAAGTTCTCCAAGTCATTTCTTCTCATAACATTCCCAACAAATTGTGACTGTCCACGTCTAATGACTCTAATAAGTTTACGATCTTCATTTGTTTCTTGAAGGACTTGCTCATTGGTTTTTATGACTGTCCATGGTATTCTTTGGTGAACCCAGTAAACGTATAAAACTTACCACCGCACCTCGTCGAGCTCATAAGAAGAAGAAGTATTCGGATATTTTCGCATAATGGCTCTCATTCACCCTCATTCTTGCGAGCGTCTTCATTCTTGTTTGGATCTGTTTAGCGTATCACCCACGTAAACGGCGGTAGAAGAGGAGCAGTGTGTGGAGATACATCATCTCGCGTTTCTAGCTCCATGCGAACCTATAGAATTTGTTATATCTGGTACCAATGAAAAGTATCTGGATCTGTTTAACACGTTTTTACACTTCAGAGCAAAAGTCACAGTACCCAACGGTGACAAACTACCACCCACGGCTGACGTCGTCCCGGTCAACTATTACCTGCACGGTCTGTTTTCTCAAGTGGATATCTCACTCAACGACACGCTAATCACCCCTAGTGAAAACGCACATCCGTATAGAGCCTACCTGGATGCCACTCTGAATCATGGATAGGAAGCCAAGAGAAGTCATCTCTCGACCGCCCTCTATTAGTATGATACAGCCAAATTTCTCGATGACGCGCAAGGCGATAACAACAACGGACTAAAAACACTACGTCAACTAGACAATGAGAGTCAAGAAATAGATATGATGGGTCGGCTACACGCCGATATTTTCGTGCAAGATCGCTACATGATAAACGGGGTGGATTTGAAAATTAAGCTGACTCCATGGAAATCTACCTTTAAACTCTTGGCCCCCGACGGTGCGGTTTACTCAACTATTATAACATATGCCACGTTTGTGGTTCGTAAAGCCAGACTAAACCCTGCCATCGCTCTTGCCCATGAGAAGCCTTGATGAGAACCAACGCCAAATTCCCAGTCAAGCGTGTGGCGCTAAAAACATTAGCTATCCCTCGGGTGTTGTTATCTCATACTCAAAATAATCTGTTTATGAGTAAAACACCCACTCGCATCGTGATTGGACTTATTACATCAACCGCCTTTAAAGGCACCTTCAACGCTAATCTTTATAATTTTCAAACCTTTGGACTAACGTATCTGAACATAACTGTCGATGGCCGATCTGCCATCAGAAAACCCTTAACCATGGACTTTGACAGTAATCAATACGTACGAGTCTTTTTTGGTACTAATCTAGCGATGGGTCTGGTGGGAAAGGACGCCGGTAATTCTATTGACTATAAAAAATATAAACATGACTATACACTTGATGCCTTTGATCGGAGATCAGTTTGAGATGCCGAGAACTGGACCTTTAACACTGGAATTTAAGTTCAACTCACCCCTACCAGAACGATTACAAGTCGTCGTCTACGCCAAGCACGACGGGATAATTGAAATTTCCAAGACCAGACAAGTGCTAACAGATTACGTCTAGTCATGGACACAGACCAGATTACCAGAATACTACTAGCTCATACGTATGTGAGCCTGTTACAGGTCAGAGTGTGCGCTCGAGGTGAGTTACCTAGACACCTAGATAGAACCAGACCAGCGGCGTTTGTCGTAAACAGTGACCCCAGCAATAAACCGGGTTCCCACTGGATCGCCATGTATTATCGCAGAATGCGCAGAAGAAATCATTCCTGATTCAACGGGCAAGACGGCGTTTACCTGCAAAGCGTTGTGGAACGTAATGAGCACGGCAGGGCACGTAGAGCGCCCTGGTCATCCACTGCACTTGTATTCGTCTTCAGTCGTCTCGACTTGTCTTGCCACTGGACTCAGATGGACTCAGGCGAGAGAGTGAGGTCGACGAATTGAGCAACTCTTCCTCACTTAAATCCAAGTCATCGCGCAAGTCATTCTTCATCCAAAAAAACAAAAACAAAAAAAAACAAAAACATAGAGCTTATGATAGGTGGTTCCCCTCTGAGACCCGTGATACCCATAAACAGCACTTTATTAGTAGTAGAGGTAGTGTACCTGACTGTGACCAGATCTGTGTCTACATCCATGATCTATACTTGCAGTTAATCTGTATATGTAATCTATATCTGTGTCTACATCCATGATCTATACTTGCAGTCAATATGTATATGTAATCTATATCTGTGTCTACTTCCATGATCTATACTTGCAGTCAATCTGTATATGTAATCTATATCTGTGTCTACTTCCATGATCTATACTTGCAGTCAATCTGTATATGTAATCTATATCTGTGTCTACTTCCATGATCTATACTTGCAGTCAATCTGTATATGTAATATATATCTGTGTCTACTTACATGATCTATACTTGCAGTCAAACTGTATATGTAATCTATATCTGTATCTACATCCACGATCTATAATTGCAGTCTGTATATGTAATCTATATCTGTGTCCACATCCACGATCTATAATTGCAGTCTGTATATGTAATCTATATATGTGTCTACTTTCATGATCTATACTTGCAGTCAATCTGTATATGTAATCTATGTCTGTGTCTACTTCTGTCAGAATCTGGAATGTCTCCAACCGAGATGCAGGAACATCGTTACGCCCGCCAGGCGAATAGTCCCCAATCGGGATGCAGTAACATCGTTACGCCCGCCAGGCGAGTATTAGTTACCTGCCCACAGGTTGCTGGCTGACGCGATAGCCAGCGGTCAGGCAAGGACAACGCAAGACGCACGCAGGCCTCGTGAAGCAAATCCACAGAGGGCAAGCGCTTTGCGAGAAACAGACAGACAGCTTGGGGTACTCGGACCAGACAGGACGTATAGAGAGAGAAAGGCTTGTGTAGTTCTGTGCCCGAAAGTCGAGTTCTTGTGCATCTTGTGAGATAGACTGTAAGCTGTGGGTTGTCTGTAAGTGTATTGATGTATCATATATGTATTGCAATGATTATCACATGCCAAACTAGATCGTATTGCATGTGATCGGTAAATAAATCCATTGAACTTCGTGTCGTTGTGTCTCAAGTCCAATCATGTTGTACTTGTACTTGTCTCACATGTGTTAGGGATAACGAGCCAAGTTTAAGACTCTGACATGTGTGAACGTGGGTAGCTCGTCCGGCTTTAAATGAACGTGGGTACCTCGTCCTCATTGAACGATTGAAATTTATTTAAGATTGAACCTAAATTTGTGAACGTGACTTTCGTCCAGAGTTAATGTACATTTAAATGTGAACGTGAAGTCTCATCCTTATATAGTATTATAGTAAATTCTTTGAATATGGAGGCTAGATGTGAACGTCAAGTACATACATTTGTTTGATCTTGTAAACGTGTAAAACATCAGTGATTGTGTAACTTGTCGCCATTTTGACCTTGTCGACATTGTGAAATCGTCGCCATTGTAACCTTGTCGCCATCTTGTAAACTTGATGTCTAGGTCCTTACTGAATGTCATCTTGATGTAAGTGATGTGTCATCAGTGTTATAGAGTGTTGAGATATATTTAGATTGTCTTTGTCAAATTGTTCGTGGAAAGCAAAAAGTTTCGGAAAGAAAGTGACTTGTGTTTTGAAAAAAAAATTGTTGATTGACGACATTACGACCTACAATTACACTCAACGTCATACAAACCTAATCAAAACTTAGGGACAAGCATACACACCACATCAGATAGACGCTAATTTATTTCCTCCAAAACAAAGCAGGTTTTCTGTGCCATCTGAAACCCTTGCCCGTAGAGGTCATTTGTGTTTTGAACTAGCGACCCTACAGTTCCTAGCCCTAGTGTGAACCGTTCTCCACCGCATCCAGTATACTTGAGTATATTTTTCTTTCTATATACTTTCGGATGCAAATTTGGGCACAAATTGTAAGTTGAACAAAATTGTAAATTTTTCAATAGACTAACAACTTATAACTAATTGTGTGTCTGACATCTCATTTGCATTTATAATTACCAACATGTCTTCATTAAACGACTTCATCGAGATGGGTTTAAAGTTGAAGTTAACTGGTGATGAGTTGACAAAGTGGAGTGAAGCTAAGTATTCTGAACACCTTCGAGAGAAAGCGATGGAACGCGACGAAAGAGCGGCTGAAAGAGCTGCCAAGCAAGCAGAAGCAGAACTATCTGCAAAAACAAAACAGGCAGAAGCAGAACTATCTGCGAAAACAAAACAGGCAGAGTTAGAGAATGAATTGAGGAAGGCAGAGATCTCAGCTCAGAGTAAAAGAGAAGAGCTTGAGTTACAACTAAAAATCAAACAACTTGAAGCAGATACTGCCATAGACAAAGAGTCTAAGAAATCTGAAAGACTGGAGAAAGAAAACCAGTATAAAAAGTATCAAGGTATTGTAAGAAATTATACCTCAGGTGACTGCATTGCAGCCTTCACCCAAAATTTTGAAACCTTAATGGACCATTACCAGGTCCCAATGTCTGAATGGAATATTATTTATATGAGGAGTTTGTCAGGGGAACCTCTGAAAGTCATAGAGACTATCCCCAAAGACCTCAGGAAAGATTACCATTATCTAAAATCAAAGATTATGGCACATTTAATGTTAGATGAGGCGGGTTACAGAGAACAATTCAGCAAGTTGAGTCCAAAATCGACTCAAACGTTCTCTGACTACCTCTGCTTAGTCCGAGACATATTTGCAAAATGGACTTCAGCAGCCAAAATAAATAAAGATTACCAGAAATTAGAAGATCTAATCATCAGGGATAAAGTCATCTCATCCCTTCCATCAGCATTTTCGAAATTCTTGCAAGAGAATGAATGCTTGAAAGAAATCAAAATAAACCCAAACTTAACTCAAGCAGAAACAGACAGCTGCAAACATCTCATACAACAGTACAACACCATCTTCTCCAACAATCCAGGACAAACAGAATTAGTACAGCATCACATCACACTTACTTCAAACACACCCATAAGATGCAGACCTTACACCATTCCAGTGCATTACAAAGAAAACTTACATCAGGAAATCATTAGTTTAGAGAAAAACAACATCATTAGACGATCCCAATCACACTTCTCATCTCCAATGGTCATGGTACGCAAAAAGGACAATACAATAAGACTCTGTATCGACTATAGGAAATTAAATAAAATAACGCTTCTTGATCTAGAACCAATGTCCAACTCTGAAGATCTACTGACCGAACTGACAGACTCTAGATTCTTTACGAAGGTAGACATGACGAAAGGTTACTGGCAGATAACGGTAGACGAACAGAGCAGACACCTGACAGCATTTGCCACACCTTGGGGACTGTACGAATGGTGCAAACTTCCATTTGGGCTGGTCAATGCCCCAGCGAAGTTCGTACGTATGACACGACTTTTACTAGTGGACATACCAAACATTATCTGTTACATGGACGACATTTGTGTTCACACAAAGACAATGACAGACCATATAAGGACATTACAGCAGACATTTGAACGGATCAGACAGCACGGACTGACGGTAAAGCCAACAAAACTAGACATAGCCTATCAGGAAATATCCTTCTTGGGGTACAAAATATCTAATGGCTTTGTCACGACAGACGATAACATCGTGTCCAAAATACTGAAACTCTCACTTCCGACTACGAAAAAGCAAGTCAGAAGTGTGTTAGGATTACTAAATTATTATAGACAGTTCATACCTGATTTTGCTGAACTGACTGAAAAATTTACTAACCTACTAACGAAAGATCAACCTGAAAATATTGTAAACAATCAATGCCTAAAATTTGCATTCCAGAAAGTTTTATCTTATTTCTCTGAGAATAGTTTAAAGAATCCCATTCTCAAATTGCCAAATTTTCTTATTTCTTTCAGATTACGCACAGACGCGAGCTCCGTAGCGATTGGAGCAGTTCTGTTACAGGAACATGATAACATCCTACACCCTGTATACTACTTCTCTAGAAAATTAAAACCTAGAGAACGCTCTTGGTCGACACCGCAGTTTGAAGCCCTTGCTCTAGTTGAGGGTATAACTAAATTTTCCACATCCCTTCTGGGACGTCATTTCATTGTTGAGTCCGACAATAGTCCGTTGAAATTTATTACTTCAGGAATGCCTACCAACCAAATGATAGCGCGCTGGTCTCTTAAACTCCAAGATTACAGCCTTGAAGTTCGACATATAGCAGGCAGAACCAACACAATTGCCGATCTGTTGTCCCGTTGTCCGACCGACCCAGTAAGCACTAATGTCTGAGTGCAGTGTGTTAAATACACTCAGACCAACACAGCCATCAGTGAAGATTTTTTTTTTCCACGAAAAGCTGTGTGTCTACTATGTGATGTGATAGGGTTTATTCCCATTATATATAGTTTTCTTATTTTATTATTACTGTATTAAGTGTCTTGAATAATTGTGTAGTGTGTGGTAGAAAGCGAACAATATTAATTGTACATATACTACGAAACAAGAACAGTGCCACATTCGCTCTGAACTTACCGCAAGCGAACTATCCAATTTATCAGTGGTATCTGCGAGTGGAACATTTCCAGTGATATTTTTAATCCGTGTGTGAAAGAGTGAACTGAGCTTTGACATTTACACCACTGCAGTCAATGGAAGTCCAGAAGTTTTCCAGCGAAACATCCAACACATGAACGATCAGAACAGTTACATTCCGAGTTGCTACATCAGACCGGAACAAGTGTGTTATAGAATTTTTCAACATCAGCTGTTCGTGTGTACTTCCGGATAATTTAGAAATTTAATCCAAAATTAGCAGACGACAAACAAATCCTTAAAAAGGTATGACGCTTCTAAAATGTTTAAGAATCATCAATTTCGAATACACGAATTGTGTATTAATATTCTTTCAACTAGTGTAATCTTAGAATCATATCTTGATTAACTTATTCATACTATCGACATGTTTTTCGCTAGTATGGAAAAGCATCAAGCGATGACGCTGAGAAATAGAAAAGTAATTGTAAATTATTAAATTTAAGATTGTTTGAAATTATGTCTCTTTCATTTAATTGTTATTACATTATTACACCAAGGGCGATAAATTGAAATGTATTCGAATATGTGTTGTATATAAATAGCCATGGTGTTGCCAGATTGTTAACACTCCAAGAAGTCATCAACTGGGCATGGTATAGGATTACCGACGTTGTAGACCAACGGAAGAGCTCATGGCCAAATGAGGTCGGAACTCGAACGTTGAATGCGGCTTATAAAAAGTCGTATTACGGTCTTACCAGATGTTTTTTGTTTACAAAGAGCATATTATTACTTTTTTTTTCGAGGTTGCGAGGTAGTTGCTTGGAAAGCTGTTGCTACCGATCTGACTGGGTCAATATTGCAACTTAGGTAATCATCCATCGAGAGGATGTAACTTGGCAATTGGTAAAAATTGAACACCACATGTCTTAAATTACAACTTGCATTTCTTATGTATTTCTATGCCAATATATGTATTATTATGTATTTCTATACCAATGTATATAACAACAGAGGGAACGATTCTGACATGGTTAAAATATTAACCCGCTATGTATATAGAGTATACATGAAAGATAACATCTTTCATGGAGAAGCCCCGGGGGAGCGTGTCAGAATCTGGAATGTCTCCAACCGAGATGCAGGAACATCGTTACGCCCGCCAGGCGAATAGTCCCCAACCGGGATGCAGTAACATCGTTACGCCCGCCAGGCGAGTATTAGTTACCTGCCCACAGGTTGCTGGCTGACGCGATAGCCAGCGGTCAGGCAAGGACAACAAGGACAACGCAAGACGCACGCAGGCCTCGTGAAGCAAATCCACAGAGGGCAAGCGCTTTGCGAGAAACAGACAGACAGCTTGGGGTACTCGGACCAGACAGGACGTATAGAGAGAGAAAGGCTTGTGTAGTTCTGTGCCCGAAAGTCGAGTGCTTGTGCATCTTGTGAGATAGACTGTAAGCTGTGGGTTGTCTGTAAGTGTATTGATGTATCATATATGTATTGCAATGATTATCACATGCCAAACTAGATCGTATTGCATGTGATCGGTAAATAAATCCATTGAACTTCGTGTCGTTGTGTCTCAAGTCCAATCATGTTGTACTTGTACTTGTCTCACATGTGTTAGGGATAACGAGCCAAGTTTAAGACTCTGACACTTCCATGATCTATACTTGCAGTCTGTATATGTAATCTATATCTGTGTCCACATCCACGATCTATAATTGCAGTCTGTATATGTAATCTATATCTGTGTCTACTTCCATGATCTATACTTGCAGTCTGTATATGTAATCTATATCTGTGTCTACTTCCATGATCTATACTTGCAGGCTGTATATGTAATCTATATCTGTGTCTACATCCATGATCTGTACTTGCAGTCTGTATATGTAATCTATATCTGTGTCCACATCCACGATCTATAATTGCTGTCTGTATATGTAATCTATATATGTGTCTACTTCCATGATCTATACTTGCAGTCAATCTGTATATGTAATCTATATCTGTGTCTACTTCCATGATCTATACTTGCACTCTGTATATGTAATCTATATCTGTGTCCACATCCACGATCTATACTCACAGTCAATCTGTATATGTAATCTATATCTGTGTCTACATCCATGATCTATACTTGCAGTCTGTATATGTAATCTATATCTGTGTCTACATCCATCATCTATACTTGCAGTATGTATATGTAATCTATATCTGTGTGTACATCCATGATCTATACTCACAGTCAATCTGTATATGTAATCTATATCTGTGTCTACATCCATGATCTATACTTGCAGTCTGTATATGTAATCTATATCTGTGTCTACATCCATGATCTATACTCACAGTCAATCTGTATATGTAATCTATATCTGCGTCTACATCCATCATCTATACTTGCAGTCTGTATATGTAATCTATATCTGTGTCTACATCCATGATCTATACTCACAGTCAATCTGTATATGTAGTCTATATCTGTGTCTACATCCATGATCTATACTTGCAGTCTATATATTTAATCTATATCTGAGGCTACATCCATGATCTATACTTGCAATCTGTAAATGTAGTCTAAATCTGTGTCTAAATCCATGATCCATACTTGCAGTCAGTCTGTATATGTAGACTATACATTTGTCTGCATCCATGATCTATACTTGCAGTCTGTATATGTAATCTATATCTGTGTCTACATCCATGTTCTACACTTGGAGTCAATCTGTATATGTAATCTATATCTGTGTCTACATCCATGATCTATACTTGCAGTCTGTATATCTAATCTATATCTGTGTCTTCATCCATGATCTATACTTGCAGTCTGTATATCTAATCTATATCTGTGTCTACTTCCATGATCTATACTTTTAGTCAGTCTGTATATGTAGTCTATACCGGTGTCATCATCCATGATCTATACTTGCAGCCAGTCTGTATATGTAGTCTGTATCTGTGTCTAAATCCATGATCTATACTTGCAGTCAATCTGCATTTGTAGTCTATATCTGTGTCTATACAACAAATTAGTTACCAAATATCTGAGACTGATAAGAATTTACTTTTGTCTATAGTTAAAAAACAAATTAGTTACCAAATATCTGAGACAAACAACAGTTTACTTTGGTTTATAGTGTAGTTCACCAACAAAGTAGTTCCAAAATATGAGATAGGCAACAATTTAGTTTGGTCTACAGTTCACTATTTAGTCCCCGGAATGTCTGAGAGCGGTGGAAGCTGACGGCGTGGCATCTCTATGCTCCTCAGCCTACATTCGGCCCTGACCCAGACCATCATGTATGCAAAAGGCCCCACGGCCGTGGAGATGCAAGTGGGGCTGGGTCTCAAAAATGTCCCATTAAGCAAAATCTCAAGTCTGTATAATAAACTCAACCGTCAGGTAAGCTTAATTGTACCAGTCTCAACACTGTAATATGTTTACTATACCATTGCCTCAACACTGTGATATGCATACTATACCATTGTCTCAACATTGTGATAGATTTAGGTTTACTATATCACTGCCTCAACATTGTGATACGTTTACTATATCATTGTCTCTACATTGTGGTAGGTTTAGTTTATCACTGTCTCAACATTGTGAACACTATACAATAAGACAAAATATTGCAGCTTTCACTGGCACATTGCCGTCATGACAGACGATAGTTTGTGCTTCAAAAAGGCATAATAACTTGTACTCATGGCGGTAGCGAATGTGACTGATGAGGCCAATTTGTGCTGTAAATGTTCGTTTACTGTGGGTGCATGTGAACACGTGATCATTTCCACCATCATGCATCAAACGCTCAGTGTGTGACTTATCTGCAATAATTTTCTCCTTTGTCTTTATTCCATTTTTGATGTTTGCCCTCCATGCAACACGTTCAGCGGCGACTTGCTCCCAATGTGCATTATCAATGCCTGTATCAATCATGTCCCGCTTACACACATCTTTGTATCGTAGTAGAGGCAGGCCCTGAGATCTCTTACCCATCTGTAGTTCACCAAAAAAGATGTCCTTTGGTATTCTACCATCATCCATCCTCCTAAGATGTCTTATCCATCTAAGTCTACGAAGACTGAGCATGGAATAAACCGTCACACAACCTGATCTTTCCAATACTTCAGTATTTGTGATTTTGTCTTGCCACTTAATACCAAGAATTCTTCGCAGACACCGCATATGAAAGCTGTTTAAACTTTTCTCTTGGCGTGAGTAAGTTGTCCAGGTTTCACTGCCATAAAGAAGAGTACTAAGGACACAGGATTGATAGACAAGGACTTTTGTTTTGGCAGTAAGCTTTCTGTTCTCCCAGACTCTTTTTCTTAACCTGTTCATTGTTGCTGCTACCTTACCAATCCGAATGTTGATTTCCTGATCTAGGGATAATTTGCTATTACTACTGATCCTAGATGTGTAAAATGGTCCACTATCTCTAGTTCAGAGTCGTCAATAAAGATTGATGGTACCCCATGTGCACCTTGTGACATAATCTGTGTCTTCTTTTTGCTAATTGTTAAACCAAATTCAGAACAAGCACTGGAGAATGCAGACAGTAGACATTGTAATTCTTCCTCAGAGTGGATCGTAACTGCAGCATCATCTGCAAAAAAGCAACTCTCTAATCCAGTGTTTCCCAACCTTTTTTGTGCTATGCCCCACCCAAGCCTTTCTAAAATTCTTATACCCCCCCCCCCCCCTCCCCAACATATACATTATTTTTAATATTTCAAAATTGAAATGTTCACTAAAGAAACTTGAATGATATGTTTTAGGAAGAAATCACTAGGAAATTATTGAGCAAACGCAGTAAGTAAATTTTCAAAACATATAATGGAAAACTACAATATACAAAACACTGATTAGACCGGTTGTGATGTATGACTCTGAACCCTGGAGTACAACTAAAGGAGACGAAGCCTTGTTACAAACCTTTGAGAACAAACTCTTAAGACGCATCTTTGGGCCCTTTATGGATACACAAAGTGGAGAGTGGAATAGAAAAAGCAACAAATACATTTATGATCTGTTTAAGTCCCCGCTAATCACTGGTACCATGAAGGCTAATAGACTGCAATGGCTGGAGCATATAGAAAGAATGGAAGATAATAGGGAAACAAAACTCGCTTACACTCAAGAAATAAATGACCATAGATCCCGAGGTAGACCAAGAAGACGGTGGAGAGATAATATATATATACATACCTACAAGCACTTGGAATCAGCGACTGGCAAGAGAAAGCCAACCAGAGAGACGAATGGAGACGGCTTGTATCTGCAGCAAAGAACCTAAATGGCTCAGAACGCTGAAGAAGAAGATAATGGAGAAATGCAATTCAAGTACACAATAATTTTAATGAAAGATTTTTCTATATTATTTTAATTATTAGTAATTATTTGGTATTTAAAATTAGTGAGATCCTTGCGCTTGATGCTTGCTGCAAAGAGATTTTATGTCAGGTTCCAATTTAGTTAACTTCAGTCTCAAGTCTCCCCGTTTTGTTATATCCAGCCGATTTCTTCCATTTTCGAATTGCCCCCCTTAACAATCGAATTGCCCCCTTGTGGGGCGTGGGCCCCACGTTGGGAAACACTGCTCTAATCAGTACCCTCCTAATTTTGGTCTTGGCCTTCAATCTCTGAGCATTGTAGAGGCCGCTATCTGAGCGTGAGTGAATGTTTATTCTACCATCCTGATCACGAAAGGCATAATTTAGTAGAAGTGAAAAGTATATTCCAAAGAGGGTGGGAGCTAGTACACAACGTTGCTTAACTCCACTCTTGATTTCAAACTCTTCAGAAGTTGCACCATAAAACTTGATTGTACCCTTCATGCCTGTATGGAACGATTCCATAATGGACAGAAGAGTTGGTGGGCAGCGAATCTTCTTTAGTGCCTTGAACAGACCCTCACGACTGACCAAATCAAATGCCTTTGTGAGGACGATGAAGGCAATAAATAGTTGTTGCTTCTGTTCACGGCATTTTTCTTGCATTTATCGCAATGAGAATATCATATCAATGGTAGACCGGTTCTGTCGAAAGCCACACTGTGATTCGGGGCAGACTTGATCTCCTATGAATTGAATTCTGCGCAGAACAATTCTGGCAAATACTTGTCCAACAATACACAGAAGTGAGATACCCCTATAATTGTTGCAGTCGCTCCGATCGCCCTTGTTCTTGTACAGTGTTATGATGCTTGAATATTTGAAATCCTGTGGGACTTGTCCTTCTCGCCAGCATAGCTCTATTAGCTGGTGGATCTGTAGAGAGTGTGTCTTGCCCACTTCTGATAACCTCTATTGGAATCCCATCCTTACCTGGAGCCTTGCCAGATGCAAGTTCATTTATAGGACACTTAACTTCTGTTATGGTGGGAAGTGTCTCCAGGGTCAAGAGTTGGTAGAGCCTCTATGGCGTTGAGGGCATCATCCGCTTGTTTGGTCTCACTTGAGTAAAGCTTCAAATAGTGCTCTACCCATCTGTCCATCTACTATTTCCTATCAGTTATGATTTCTCGAGTCAAGGTTTTCAATGGTGCACTTCTTTTGATCATTGGGCCAAAGGCTTTCTTTATTACTTCATACATGCTTCTGATGTTTCCCTTATCACTTGCGATGTGAATTGACTCACATAACTTGATCCAATAATCATTTGCACACTGCCTAGCAGCCTTTTGCTCATCCTTCCTAGCTTGCCTTAGCTCACTCAGAGTGTTACGCGTTGGTCTTTCCTTGCTTCTTAAGAGAGCTATCTTCTTCTTATCAATCAATGGGCTGCAGAGTCTGGTTGTTTTTCCGCAAACCAGTCCTGCCTCTTATGATCCACAGTGCCGTAAACCCCTACGGCAGTTTTATAAAGAGTTTCCTTAAGTTGACCCCACTTTTCATTTTCTGTACAATTTTCTGGGAGCGTACAAGCCTTAGAGGTTTCTATTTTTCTTTTTATAAGTATAAGGGATGGAGTTATTGCCTCTCCATAGCACAAAGCCTGGGCTAAAATACAGAGATCATGTGTTGCCCATGCAGCATGATCCCTCTCTCGGTTTGTCTAGTTCACCCCAGAGGAAAGGTAACACCTCTACATCTGGAACAAGACAAGCTGCAGAAGCTGCTGGATCAGCAAAGCAGTGCTCTAACTGTCCGCCTGTCGGAGCTTCGATCCTAGACCAGCCGCCAACCAAGGCTTAGAGCCTGGTCTGCCCTGCCATGACATTTTGTCTTTAGATTGCATTTCCTCGCACCAGGGTAAGGCTTGTACCCTCCCAATTGCGCTCTTCCGCCAGAAGCCGTTGGCACAATGTGGGGTGTCGGTTTTGTTGTTTGGTTTTCGCCGCCCAACGTTCGGCGCTAACAGAAAGCAGGTAGTACCGTCTACTGTTATACGGTAGCTCAGTCATATCTGACTAAGACCTGACTAAGAATGCAGCTTTACAGAACAGAATTATAACATATACAAGACGTTGCGGCGACTAGCCTTCATCGGCTAACAAATAAATGCACGAAACACAACATATAGTACAGGAGAAGGTCCTCCTGTGACTACATTAAGGAATAAGGAAGGGGATGAGAAGAATATAAAGATGAACAAATGAGAGCAATGAAGAGAAAATTTAAAAAAAACAACAACACACATTTATAAGTGATGACAAGAGTGAAGGTGGAAAGATGGAGGGAATGAAATATTGTGGTAAGATTAGTTTGACATTGTCTCAACAATGTGGTAGGTTTACAATATCATTGTCTCAACATTGTGGTATATATAGTTTATCATTGTCTAAACATTGTGGTAGGTTTAGTTTATCGTTGTCTGAAAATTTTGGTAGGTTTAGTTTATCATTGTCTTAAAATTGTGGTAGGTTTACAATATCATTTTCTCAACATTGTGGTTTGTTTAGTTTCTCATTGTCATAACCTTGTGGAAGTTTAGTTTATCATTGTCTTAGCATTGTGGTAGGTTTAGTTTATCATTGTCTCAACATTGTGGTAGGTTTACAATATAATTTTCTCAACATTGTGGAAGGTTTAGTTTATCATTGTCTCAACATTGTGGTAGGTGTAGTTTATCATTGTCTCAACATTGTGGTAGGTTTAGTTTATCATTGTCTCAACATTGTGGTAGGTTTAATTTTTTAATGTCTCAACATTGTTGTAGGCTTAGTATATCATTGTCTCAACATTGTGGTATGTTTAGTTTTTCATTGTCTCAACATTGTTGTAGGTTTAGTTTATAATTGTCTCAACATTATGGTAGGTTTAGTTTTTCAGTTTTTTTTTTAGTTTATCACTGCTCAACACTGTTATAGTTGTACAATAAAATTTGTCTCAACATTGTTGTTAGTCTATTGTTATAGATACACTTATAGACTGATACACTGTACGACAACTTCGCCATTTTGATACACTATATGACAAGTTTTTGTGTTTGTTTGAAGTTCACAAACTTGAGTTCAACTGTTTGTGAGATATTCTTAATATTGTGACAGACAGACAGATAGACAGACAGACAGACAGACAGACAGACAGACAGACAGACAGAGACAGACAGAGACAGACAGACAGACAGACAGATAGATAGATAGATAGATAGATAGATAGATAGATAGATAGATAGATAGATAGATAGATAGATAGATAGATAGATAGATAGATAGATAGATAGATAGATAGTAGGTACGTAAGGTAGGTAGGTAAGTAGGTAGATAGGTAGGTATGTAGGTAGGTAGTAGTTAGTAGACAGGCAGGCAGGCAGTCAGACAGACAGACAGGCAGACACACAGACACACAGACAGACAGACAGACAGACAGATAGACAGGCAGACAGACAGATATATAGATAGATAGATAGATAGATAGATAGATAGATAGATAGATAGATTGATAGATAGATAGATAGATAGATAGATAGATAGATAGATAGATAGATAGATAGATAGATAGATAGATAGATAGATAGATAGATAGATAGATATCGCACACTCTTTATGCAGATCCAGAAAGAGGACTACAGCTCTGGCACGCAGATCATGGACCCCACTCTCCTGGTTATCTGCGCTTTTTTCCATACTATCTTACATATGAGCGCAGTGAATGGACCCGACCCGACACAGGCGCCCCCGATTATGGGTAACGATGGGTCATGTGTCCACCCAGAGGCCATCCGGAGTTATCTGTTATCTCAAACAAATGATAACATTGAGTTATATTTGCCAGGTATTGCCAGTTGTTAGTCTGCCTGCACGTCTGTCTGTCAGTTTATTCAGCTTGCCCATTGCCTTAATTTGTCTCTCTGCAATTTGTGACTAGAAACAACTAGAAAGTTGAACAGAGGCCCTGGAGATGTGGATATACAGACGAATACATCGTATTTTATGGAAACAAAAACAATCGAATACAGACGGTGTAGAAAACCCGCGAATGAAAAGAGAGTTGATGGAAGAATTAAAAAAAGAGGCAACTGAAATATTTTAGTCATGTTAAAATACATAGTACTTTTATAAAAACCATACTGGAGGGCAAAGTTGCGGGCAAGCGAGCAAGAGGAAGACAAAGATGCAAGTGGGAAGATAACATCAAGAGATGTACGAACATCAGCCTGACAGAATGTACAGTCAGGGCGAGAGACAGACAGTGTTGGAGACCATTGCAGCCCACCTTCATTGTGGAGACGGCACCTGATTGATTGATTTTGTGACAGTGATAGATACTCAGCCGCAGAGCAAGCACGAGAGGAGGATTCTGATCGTCAGAAGTAGTCCCCCTTCCCGGAATGTTTTGGTCTTGATACTCCCTGCGAAAGGGCCCACCGAGTGTCTTTCTCCTGCAGTGCGATTGAACCATGTTTCGAGACGTTGCGATGTCATCGTGCTTGTGCTGTTTCCGTGCCTGTCCCATACCTGCGAACTTTGCCTGCCCTCAGGCCACTCCTCCCTCGGGGATGAGAGCCTCTTGCATCCAGTGCTTCGTCCACTCACAACCCCTGCCTCGGCGAGGAGAGCCTAATGCACCCGGTGCTTCGTGCCCTCACGCAACTCTAGAAATGTCAAGAAAGACAAGGTGGAGGTCTTCAAACGCTGTGCTGCAGAGGCCAAAAACGCAAAATGGGAATGTTTCATGAAGGAGACTGGAGGTGATAAAACACTGCGAAAATTCTGGAAACTGCACAGACAAATGCAAAGAAAAGATCGGCCTACGATAGTGGGAACAATTTATAGAGATGATGGGGTGCGCGTGACAAAAGACAAAGAGAAAGGGGAGGCGTTTCTCCAGAGATTTTTAGAGCAGACCAACCATAATGATGCGGACACAAGGGATGCAGTTAGACAGTAATTATCTGACACCATGAAGAATATGAATTATGAAGACATCATACGGGTTGAAGATGTTAAATATATTTTGAAAAAGGCCAAAGGCTCGGCACCAGGGCCCGATGGGGTTAGGTATGACCACATAAAGGCTTTGAGCGATGCAGACCTGAAGGAGATGACCGACTGCTTTAACCAGAGCATTAGGACAGCATCAGTATCGCAGGATTGGGTGCACAGCTATCTCATCCCTCTCCCAAAACCATTCAAGGATCATTCAAATCTTAGCGGCTTTTGATCATCATCCTTCAAAATACATTTGGGAAGGTTCTAGAGAAGATAGTCGCTGTCAAGCCGCAAGAGTTTTTGGAAAAGGGGAAACTTCTTCCAAGAGGCCTGGGGAGCTACAGGCCAGGAAAAGATACCTGGTTAAATGCAGCCACTTTTGCCTTTGACGTTTATGATGGGTTCCATAGCAGACAGGAAACGGCGGCGGCAGCGCTTGATCTTGAGGATGCGTGCAATAGAGTTCGATATGATATTTTGATGACCGCACTGGTGGAGGAGGAAGTCAATCCCTGTTTGGTGAACTGGATAGCAACCATCCTGCATTCTCGTCGGGTTGCTCTCCGTCTGGGTGCATGGACCTCAGAGGCACATATTTAACCCCGGGACTGCCACAGGGATCTGCAATCTCCCCAGTGCTCTTTAACGTGTATACGAGCAAGATTGCAAACCTAGAAGCACCAGGGGTTGGAAGGATACTAACATTTGCAGATGATATTCTTGCATATAGGCAGGGGAGAAATAGAGAGCAAACAGCCTAGGAGCTACAGGCGACAGTAGACAAAGTGATTGACTGGTGCATTGAAATGAGTGCTGTCATCCACCTGGAAAAGGCGGCTGTTTTGTGGTACTCTCTGGACAATAGGATTGTAAGAGCTGATGTACCAAGCCTCGCGATAGATGTTAGAAATGTCAACAGAGAGAACAAACAAGTATCTGGGAATCACATTAGACAGGAGCTTGTCCTTCAAGGACCATGTGAAGATGGTTGTGACAAGGTCTCAAAAGGGACTCAATGCACTTAAAACTATGACTGCAATGAACACAGAGCAGAGAATGCTTGATTATGGACTAGGACTGCTCATTGTCTCATAGTCAGCTGGAGAAATCAGAGTGCATACAGAATGAAGCTATGCGGGTCATTCTGGGATGAACCAGGGACACCTCAGTAGTGTGTATGCGTTACATCCTTGGTCTGCCGACTGTTGCTGGTAGGCTCAAGGTGATGCAGGCGAAGGCATACCTCAGAGTAGCTGCAGACACAGATCACCCTTTGCATGAGGCGTTGGACGCCGTTAAGGGTCAGAGACTGATAAGAGGGAAATTATGGCGGAGGATACGATCAGACAAGTGTGCCCCTTGGCGAACATTAGGCGAGGAGAGGAGTGGGTCAGAGTGCCAGCGGAGCAGTCAGACTTGTGCAGAGGTATAATCACATTGAGCCGGGAGTGCAGGGAGTGGCCAGCAGGGGCCACGGAAGTGGAAATCCAGCAACTAATTCAGGATAATTCTCGCTCGGGTGATGTGATTATCTACACAGATGGGTCGGTATTGAGAGGTAGGAGAAGTGCCTGGGGGTTCTTAGCAAAAGCTAATGGTCGACGTTTGGTGCAGGAGAGCCTGGCATATGATACCACAACATCTAGCTTAAAAATGGAGATGGAGGCGGTCAGTGCAGCTTTCCGCTGGATAGAGAATACGACACACACACACACACACACACACACACACACACACACACACACACACACACACATCGTGATTGTAACTGGCTCAGAAAGCATGCTGAGGAAGGTGAGGACAGGCAAGTTTCGGGCAGAGTGGCTTGCTTCGCTTCGGAGGTCACGGGTGGCAAGCATCGCCTGGATCTTTTTTCCGGGGCATGTCGGTGTGCTGGGGTATGAACAGGCGGACAGATTGGCTGGCTCTGCAAAACTTGGTGGAGTATTGATGTATGACAAGGCAGACGTGGTTGCGGCCTTGTGGGAGCAGGTGTACTCCCCGGAGGAGCAAATGGATCACCATGGTCTGGCAAGAATGAGACAGCGAGGAGTGACGAGGGGATCTGGCAAACGCTCGAGCTTCAGAGGTATGGCGAGACGGACATATAATCAGATTGCTACTGGTACTATCATTGTTGGAGCTCTTCGCTGGCTGCTGGGGATGGGGGTGGAGCGCTTATGGGAATGCCCCAAAATCTGTGATGTCGGTTCTTAAATCAATCAATCAATCAGTCAATCAAAACACAATTCTAGCACATGTGGTCGTGGGAAGCCAGCTTCTTCCCTGGCCATTGCCTCTGTCGCCTCCGAGCCGGCGATTCCTCATACGCCGGCGTTCGCCTTCGCTGAAAGGTTCCTTTCTTCGTACCCTGTTCTTGGCGCATGAAACTGCACTTTGGTAAACCGGCGCTTCCTCTGGGCTACTTACTTGTGGATTGGGTTTCTCGACCCCTTTCCTGGTCTCTGCGTACAAAAGTGTCAGATAAGTATATCGTAATATAAAGGAATAAACTGTTTTGAAAACTAGAGTGTCCAACAGTTATACAATAAAACCGGGTTTTTGTAAACAGCGAGAACAGACAATAAAGCCGGGTTATCGTAAAGTAAACAGCGAGAACAGACAATAAGGCCGGGTTATCGTAAAGTAAACAGCGAGAACAGACAATAAAGCCGGGTTATTGTAAAGTAAACAGCGAGTACAGACAATAAATCCGGGTTATTGTAAAGTAAACAGCGAGAACAGACAATAAAGCCGGGTTATTGTAAAGTAAACAGCGAGAACAGAAAATAAAGCCGGGTTATTGTAAAGTAAACAGCGAGAACAGACAATAAAACCGGATTATTGTAAAGTAAACAACGAGAACAGACAATAAAGCCGGGTTATTGTAAAGTAAACAGCGAGAACAGACAATAAAGCCTGGTTATTGTAAAGTAAACAGCGAGAACAGACAATAAAGCCGGGTTATCGTAACGTAAACAGCGAGAACAGACAATAAAGCCGGGTTATCGTAAAGTAAACAGCGAGAACAGACAATAAGGCCGGGTTATCGTAAAGTAAACAGCGAGAACAGACAATAAGGCCGGGTTATCGTAAAGTAAACAGCGAGAACAGACAATAAAGCCGGGTTATCGTAAAGTAAACAGCGAGAACAGACAATAAGGCCGGGTTATCGTAAAGTAAACAGCGAGAACAGACAATAAAGCCGGGTTATTGTAAAGTAAACAGCGAGTACAGACAATAAATCCGGGTTATTGTAAAGTAAACAGCGAGAACAGACAATAAAGCCGGGTTATTGTAAAGTAAACAGCGAGAACAGAAAATAAAGCCGGGTTATTGTAAAGTAAACAGCGAGAACAGACAATAAAACCGGATTATTGTAAAGTAAACAACGAGAACAGACAATAAAGCCGGGTTATTGTAAAGTAAACAGCGAGAACAGACAATAAAGCCTGGTTATTGTAAAGTAAACAGCGAGAACAGACAATAAAGCCGGGTTATCGTAACGTAAACAGCGAGAACAGACAATAAAGCCGGGTTATCGTAAAGTAAACAGCGAGAACAGACAATAAGGCCGGGTTATCGTAAAGTAAACAGCGAGAACAGACAATAAGGCCGGGTTATCGTAAAGTAAACAGCGAGAACAGACAATAAAGCCGGGTTATCGTAAAGTAAACAGCGAGAACAGACAATGAAGCCGGGTTATCGAAAAGTAAACAGCGAGAACAGACAATGAAGCCGGGTTATCGTAAAGTAAACAGCGAAAACAGAAAATGTTCACGTCTTAGACATCCTGGTGATATAACGCTAGAGTGAAATTCTTATAGACACATCAGGGTTGATGTTTCTTTGGTTGATGGGGACAAAATCTCACTCCGTGTACCCAGCAGCTTACAAATATATGCAGTCTGTCTGCAGAACTCAGAAACCCTGAAATCTTTTTCATTATTCATTTCCCTTTTCTTATGAAAGGTTTTCTCTCCTTTTACTCTTTTTCTCCTCTGTGGCCATTACGTGTCAGAGCTGCGCACTCTTCCTCATATCACCGTAAAGATTATTTCTGTCGGGGGCGAAACGAAAAACGCTAACCTGCACATTTCGCGGTGACTGCACTAGCCTGGCGGCCATAAATCCTCTGCCTCAATCCCACCCCCACCTTCTCCCCCTGCCCCACACCCAAAGATATTATAGGCAGTAGATGACTGTTGCCGGTCTCTCTGGGTGAGGGGTTACAACACTTTCTCCGTAATCCCGTTTATCACGCAGGCCACGTTACTTACGAGAGTATACGAGATTACGGAGAAAAGTCGCTAACCTCTAGGCCAGGAAGCCGGCCTATCCTTGCTTACAATCCTATTAAAAAACCTCCCTTGCATACAATCATCCCAGACAACAGTCCGTGTATACAGTGACCCCAGACAACAAGTTCTTGACAGCAAGCCAAACATGATACAAACAAATTTCATGAACACATCCACAGTCCAACAACTGTTTCCTTGACCACCACAGACCAGCTGACCAAGTGGACCTTACTCCTCATCAGCACTATGGTGGTGCGTGCAGAGTGGCAGGACATGTTTGACCCACAGAAAACTTACAAACATCGCTTTCTATTCTTGGACCCAATCACGCACGGGAGCATCATGGTCAGTTGTTTGTCTGTATCCCACTGACTAACTGGAGTTGAGCAAATGAACACAGTTCATGTATGCATGTAGGTAAATAGGTAGGGAGGTACGCACGTACGCACGCACGTATGCACGTATGAGCGAGCGTATGTGTGCGTGTATGTATTACGTAAATATTATGTAAGTATTACGTATGCGCGCGCGCGTGTGTGTGTGCGTGCGTGCGTGTGTGTGCGTGTGTGTGTGTGTTCAATTCAATTCAGTTCAACTTTATTTTAAAAGGGTTACAAATTGGGCACGCAGGTCCGTCTTACATTCGGCCCATTCAATCACTCATCTTTCATTCATCAAATGTGCATGTTACATTCACATAGGAATATACATTGTCAAATGAATGTTGTAAACATAAACAATGCATATTACAATGTTATGAGACACATCCCTAACCCATCCACACATCCCCCTCCGACCCATATAACCCCCATCCACCCACACACACCCCCATCCACACACACACATACCCCACCCACATATACCCCCACCCACCCCCACCTCCCACATACCCACCCCACCAGCCCACACACACACACACACACACACACACACACACACACACAACACACACACATGCATACGTAATATAATACTTACATAATACATATTGCATTACATTACCATTACATAGCATTAGTATTAGATATGTATACCTCCCCCGATGTGTCTCCACCTTGCCGTGGTGGGAGAACTTGCGTATCCCATCGACCCCATGTGCTTGCCGATGGGTGAAAACTACATATCGGACGGCTCGTGGGATAGGGACCAGACTAAGAGAGACACAACCTGCTGCTCTGCAGGTAAGACTGAGGATAGCAGTCAAAATCAGGCAAACGATCCCTAAATCTCAGTTCGGGCATAACCTCTAAGGCTCCCATCCGAGGTGTATGGCTGAACGTCTCTAAGCCATAAACTCTCGGAAGTGAGAGCCTGGCCGACACAAACCTACATCAAAATTGTGATGATGTGCTGAGAACGCTACATGCTCGGCGCAGATTCGTTCGATGGCTCTTAGCTGGGGGATATGAGGTATCCCCGGATGAAAGGGCCTGACCGTTACTCGCCCACAGACGCACGGAGGTAAGGTGCTGAGCCGGCAGCACATGTAGCCTACCTCGTGAGCGAGTACAAAAGGTGGAAAACCACCTCGGTCGCACGTCTCGCAGACGTCCGATAGTCTGTAACCACACTCATGGAGTGAGTGTAGTCAAAGGTGGAAAATTGTCTCGTTGACACGAAATGGAACGCCTGTCTTGCGAATCCATTACGTGGCAGCCCGAAGCGAAAGCTTGCTGTGTGGAAGCCGAAACAAAAGTCTCGAAACCCGAGGAAGGCTAACCTCATTAAAAAATGCCCGCCGGAAGCCGGAAGTGTCGTCCTACGGGTGGCAAACTAAAAATTGACACTACGCAATTACGTCCGAGTGAAATGTCTCGTCTGAATGTCTCTCGTGCTAGGAACAGCTCTGACTACCTAGTTTCCGAATGCCGCTCTTGTTCGGAACAGCTCTGACTAGGTAGTTTTCCGAATGTCTGTCGTGCCTGGAACAGCTCTGACGGGCGCAACGACAAGCACATGTCCGAAAACTCGCTGAGTGGATACCGTCTGCAAACCTGTCTGGTTTATGCTGGAATGGCCCGGGGCAAACGAAATGACCAATATATTGAAGTGGGGATTTAAAGCAGCCATGAGCAGGACGTGACGATTCCCTCGGCTAGCCCAGAACCAGGGCGTTATGTGTCGGCCCTGCAACTATGGAAGCAACCTTGGATGGCGGAAAATGCTATGGACTGTCTCTGCCTTCCTTGAGGGATGACCGTTGTCTTCGACCGTTCTAACTTGGCCAGCATAGTTGTAGATGGCACCACAAAAGTGAGAGTCTCCCAGGAATGCTACCTGGTCAAAAAAGCACGCTAAAGTCGATGTGTTGGCCTACGGGTTTCGGCCCAAGGGCGCATAACAGACACACCGCAATCACATCTGAAAAAACACTCCGGATGAACGAAAAGAAGAAGAAGATATGTATACCTGTCTGTCTGTCTGTCTGTCTGTCTGTCTGTCTGTCTGTCCGTCCGTCCGTCCGTCCGTCCGTCCTTCGGTCCGCCTGTCCGGCTGTCTGTCTGCATGCCCGTCTGTCTACGTACCTGTCTGGCCTGACGTTACAATTAACCTCAGCAAGTTTTACTGTTTGCAGTTGGCTGGGTAACTTTTACGTTCAGTAGTTTACCATTGCTTTCTGAACCACCGGCGCTCCTACCATCACAATTAAGGCAAGGCGTACTTCTCCGGCATCGTCTGCTGCTCATCTCGAATCATCGACTCCTTATATCGGGGACTTGTATAAATGTGATAACTTAACCTAACTCACAGAGGCTGGCATTTGTTATGGTTGAAACAATATACATAACAATAGGTACTTAGCAGAGGGGACACAAATAAGAGATTGATTGATTGATTGATTGATTGATTGATTTGGGAATCGACATCACAGCATTCGGGGCATTCCCATAAGTGCTCCGTCCCCATCCTCAGCAGCCAGCGAAGAGTTCCAACACTAATAGTACCAGTAGCAATCTGATTATATGTCCGTCTCGCCTTTCCTCTGAGCGTTGAGCGTCGGCCAGATCCCCTCGTCACTCACTCGCTGTCTCATTCTTGCCAGACCATGGTAATCTATTTGCTCCTCCGAGGTGTGCACGTGCTCCCACAAGGCCGCAACCACGTCTGCCGTGTCATGTATCAATACTCCACCAAGTTCTGCAGAGCCAGCCAATCTGTCCGCCTGTTCATTTCCCAGCACACCGGCATGCCCCGGAGAAAAGATCCAGGCGATGCTTGTCACCCGTGACCTCCGAAGCGAAGCAAGCCACTCCGCACGAAGCCTGCCCGTCCTCACCCTCGTCAGCATGCTTTCTGAGTCAGTTACAATCACGATGTGTGTGTGTGTGTCGTATTCTCCATCCAGCGGAGAGCAGCAGTGACCGCCTCCACCTCCATTCTTACGCTGGATGTTGTGGTATCATATGCCAGGCTCTCCTGCCCAAAACGTCGACCATTGGCTTTGGCTATGAACCCCCAGCCACTTTTCTCACCTCTTGACACCGAACCATCTGTGTAGTTAATCACATCACCCGAGTGAGCATTGTCCTGAATTAGTTGCTGGATTTCCACTTCCGTGGCCCCTGCTGGCCACTCCCTGCACTCCCGGCTTAATATGACTATAACTCTGCACAATTCTGACTGCTCCGCTGGCACTCTGACCCACTCCTCTCTACGCCAATGTTCTCCAAGGGGCACACCTGTCTGATCGTATCCTCTGCCTGAGCCATCCATGATTTCTCTCATCAGTCGCTGACCCTTAACTGCGTCCAGCGCCTCATGCAGTGGGTGGTCTGTGTCTGCAGCTACTCTGAGGTATGCCTTCGCCTGCATCACCTTGAGCCTACCAGCAACAGTCGGCAGACCAAGGATGTAACGCATACACACTAATGGGGTGTCTCTAGTGCATACCAGAATGATCCGCATAGCTTCGTTCTGTATGCGCTCTAACTTCACCAGCTGACTCTCTGAGACAGTGAGCAGACCTAATCCATAATCAATTACTGAGAGGATCAAGTGCTGGTATAGAGTGAAAAGCATTCTCTGCTCTGTGTCCATTGCAGCCATAGTTTTAAGTGCACTGAGTCCCTTTTGAGATCTTGTCACAACCGTCCTTGAAGGATAGGCTCCTGTCAAATGTGATCCCCAGATACTTCAGTTTGTTCTCTCTGCTGACATTTCTACCATCTATCGCGAGGTTTGGGACATCCGCTCTCACAATCCTGTTGTCCAGAGAGCACCACAAAACAGCCGCCTTTTCCGGGTGGATGACAGCACTCATTTCAGTACACCAGTCGATCACCTTGTCTACTGTTGCCTGTAGCTCCTGGGCTGTTTGTAACGTCAGGGCAGACAAATAAGAGATAAGATGGTTTATAAAATATTCTTCTTCATCACGGTGATGTGAGGTAGAGCACACCTCTGACTGCATTCGTCCCAAAGAGGAGAAAAAGAGTAAAACCAGAGAAAACCTCTCACTTCCCCAAACGCATATAAACAGGGAAAGTAATAAAGAAGAAGATTTCAGGGGACTGAACTATTATTTATTTTCAATCCCAGACAATGCATTGAATGCACTGAATTAGGCTGTGGTATCAATAGTAAATGTACAGATTAAATGTACAGACTAAACAAACAAATCATGAATATCACAATCTACTTATCAAATTCTGCAGCTTCTGTGACAACTGATGTCCATACAAACATTGAAGTTCAGTATCAGATACAACAGACAACTGGGGTCTAATATCAAACAACAGCAATGGATAGTTCCCTGCCAATCACCCGACCTCTGCCCCCTAGGTAAAGTCTATAGGGTACACCAAGTACAATAAATGCTCAAATATCTAAGCTGAGTAGAGTGTAACATTTAACAAACTAGAGACACCTTAACACAAGATGTTACACTTCCACAAAAAGAACTTTGACATTGACAACATAAATACAACGGAATAATTGTAACACCTACAAAAATATAAGCGGCAACACTAATCGGAATAAGTTGCAACTCTAACGGAAACCCAGGAGAGCGCTGACATTACAGTCATATGCCACTCGAATCTCATCTAATACATAGGCTGCCTACATATCAGCTCTACAAAACATTCCAAGCTCAGGATGTTGGCTTCGTGATCCAGGTTATCCGTCAATACACACGGCACTGACATGTTCTTTGTTCTGGCTGTGTTTTCCGGTTGTTGCCAGGAGTTTTCCGCTTTAACAGGCCAAAACTGATGAGTCGGTATGGTGCTGTTACAGATATGACAACAGATATAACAACATATATATATATATATATTTTTTTTTTTAATTGTGTTGCGTATCCCTTACGGGACGTTGCAGTCAACACCAGCATTTTTTCAGCTGCTGTTGATGTACTAGGCAAGTGTTACGTTCAGTAGTTTGCCATTGCTTTCTGAACGACCGGCCCCTATACCTTTTTCGAAAAAACCAGCACCGCCGTGTTTCGAACCCGGGTATACGGGCTCACAAACCGCGTTCGCAAGCCCTTAGCCACAGAGACCGGTTATATATATATATATATATATATATATATATATATATATATATATATATATATATATACTAGCTGATATAATAACATATATAACTGCATCATCATGAAGACCAGCAAGGACACATGAGACGATGGTGTTACTGATGACAAACCACCGTTGATGGACGCTGGGTGGACATGGTGACGGATGCAAGCGATGTTGAGTGAAAGAGGGATGCATCCATGAAACATGAGAAGAGTGTCAGCATGATCGAATGGGTAAGAACGCGTGTTCTTAAACATCCGGTGTAGGTAAAGGGTTCAAACGTGTCAGCAACCTACTTGCGACAGGTAATTCAGGACTCCCTACTTTTGCACGACACGAATCAATAACTCGTGTGGTTTGCAAAAGGATACATTTTTATTTAGAGCTGATTACACACAAGCTCTGCGAGCGGAATACTTCATGGATAATCAACAACATGGTATGTTTCACAGATGCATTGAAGAGGTGAAAATAATGATACTATTAACTAATTGGAATCTAAAGCCTAGCTAACACTATTGGCGATAAACTATATAAGGTTCCTAGCGAACACGTCTGCTCTCTATCTGTCCTTGTCCCAGTCTGAGGCACGCTTCTAGTTGCGCGTTGAACCACGGACATTCAGTCCTCCGTGCGCTGGCGAGTTTGCGTGCGTAGAGTCCCAGCACGCTTGGTCAGTTAACTAAAGTAACTGGTATTCTCCAGTTACTCGTCGAGAGGTGAGTTCCCTATACTCTTGGGAAACCCTCGCTCATAAGTACTCAATGACCTCTTAGTTGACACGAGTGTGTCCTGTTGTCAAGCTAAATATAGTGCCTGTGTCTCTCCTGTCTGGTGTTCTCTGTATAGCTCCGTCTTAACTCTCTAAGCTTCTGTGTAGATCTTTGACAAAACGGTACACCGGACAGTTGGACTAAAATGTTGACCTGTGGTCCTTGACTTGGGGACGTTAATTACAAGAACCTCTAAAGTCGGAGTGGCTTCGCCTGATGGCGAGGGACACTATTAATAGGGAAAGCTAATCCACACGCACAATTCAGTTCACCACTACTAAAAATAGTGTGTATGGACTACGCTTGAGATCAAAATGAGCGGGAGCAAAAACATGAGACGATGATGCTACTGATCACAACCCACCGTTAATGTCCGTTAACTGGACATGATGATGTTACTGATCACAACCCACCGTTGATGTCCGCTAGGTGGACATGATGATGTTACTGATCACAATCCACCGTTAATGTCCGCTAGATGGACATGATGATGTAACTGATCACAATCCACCGTTAATGTCCGCTGGTTGAACATGATGATGTTACTGATCACAATCCACCGTTAATGTCCGCTGGGTGAACATGATGATGTTACTGATCACAATCCACCGTTAATGTCCGCTGGGTGAACATGATGATGTTACTGATCACAATCCACCGTTAATGTCCGCTGGATGAACATGATGATGTTGCTGATCACAATCCACCGTTAATGTCCGCTGGGTGAACATGATGATGTTACTGATCACAATCCACCGTTAATTTCCGCTAGATGGACATGATGATGCTACTGATCACAATCCACCGTTAATGTCCGCTAGGTGGAAATGATAATGATACTGATCACAATCCACCGTTAATGTCCGCTAGATGGACATGATGATGCTACTGGTCACAATCCACCGTTAATGTCCGCTAGATGGACATGATGATGCTACTGATCACAATCCACCGTTAATGTCCGCTGGGTGAACATGATGATGTAACTGATCACAATCCACCGTTAATGTCCGCTGGGTGAACATGATGATGTTACTGATCACAATCCACCGTTAATGTCCGCTAGTTGGACATGATGATGTAACTGATCACAATCCACCGTTAAAGTCCGCTGGGTGAACATGATGATGTTACTGATCACAATCCACCGTTAATTTCCGCTATGTGGACATAATGATGCAACTGATCACAATCCACCGTTAATGTCCGCTAGATGGACATGATGATGTAACTGATCACAATCCACCGTTAATGTCCGCTAGATGGACATGATGATGTTACTGATCACAATCCACCGTTAATGTCCGCTAGGTGGACATGATGTTACTGATCACAATCCACCGTTAATGTCCGCTGGGTGAACATGATGATGTTACTGATCACAATCCACCGTTAATGTCCGCTAGGTGGACATGATGTTACTGATCACAATCCACCGTTAATGTCCGCTGGGTGAACATGATGATGTTACTGATCACAATCCACCGTTAATGTCCGCTGGGTGAACATGATGATGTTACTGATCACAATCCACCGTTAATTTCCGCTAGATGGACATGATGATGCTACTGATCACAATCCACCGTTAATGTCCGCTAGGTGGAAATGATAATGATACTGATCACAATCCACCGTTAATGTCCGCTAGATGGACATGATGATGCTACTGGTCACAATCCACCGTTAATGTCCGCTAGATGGACATGATGATGCTACTGGTCACAATCCACCGTTAATGTCCGCTGGGTGAACATGATGATGTAACTGATCACAATCCACCGTTAATGTCCGCTGGGTGAACATGATGATGTTACTGATCACAATCCACCGTTAATGTCCGCTAGTTGGACATGATGATGTAACTGATCACAATCCACCGTTAAAGTCCGCTGGGTGAACATGATGATGTTACTGATCACAATCCACCGTTAATTTCCGCTATGTGGACATAATGATGCAACTGATCACAATCCACCGTTAATGTCCGCTAGATGGACATGATGATGTAACTGATCACAATCCACCGTTAATGTCCGCTAGATGGACATGATGATGTTACTGATCACAATCCACCGTTAATGTCCGCTAGGTGGACATGATGTTACTGATCACAATCCACCGTTAATGTCCGCTGGGTGAACATGATGATGCCACTGATCACAATCCACCGTTAATGTCCACTAGGTGGACATGATGATGTTACTGATCACAATCCACCGTTAATGTCCGCTAGGTGGACATGATGATGTAACTGATCACAATCCACCGTTAATGTCCGCTGGGTGAACATGATGATGTTACTGATCACAATCCACCGTTAATGTCCGCTAGGTGGACATGATGATGTAACTGATCACAATCCACCGTTAAAGTTCGCTGGGTGAACATGATGATGTTACTGATCACAATCCACCGTTAATTTCCGCTATGTGGACATAATGATGTAACTGATCACAATCCACCGTTAATGTCCGCTAGGTGGACATGATGATGTTACTGATCACAATCCACCGTTAATGTCCGCTATGTGGACATAATGATGTAACTGATCACAATCCACCGTTAATGTCCGCTGGGTGAACATGATGATGTTACTGATCACAATCCACCGTTAATGTCCGCTGGGTGAACATGATGATGTTACTGATCACAATCCACCGTTAATTTCCGCTAGGTGGACATGATGATGTAACTGATCACAATCCACCGTTAATGTCCGCTAGGTGGACATGATGATGTAACTGATCACAATTCACCGTTAATGTCCGCTGGGTGAACATGATGATGTTACTGATCACAATCCACCGTTAATTTCCGCTAGGTGGACATGATGATGTTACTAATCACAATCCACCGTTAATGTCCGCTAGGTGAACATGATGATGTAACTGATCACAATCCACCGTTAATGTCCGCTGGGTGAACATGATGATGCTACTGATCACAATCCACCGTTAATGTCCGCTAGGTGGACATGATGATGCTACTGATCACAATCCACCGTTAATGTCCGCTAGGTGGACATGATGATGTTACTGATCACAATCCACCGTTAATGTCCGCTAGGTGGACATGATGATGTTACTGATCACAATCCACCGTTAATGTCCGCTATGTGGACATGATGATGTAACTGATCACAATCCACCGTTAATGTCCGCTGGGTGAACATGATGATGCTACTGATCACAATCCACCGTTAATGTCCGCTAGGTGGACATGATGATGCTACTGATCACAATCCACCGTTAATGTCCGCTAGGTGGACATGATGATGTTACTGATCACAATCCACCGTTAATGTCCGCTAGGTGGACATGATGATGTTACTGATCACAATCCACCGTTAATGTCCGCTAGGTGGACATGATGACAGACGTGAGACTTGTCATGTGGAAGAGGGATGACACGCTCACAGTGGATGTGGTGGAGGTTGCACTCAAAGGCAGAAATCTGGGATTCTACGTGGTTCTCCCACACAAGGATCGTGGACTCATGGATGTGGGTAAGTCTCACCTGAATATTGTCCCATAACTAATGGACGTGGATTAGTTTCACATGTATATTGTCTCATAACAGCACAATGTGAATGATATACATATGAGTGCTTTCCCAAGACGCTCTCATGAACCCGGATTCCTTCTTCAGGTGTCCATGTATCCACACAGAGAATTGGAAAACAGTTACAACTAAACTACAAATATTCACTAAATGCTGCATGCGCAAAACAAAGGGAATAAAATGGCATTTAAAAAAAAAAAAACAGCAATGTGGAGCTCATGGCGGGAACTAGACAAATACCAGTGAACCAATGTGGAACTCATGGCGGGAACTAGACAAATACCAGTGAACCAATGTGGAACTCATTGCGGGAACTAGACAAATACCAGTTAACCAAGAGGTGAAGAGAAGCTGCTGACGCGGGATGGGACATGCATTTTGAAAACCCGAGAATTGTATAACTAGAAAAACCTAGCTTTGGAACCTACATGGCAAAATAAATAGAGGACGACATAAACTCCAGGTACCAGAGAAGCTGAAACAGACATGAACACAATGGGAAGGACACAGGGCTGTATGAGATAGCTAAAGATAGGCGGGAAAGGGGAGGGGGGGCGGTGTTGGAGTGAGTAGTGTGTTGTGCGCCAGGGCTCTCCGTGCTTCATGTATTGTCTTATATGGCTGAACCATTACATTGGCTGTCTTATCTGTCAATGTATCAATGACTGGTACTGCCTCTTTGTGCTCGTCATTTCATCATCTGGCATGTGCCTGTCCTGTTCGTTTTATTCAGAATTCGTCAAATGCATTTCATATCATAAGTTTTAATGGTTATGCTCTTCTTAATTCAAAGTATCCATGATTGGGATTCATAGGGGAAGAACATGTTCAGCAGTTCTTTGGTGTTTTAATGTTTCCCTGTTTAATGTGCACTAATTGTAGACCCCATGTGGCGGTTGACATGTTACAATGTACTGGAGACTCCACGTGGCGGTTGACATGTTACAGTGTACTGGAGACTCCACGTGGCGGTTGACATGTTACAGTGTACTGGAGACTCCACGTGGCGGTTGACATGTTACAGTGTACTAGAGACTCCACGTAACAATTGACATTTTGAAGTGTACTGGACACTCCACGTGACAAAGCCAGCGAAAAAGCTCCTGTTGAGTCTGGACATCATGTGTCTGTTCTTTGGACGTGAGTTCTTAACCACTAGCAATCACTTGACCATTTGCAATCACCCGACCAAAGGCAATCATTGGACCATTCGCAATCATCTGATCACAGGCAATCATTGGACCATTCGCAATCACTGGACCATTCTCAATCACTGGACCTTTGGTAATCATTGGATAATTCAAAATCACTGGACCATTGGTAATTATTATATCATTCACAATCACTGGATTATTAGTAATCATTGGATCATTCCTTATCACTGGACCATAGGCAATCATTGGATCATTCACAATCACTGGACCATTGGAAATTATTATATCAGTTATAATCACTGGACCATTGGTAATCATTATAGCATTCACAATCACTGTAACATAGGCATCGTTGGACCATTCTCAATCAATGGACCATTCACAATCACTGGACCATTCGCAATCACGGGACCATTCACAATCATTATAACATTGGCAATCATTGGACCACTCACTATCATTGGACAAGTTACTCGGGGCTATGGACTTAGAGAGGATGTCTTAGAACACCATGGAACAAAATAATAGAAGAAGAAACACCGACATTCGTCAAGACCAAACAGTGGAAGAAAACAGGCTCACAGACACCATCATATCTCGGAAACTACGTTTGATCTGTTAAAGTTCACATCAGCTTGACAAACAAAGTGATGATGGGCGTGGTCTTTTAGAGCATCGGCAGGGGTGTATCAGCGTACTGGTGTATACAGGACAATGCAGAGAAGTTTGATATGAAGGTGTATGATGCAGGGGAACTAACAGGGGAGTAAGAGACTTCTCGACGGACTGTGATAAGTACGACGTTCTGCACATACCTGCAGCATCCTAATGATGGGGTTGATGGACATCATTCAATGTCTAACAGTTACAATGTTACTCATGTCTGCTCTGTTGTCATCACTGGCGACAACAATCCACATTTTTCCACAGAGAAGCGATTACTACAAAGTGGCCGAACTCTGTCTAGCCTAGCAGACGGGCTCAAGCCAACAACTGTGCGACTGGGCATACCCGAAATGAGACTGTTTACGCAGCTGAGCATGAAGGGCTACCTCGGTCACCTGGGTATTGCCAGAGCCTTCAGTCGGGAGACAGCCGACTTCAGCAGAATCACGAATTATGGTAGCGTTCTCAGCGTGTGTGTGTACGAGTGTGTGTGTGTGTGTGTGTGTGTGTGTGTGTGTGTGTGTGTGTGTGTGTGTTTGTGTGTGTGCGCGATTGACAATCTAGACACCAGAACTAATGCATGTTTTATTGACAATCTCGATATCAGAACTAATGCAAACGTGAGATGGACTGACAATCTGAACATCAGAACTAATAATATACGTATTATGAGTACTGGAGACTCAATGTGGCAGCTGACAAGTTAAATACGTATATTATTAGTTCTGAGAACAAATGTCTTAGAAGAATTCTAAACCTCCACTGGACAGATTTCAAAACCAATGCACAAATAAGACAAGAGACTAAGCAAGATATTGTATCCAATTTTATAAGAAAATGCCGTTGGAACTACATCGGCCATGTACTCAGAATGGACAAGACAAGACTCCCCTACCAAGCCCTCATATGGTCACCAGTAGGGAAAAGAAAACGGGGAAGACCAAGAGAGACCCTGCGTAGAACCATCATTAGAGAAGGCTCATTCAACGGCCAAGTGAACATCCAAGATCTACAACAGGTAGCAGCGAACTGCCAGACATGGAGAGCCATGACTTCTGCCCTATGAGCCGCCTTAGGCCCAAGAGGAAAGACTAACTAACTAACTAACTAACTAACTAACTAACTAACTAACTAACTTACTAACTAACTAACTATGGCAATCTGGACACCACAACTAATACCCTCTTGTGTTGTGACAATCTGGACACCAGAACTAATACCCTCTTGTGTTGTGACAATCTGTACATCAGAACTAATACATACATGTGTTGTGACAATCTGGACATCAGAACTAATACATACATGTGTTGTGACAATCTGGACATCAGAACTAATACATACATGTGTTGTGACAATCTGGACATCAGAACTAATACATACATGTGTTGTGACAATCTGGACACCAGAACTAATACCCTCTTGTGTTGTGACAATCTGGACACCACAACTAATACCCTCTTGTGTTGTGACAATCTGGACACCAGAACTAATACCCTCTTGTGTTGTGACAATCTGGACACCAGATCTAATACCCTCTTGTGTTGTGACAATCTGGACATCAGAACTAATACATACATGTGTTGTGACAATCTGGACACCAGAACTAATACCCTCTTGTGTTGTGACAATCTGGACACCAGAACTAATACCCTCTTGTGTTGTGACAATCTGGACACCAGATCTAATACCCTCTTGTGTTGTGACAATCTGGACACCAGAACTAATACATACGTGTGTTGTGACAATCTGGACACCAGAACTAATACATACATGTGTTGTGACAATCTGGACACCAGAACTAATACATACATATGTTGTGACAATCTGGACACCAGAACTAATACATACATGTGTTGTGACAATCTGGACACCAGAACTAATACATACATGTGTTGTGACAATCTGAACACCAGAACTAATACATACATATGTTGTGACAATCTGGACACCAGAACTAATACATACATGTGTTGTGACAATCTGGACACCAGAACAAATACCCTCATGTGTTGTGACAATCCTGACACCAGAACTAATACATACATGTGTTGTGACAATCTGGACACCAGAACTAGTACATACACGAGGCATGATCGACCAGGCCATCCGGCCAGACACTGGATCATTTCTCCCTAAACATATTTTGACTCTCTACGCATAATTACTATAATGTTTGATATCAATTTACGATTTCCATTTGTTTCTTGCAGAAATTTTTTTTTGTTTTTTTTTTCTCTTTTTTTTTCTGTCCGTCTACTCATTGTCCATGTTTCCCATCCATGACAGCATGTGTTCTATACAGCATTTCACCACTTGTCTTCACTACACCTGACAGCATGTGTTCTATACAGCATTTCACCACTTGTCTTCACTACACCTGACAGCATGTGTTCTATACAGCATTTCACCACTTGTCTTCACTACACCTGACAGCATGTGTTCTATACAGCATTTCACCACTTGTCTTCACTACACCTGACAGCATGTGTTCTATACAGCATTTCACCACTTGTTTTCACTACACCTGACAGCATGTGTTCTATACAACATTTCACCACTTGTCTTCACTACACCTGACAGCATGTGTTCTATACAGCATTTCACCACTTGTCTTCACTACACCTGACAGCATGTGTTCTATACAGCATTTCACCACTTGTCTTCACTACACCTGACAGCATGTGTTCTATACAACATTTCACCACTTGTCTTCACTACACCTGACAGCATGTGTTCTATACAGCATTTCACCACTTGTCTTCACTACACCTGACAGCATGTGTTCTATACAGCATTTCACCACTTGTCTTCACTACACCTGACAGCATGTGTTCTATACAGCATTTCACCACTTGTCTTCACTACACCTGACAGCATGTGTTCTATACAACATTTCACCACTTGTCTTCACTACACCTGACAGCATGTGTTCTATACAGCATTTCACCACTTGTCTTCACTACACCTGACAGCATGTGTTCTATACAGCATTTCACCACTTGTCTTCACTACACCTGACAGCATGTGTTCTATACAGCATTTCACCACTTGTCTTCACTACACCTGACAGCATGTGTTCTATACAACATTTCACCACTTGTCTTCACTACACCTGACAGCATGTGTTCTATACAACATTTCACCACTTGTCTTCACTACACCTGACAGCATGTGTTCTATACAGCATTTCACCACTTGTCTTCACTACACCTGACAGCATGTGTTCTATAGAACATTTCACCACTTGTCTTCACTACACCTGACAGCATGTGTTCTATACAACATTTCACCACTTGTCTTCACTACACCTGACAGCATGTGTTCTATACAACATTTCACCACTTGTCTTCACTACACCTGACAGCATGTGTTCTATACAACATTTCATCACTTGTCTTCACTACACCTGACAGCATGTGTTCTATACAACATTTCACCACTTGTCTTCACTACACCTGACAGCATGTGTTCTATACAACATTTCACCACTTGTCTTCACTACACCTGACAGCATGTGTTCTATACAACATTTCACCACTTGTCTTCACTACACCTGACAGCATGTGTTCTATACAACATTTCACCACTTGTCTTCACTACACCTGACAGCATGTGTTCTATACAGCATTTCACCACTTGTCTTCACTACACCTGACAGCATGTGTTCTATACAGCATTTCACCACTTGTCTTCACTACACCTGACAGCATGTGTTCTATACAACATTTCACCACTTGTCTTCACTACACCTGACAGCATGTGTTCTATACAGCATTTCACCACTTGTCTTCACTACACCTGACAGCATGTGTTCTATACAACATTTCACCACTTGTCTTCACTACACCTGACAGCATGTGTTCTATACAGCATTTCACCACTTGTCTTCACATCCATGACAGCATGTGTTCTATACAACATTTCACCACTTGTCTTCACATCCATGACAGCATGTGTTCTATACAACATTTCACCACTTGTCTTCACTACACCTGACAGCATGTGTTCTATACAGCATTTCACCACTTGTCTTCACATCCATGACAGCATGTGTTCTATACAACATTTCACCACTTGTCTTCACTACACCTGACAGCATGTGTTCTATACAGCATTTCACCACTTGTCTTCACATCCATGACAGCATGTGTTCTATACAACATTTCACCACTTGTCTTCACTACACCTGACAGCATGTGTTCTATACAACATTTCACCACTTGTCTTCACATCCATGACAGCATGTGTTCTATACAACATTTCACCACTTGTCTTCACTAGACCTGACAGCTTTCTACTGTTGATTGTGTGTTCCATCTTACAAAATGCTACCTCCGTCATGGCGATTCTTGTTCCCATCTCTGCAAGACACCTTCCATCATATGTTATGATTATTCCGAGATAGTTGCACCCATTCACTTGTTTAAGAATTTTCCCATCTACTAGGGTGTTACATTGTGGTATTTCTTTCTTCTTGGAGACAATGATCATTTAAATTTTCTTGTAATTTGTTTCTAACTGAATGCTGTAGTTTCTGTTTATTGCCTGCCATCAATACTAGCTTATATATCATCTGTATAATTATATTATTGCTATTATGTCCTCCAGAGTCGACTCCACCCATCTCGTCTATATTTTTCATACTAATTATTTCATTAAATAGGGAAAACACGACCTGAAGACAGAGCAAATCCCTGTCAAACACCTCTCTTGATAAACTAGTATTTGCATGACCGGCACCTTGTCTTGACAGACGATAGTTTGTAAAATGGAGTTATACCTCTCAGTAGCACAAAGCATGAGCTGAATTTAGAGATCATGTGTTGCCATGCAGCATAATCCCTCTTTCGGCCTGTCTAGTTTACTCCAGAGGAAAGGTAACACCAATACATCTGGAACAAGACCAGCTGCAGAAGCTGTGGATCAGCAAAGCAATGCTCTAACTGTCCGCCTGTCGCAGTTTCCATCCTAGACCAGTTGCCGACCAAGGTTTAGGGCCTGGTCTGCCCTGCCATAACATTTGATTTGTAGGTTGCCAATTCCAATTCTCCAAAAAAAAATTTCCAAATTCGGTCTCGTCTAACCTACTTCCTCAGCGGTGGTTATTGTTGAGAGCCGTGGTTGTGTGGACTGTTAGTCCTAATTCCTACTGGTTATCTTGGTTCCGCTCTGTTCGTCGGATAAATTTATTTTGTGCTATCTGGTTGTTTTCTTTGTCTTGTGTTGGTCCTGATAGAGGCCGGTCCTTGGTTGGGCCTACTGGGGCCCGCATTCTCTCGTTTGTTGGCTTCTTTTCTCTGTTAGCACTGCTACGTGCTTGTTGCTTCTTGTGTTATTCTCATCGGTGCTAGTTCCGGTCATGTCCAGTCCTCATAAGGACTCGATGTAGGCAAAGGCAGAGCATTCAAGTGCATGTCTCAAGTTGTCCCCATGGTCAGCGGCCCGAACTCCTTTACGTTTCTTTTTTTGGCGTGTTTCTTCATTGCGTGTGGGTGTGGTGTAGCAACAAGATGACCCGGTCTCCCTGTCCTCCTAGTTCAGGTGCTCTGCCGGAAGAGCCAACCCACCTTCCTGCCATTCACCCGACAATTTTTTTTATTTTTATTTTTTTTTTAAATTACGTTTCTTTTCTCAAACATAAAAAACATACACACATATATACAAACACACACACACACACACACACACACACACACACACACACACACACACACACACACACACACATATATATATATATATACAGTGTAGGGAGGTTATACGGTCTTCCCTGTTCTGCAAAGGAACTGCCTGCAAGTCGCTGTGTTTCTGGGTTGCTGTTTATGTGCAGGCACTCCGTCATTGTCATTGGTTTCCCAGTTTTGACAAAGTGCTCTCTCAGGTCCCTTTGCTCTCTATTGTACTTGTCGTATACTAGTAAGTAGTGTTCGATGGTGTTGTTTTCTCGGCACTCTCTGCAGAATGGGTTTTCTCTTGTCTTTCCAATTGCCTAGTCTGATTCTCCACAGCTGTCTGTTTGCCGGTGCTTTCATGTTGGTCTTGGCTTGTGGCTTGTATCTGGGTTCACCCAATACTTGGTATGCATGACGACCTCTAGCGCTGTCTCGCCACTGTTTCCTCCATTCCTTGAGAATGTAGTTTTTGACTATATTCTTCCCTTCTACTTTACCTAGGCCTGTGCAGATTTTATTATTGCTGGTTATTCCTCGTTTCGCCGCTCTGTCTGCCTGTTCGTATCCCGGGTATACCCCTGTGAGCTGGTATCCACCCGATGATTACTTGGCATCCCATGTACCTGAGGTTTGTGGCTGTCGCTAGTATCTCCTCTTTTATGTCGGGTCTGTTGCCTCTATTGAAGTTCCCGAGCGTTTGTACTGACGACTGTTAATATACACAGTCTCAGTGGTGGTTTTTCGGCTGCGATCTCTAGACCTTTCATTATGGCAACCAGTTCGGCCGTGCATACTGCTGTCTGGTCTGTTAGTTTGAACTGTCTCTTCATCTTCCAGTCTGGGACCACTACTCCTGCTCCTACCTCTTCATGTTCGTTCTTGGAACCGTCTGTGTATATTATGAGGTTGTCCTTACTGATTTCTTGTATGTATTCCTCGGCCGCGTCTCTTGCCTCTGTGTCCTCCGTGTCCTTGGTGATGGACTTTGCTAGTGAATGGGGAGGTTAGTTCCCATGGTGGGATTGTTGGCTTGAGCCGTCTTGTCTGTTTCAGGGTTTCTGCTAGCTCCATTTCTTCCTTCATCTTCTCTGCTGCTTCGCATCCTGCCGGTCTTTGCAGTTTTACTATTGGGATGCCCCCCCCCCCCCCCTTTTTTTTTGCTGTTGTTGTCACTGAACGTTTGGTATCCAGGGTGGTTTTTGTCTTGTGCTACCTTTAGCCAGTAATTATACGTCAGTTGTTTACGCCTCAGACTCTGTGGAAGTACACCCAGTTTGCATCTCTTCGAATTTATATAAAGTTTGTATCCTCCCAATTGCGCGCCTCCTCCCGAAGTCGTTGGCACAATATGGAACGTCGGGTTTGGTAAGCCCCCCCCCCCCTTTTTCCCCTCAATTTTCCCCCCCCCCAAACATTCGGCGCTAACATAAGTCAGGTAGTACGGTCTACTGATATTCCTCTACTTCATGATCAATTATTATGGCAGCTTTTTTTTTTCCCTTTCAAATATGGACATTAAAAATACATGTTTAAAAAGTGATTTAAATACGAGAGGGTCATTGCACCAGGTTTTATCCCATGTGGCTCATTCCTTTTTTGCAAAACGGCCTGCCGAAAGTGTGGCACAGAGCATGAACTCCATAGCTCCAGGGACGAGCCCCAGAAGTCTCCGAGAAAACTGCAATAGTTAAGCGAATGTTGGAGCTGGGGAACAAACCCACAACCCACGGAGTGGGACAGGCAGCTGAACCACTCGGCCACGGAGACTTCCGACATTAGCAACAGCCAATAGTTACATCTCTTAGCGACCGACGAGAGCTGGCACTGAACGTTTGTCCGACTGGGCTTATGCAATTGTTGGCGTGGCACCCTACCTGCTGTGTGAGAAAGCTTGAACGTGTGTATGTGACGTCATCACGGTGTGGCAACACGAAATGTTTGGCACTTGATGATTCTCGCCCTCCCCAGACAAACTCTACCTCTCGGATGTCATCCATGCCACAACCATTGTGGTCAACGAGGAGGGGATCTCAACCTCAGCTGCAACACCCCCGCGCAAGGTGGCCAATCCTTCACAGGAGTTTCTTCCAGCTCAGATATTCATCGCCGACCACCCGTTCGCTTTCTTTATTCGACACAATCACCTGGGACGGGTGTTGATCAGTGGAAGGTATACAGGTTAATGATTCACAATTGAATAAATATTACATTGAACCCCAAAAGCTGGATTTGACCTCTTTGTGTCCCACTTCATGCACCATATGTGACTGGCAATCATTGACATGTCCCAGACAACGTGTTATATCATTAGTGATTAATGATTAGTGAGTATCGTGATCATCGCACTGCAGACAGGTCCATGGGCACTTCATCCCCTCCATCTATCGTGTCTCACATGTTACAGTATTAATATTGGATGCCTTTACCTACACGAACAAAAAAAGAAAAAACAAACAAACAGTGGCTTTATTCGTCTCAATTCTTGGTTACCAATGCCAAACACGGACAGTTCTAGAAACACACAGTCGTACAATCACATCATGGGAGATGAGATGCTTAAGAAACGCTGATAGAACAGTAAGAGGAGATGGAGAGTCAAATGAGAAACTAAGAACAAATGTAGGGATAACACCAATTAATGACTATATAGAACACCAAGAGTTAAATGGTTCGGATATGGAGCTAGAATAGAACACGATCAACCAGCAGCAAGAGGATTCGTTGTGAGAACATCGGGGTACAAGGAGAGATGAAGACCCAGGAAGAGATGGCAAGATGGAGTAAAAGAGACAGTGAAGAAATCAAATATGTCGTTAGTACAAGCAGCAAGGCAAATGCAACACAGAAAATGACATCTGTCTCCTCTGTGCGACGCTACACGACAAAAGCGGTAGGACAGAAGAAGAAGACAGACAATGTGACTAAGAAGCTCCACAAATGAAAAATCACACAGACACGGGCCAGCGTTACGTCCCAAATCTTTCTCAACGGAACAGCAAAACTGAAACAATAAAAACAATGTACAACAAATGACCAACACAAAGGTATACGTAGCTGCACTATGTCCAACCAAAGAGATGGGAAACTGAAATGACATCGGACTACTAGACGCATTTGTGTGTGGACTACGCCCGAGTTATGTCTGTCATTGCTTCACTTCCCCCTGTTTCTCTCCGTGATTGTGCCTGTCATTAATTGCATGTTATATTTCTCTCTATGATTGTGTCTATGATTAATTCCATTCTATGTATCTCCCTATGATTGTGTCTGTTGTTGATTTAGCTCTGTCTGTTTCTCTCTATAATTGTGTCTGTGATTAATTTCATGCTATGTTTCTCTCTATGATTGTGTGTGTGTGTGTGTGTGTGTGTGTGTCTGTCTGTCTGTGTGTGTGTGTGTTATTGATTTAGTTATGTCTGTTTCTCTCTATAATTGTGCCTGTGATTAATTTCACTATATGTTTCTCTAAGATTGTGTTTGTCGTTGATTAGCTATTTCTATTTGTCTCTATTATGGACATGGAGGATTGATTGCATTTTCATCAACAGAAGATTTCGAAATATTTTAAAAGTCACAAAAACTATACCATATGGGACTGCTACAGCGACCATAGATTAATCATAAGCAATATACAAATGAAATTTAAAAAAGTCAAATATACACCAAGAAACACACAATTTAATCCATGTGCACTGAAGAGTGAGGAGATAATAGATACATTCTACGTAGAGGTAAAGAACATATTTGATGCATTGACCGATATGGAAGTATTATTTCAAGATGCCAGCGACTAATGGGAAATATTTAGGAGAAATCAGTCAACGAAGCTGCAGAAACAACCATCCCAAAAATGAAAATGATGGGACGTAAGAAATGGATGACCGAAGACATCCTAGAACTCATGGAAGTAAGAAGAAATAACAAAAATAAGCATGAAATATGTTAATAGGTGCACAGGGAAGTTAGGGAACTGTGCAAAGAGGCAAAAGAAGCATGACTTGTGGAAACTTGCAGGGAAATTGAAAATCAACATAATATCTAGAATACAAAATCAATGCACAAAAGAATTCATGATATCCTTAAGAAAAGAACAACCTATCAACGGGTTGCCTAAACACCAAAGATGCCAAAATCATAATAGAAAAAGAGCAGATTTTAAATGCGTGGTCAATTTATGTAAAACGTCTTAATAATGATACAAGAGACAAATAGTATGATAATCGGAATAATAATGAAGGACCATCAGTTTTGAAGATGAAAGTTCAGAATGCTTTTAACCATATGAAAACTGGCTAGACTCCGGGTCCAGATAACATCACAACAGAAATTATCAATGCCTTAGAAGAATGAATATATATATATATATATATATATATATATATATATATATATATATATATATATATATATATATATATATATATATATATATATATTGTTTTTTGTTTTTTTTATCGCGTTTACATTCTGTTTCACGATATTGCGGTCAACATCAGCATCTTTCAGTTGTATGTTGATTATTAGGCTAGATTACGCTCATCAGCACGCCAAGACTTTCTGAGCGACCGGCTCCATACTCTCATAAGTCAATGGTGCCACTCGAACCGCTTCCAATTCTCGTGCACTCACGTCAACCACGAGAGTATTCGGGATTACGAATATATATATATATATATATATATATATATATATATATATATATATATATATATATATATATATATATATATATATATCCTGAATTATGTACTTCTACATTTATTGCAATCCCGAAGAAATCAGGAGCCAAGGAATGTGATCAACATCGAACAATTAGAATAATGAGCCACATCTCGAAGATTTTGCTAAGAATCACCACGCAAAGATTTAGGAAGAAAATAAAATTCCAAATAGGAGAAGAGAAATGTGGGTTTGTAGAAGGCAAGGATACAGTAAATGCTGTGTGTATGTACAAAGATCTAAATCTTTGCTTTATTGAATACACAACGATTTTGGATAAAGTAAAATATGTCGACATGATCAAAATACATGCTTTACTACATCTAATGGCTGTGGAAATATAGTCTCATCTCGTCGCACCTTGTTCTTCTTGTACCCTGTGGTGTCGAGGTGAAGTATAAACAGCGGGAGAGTGCCCGTTTATGGACTTCATATATCGAGGTTCCCATGGTCTCTGTAATTCACTCTATCCATGGTTTACGTGGGCGGCCTCTTCCTCTGATTACCAACTAACAGTATACCACATCAAGCAATGCTTGTTGAGGTATACTCTTAATTGGCAATCTAGTTTTATGACCAAACCATTTAATCTATTGTTTTCTGATAAAATCTAGCGCTGCTATAACCCCAACTTTAGTCCAGATTTATTCATTTCTGAAATGTGGTTTCTGGAGAAAATTCAAAGAAAACGTGGGCAGACAGGAAAACCAATGACCAAGACCTACACGAAACAAATGAAAATCGTACACTGATTATAGAAATTAGACATAGACAGTCAACATTTTTGGTCACGTTATGAGAAGACATACATTGGGTAACTTGGTGACAACTGGCAAGAATGAGTGGAAAAGAACAAGGGGAAGGCATAGAAGTAAATATCTGGATGGTTTGGCCGTACGGCATGGTCGAGACAAGAACACAGGGCTGATCCACGACACTGGTGATCGCGTGAGATGGCGAAACATGACCGCCTACGCTTATAGGCATGGCACGTGATGATGATGAACATCAGTAACATTAGATATGCGGATAATGCAGTATTTATTGCAGACAATGAGCAAGATCTGCAACATTTAGTAGATCCGGTTGTTGCAAACAGTGAAAAACTAGGGTTAGAATTAAATTGTAAGAACCCCGGGAAGGTTAACCCGGTCAACAAATGCCCGCAGAAGTCGGATGTGTCGGCCTAACGGCACAAGAACACAGCTCTGCTGTAAACAGGCACAACGCAATCACGTCCGAAAAAGAAAAAAAACTCCGGATGAACGCAGAAGAAGAAGAAATTATAAGACACAGATTATGGTCGTCACTAGGAAAACAAAAGACCACAATATATATATATATATATATATATATATATATATATATATATATATATATATATATATATATATATATATATATATATGCAGGTATATTGTAATATTCTTAAACAAATGAATCTGTATAAATATCTGCTGTAAACAGGCACAACGCAATCACGTCCGAAAAAGAAAAAATAACTCCGGATGAACGCAGAAGAAGAAGAAATTGTAAGAAGACACAGATTATGGTCGTCACTAGGAAAACAAAAGACCACAATCTATATATATATATATATATATATATATATATATATATATATATATATATATATATATATATATATATATATATATATGCAGATATATTGTAATATTCTTAAACAAATGAATCTGTATAAATATCTCGGAATAATCATAACATCTGATGAGAGATGCCTGGAAAGATAAGAACAAGAATCGCCATGGCAAAGGTAGCCTTATGTAAATTGAAAAACAGTGACGAGTAAAACGATATCAATTAATCGCAACGATAAAAAGAGTCAAAACATTGTTTTCCCGTAGTTAATTTGAATACCAAAACACGAACAATAGATTGCACTATTTATTGCCTGACATATTTCGCTGCATATCAAGGTATTTAAACTCAAGGTATTTATCCAACTAATCTTTCAACGGTATGACATAATGCAACGTCTACAGGACCCGCATATTACAGCAGTAGGCCGAAAATTATGTGCTTCAACTCCAGTTATTAGGTACATAACCACACCTATTCTCACCCCAGCAGTAAAAGAACCTGCCCCTCTGTACGCCAAATCCAATTGCATTTACCTATTCGCATGCAGGTGCCAATCTACCTACATTGGCAAAACAGAGAGACAAGTAAACAACAGGGTGGTCGAACAAATACCCAGTTGGATTGACAAGATACTACACAAAGGTGACGGGAGCTCCAACAGGCCGACACACCACAATCCTCCTGCGTTATCGATTGCACAGCACGTTTTGGAAACCGCTCACGTGATTGATAGAGACAATGTGTTTAGTGTGTTATTTATCACACAACATAGTCCATTGTTAAAGTTCGCAGAAGCCATCATGAATAATCTACATAGGCCGTTTTTGTGCAAACAGAAAAAACATGACAGTCAGTTTAACATTACCGTGGTAGACAATTGAAATTACTGTGTGGACATGTGTGTATTTTAGCTTGAAGGATTTGTTTAGTTAATTTAGTTTATGTTGTGTGATTTCAGCAGTGTGTACCCGACGAGATGCAGCGAAATATGCCAGTCAATAAATCGTGTAATCTATTGTCTGTGTCTTCGTTATGCAAATATAAAAAGAGTTTTGAAGTGTTGCATATTGAGCCTGTACAGTTGTATGGATCTGAAGCGTGGACAGTGAGCCTGTACTGTTGTATGGATCTGAAGCGTGGACAGTGAGCCTGTACTGTTGTATGGATCTGAAGCGTGGACAGTGAGCTTGTACTGTTGTATGGATGTGAAGCAAGGACAGTAAGCCTACACTACTGTATGGACGTGAAGCGTGGACAGTGAGCCTGTACAGTTGTATGGATCTGAAGCGTGGTCAGTGAGCCTGTACTGTTGTATGGATCTGAAGCGTGGTCAGTGAGCCTGTACAGTTGTATGGATCTGAAACGTGGACAGTGAGCTTGTACTGTTGTATGGATCTGAAACGTGGTCAGTGAGCCTGTACTGTTGTATGGATCTGAAGCGTGGTCAGTGAGCCTGTACTGTTGTATGGATCTGAAGCGTGGACAGTGAGCTTGTACTGTTGAATGGATGTGAAGCAAGGGCAGTAAGCCTACACTACTGTATGAACGTGAAGCGTGGACAGTGAGCCTGTACAGTTGTATGGATCTGAAGCGTGGTCAGTGAGCCTGTACAGTTGTAGGGATCTGAAACGTGGACAGTGAGCCTGTACTGTTGTATGGATCTGAAGCGTGGTCAGTGAGCCTGTACTGTTGTATGGATCTGAAGCGTGGTCAGTGAGCCTGTACTGTTGTATAGATCTGAAACGTGGACAGTGAGCCTGTACTGTTGTATGGATCTGAAGCGTGGACAGTGAGCTTGTACTGTTGTATGGATGTGAAGCAAGGACAGTAAGCCTACACTACTGTATGGACGTGAAGCGTGGACAGTGAGCAGATAAGCTGAAAAAGTCCTCAAAAAACACACAGAAGCCTTAAAATAATTAGAGGAATTAGGGACAGACAGTCAAAATTTGTAGATAACGATTATGATGAGAAATTAACTGGAAAATGGAGTGACAACTGGAAAGATTGATGGAAAAAGAGCAAGATGAAATAGATAAATACATATCTAGATGGTTGGACCACCTGGTATAATCGAGAGAAACCTGATCTGTGACTCTGGTGAACGTATGAAATGGCAAGTGGTGACTGTCCACGCATATCGGTGACTTTTCTATCTGTTATCTGTTGGGGTATCATCCTTGCACTTCGGACACGTCTATAGGTGCTCAGACCCTCCTCCCTCCCCCCATTATGTGCAACCAGCGTCCGGCGTCTAATAGTGTCAGTGGTTTATGTGGCCCCTTGTTCTCCCGTTGCACCGCTCGTGTCTTGCCGTGCCAATTCTTACTCAGGGTATGACACGTAATGATGGTGTTGTATGCTAGTTGTATTTACAATCTCAGTGTATGCTAGTATATTCACAACTTAAAGATATGGTTGCCGATCTCCCTGGCCTAGGAGTTAGCAGCTTTCTCCGTAACCCTGAATACTCTCGTGGTTGACGTGAGCGCACGAGAATTGGAAGCGGTTCGAATCGCGCCAGTGACTTATGAGAGTATGAAGCCGGTTGCTCAGAAAGCAATGGCAAACATTTCAAACAATGAGCGTAATCTTGCCAAGAAATCAACAATCAGCTGAAAGATGCTGATGTTGACAGCAATGTCCTGTAAAGGATATGCAAAACATTTTTTTAAGATATGGTTATTATATCAGCAAGATCCCCGTTAGTGAACTATCATAAATAAAAACATAAAACAGACGAGCAAACAACAGACTGTCAGCAGAAATATATGGTACATCACATTTTATTGACTAGACAAAACCTGTTCGATAGTTACAGCAGTACAGGTAAGGCAAGAAAGAAAGTGCACTCTCCTCACAACTCTTAGTGACAGACAGCAAACAGAATATATCTACGTATTTCGTTATTATATCAGTGGACATGACCAGGTGAAACAAGAAATTAGAATCGACCAACAACTGACCGTGCCGATCATGGCATAGAGTAACGGCAGGTGAGTGGTGTATGTTGTATCACTGTACAACTCCGGTATGTCATGCTACAAGAGTGCTTGTATTTCTGTTGTCTCATGGCTATTCTATACACAACATACGTCTGATCTTTCTATATTTCTGTTTCTATAATCTTTTCTGCTAAAAAGATGACATCAATGTGTTATTAACTTGTATTTCTTATTTGTCATTCGTTGACATACAGGACTTAAGAGTGGATCGGGGCTGACTGATTAGACCCATCTGAGACGGGAAAGTGGGTAACAACAGTAGGGGAATGCTGGAATGTCGGTTACGTGGGTTTAAGTTTATGTTTTTATGTTTCTCTAGAGATTTCGGACCTCAGTATTCCGGATCAGCTCTGTTGATAATATTCCTACATGTCAACGTTTATGTCTATCCAGCATCATTTCTCTGCTTCTGCCTCTTTTCCCATTGATCTCTACAGCTGTAACGATGTTCTCCAATGCCTTTCTTCTCATCACTTGACATAACATAAGTTTGTCTCTTCTATATAATTGTATATAATGTTTTGTTTCATGAGCCACTTTGAGACAATCGTTCTTATAGTTGTATATAATGTTATAGAATCATTGGCCACTTAAAGACAACATTCTTCTTCTTTAGTTCGCTAGAAATTTGTCTATAACTGCAATGGTGTCTCTTGTATGAATTTAACTGTCTTTTTTAGTTCACTCAGCAGTCCATGGAGTTTATCTTCCACTATCGTTTCGCTAGGCCTGACGGTTTGCTTAGATATTTCGTATTTTGGGCAGTTTTGGTGTATGCAGTTGTGACATTATTGTCTCAGCCACTCCTACATTTTTAAATATAATAAAAATGCACCCCCTCGGCGTTTGGAGCTTGAGAACGGCTAGAAATAGAAATCGTATACACTGTTGAAAAACAACACTTGCACATCTGATGTCAGCGATCTGATGAAAATGTGGCCGGAAGTCAATCCAAAGAGATTGTTGGTTAATTGGTTAAAGTCTGTCACGTAGGTGACCGCTGCACCTGCCAGAATGACGTCATTTTTTCCACTAGGAGAGAGCCCAACTCAGGAGCAAATTCGATTGAAGCGAGGAGATGCATTAACATCCATCCATCCATCATGTGCCATGCCGGTAAGCGTGGGCTGTCACGTTCTGCCATCTCACTCGATCACCAGAGTCATGGATCAGCTCCGTGTTTCTGTCTCGACCATGCCACAAGGCCAAGCCATCCAGGTACTTGCTTCTAGGTCTTCCCCTTGGTCTGTTCCCCTCGATCTTACCAGTTGTCACCAAGTTCTCCAAGTCATTTCTTCTCATAACATGCCCAAAAAATTGTGACTGTCTACGTCTAATGTCTCTAATCAGTTTACGATCTTCATTTGTTTCTTGAAGGACTTGTTCATTGGTCTTTCAAGCTGTCCATGGTATTCTTTGCATTTTCCTCAGAAACCACATTTCTACAGCCATCAGATGTTTTTCAGCTTGACTGCTCATTGTCCAAGCTTCACATCCATATAAAAGTACAGGTTCTATGTAGCATCTCAACACTCTTTTTCTCGTTTCAATTGACATCATTTTATTGGTCAGTATGTTTTTCATCTTGCTAAAGGGTACTTTTGCCATGGCAATTCTTGTTCTAATCTCTTCAGGGCATCTTCCATCAGATGTTAATACTGTTCCGAGATAATTGTACCTATTCACTTGTTGAAGAATATTCCCATTTACTTGTATATTAAATTGTGGTATTTCGTTCTTCCTAGTGACGACCATAATCTGTGTCTTTTTACAATTTAATTCTAACCCTAGTTGTTCACTACCCATATGGGAAAGGCTTCGGGAGTAAACCCTGAGGACAAATCCGGAGATGGAGTCCCTAAGGCAGTTCCATGTTGTAAACAACATAGTTCTGGCAACTCCTGCGACGGCACCGATGCCAAGTTGCAATGGCTACTGCCTTTCCCTTGGTCAACATCGGCGACGTGGAGAGGGGGAACCTGCTACTGGGCAACAGCTGGTTCTCCGATTTTTATTGCCCAGGCTTGTGCCCTGAAGAGGTCACCTCAGCACTGTGTAAAGCAGTGACACAACACGGGAAGCAGCATTTGCCGGTTATAAGTCTTAATGCTCGATTGGCGTAGAGCAAGGCGCCAGGGGCTACTTCCGACAATGGGAGAGATCATCGTATCTCACTAGACAGCTACCGCCCGCCTAAGCTGGGCATCCCCCAGTCAATAAGGTGTTTTCTCGCCACAGTTCATCTGCTCCTGAGGGTGTGTGGAGCTTAGGGGAAAATCCTGACACATGGACCGCAATCTATACACCTAGCAGCAAGAAAAAAACAAAACAACCGGCCCTAAGGCTGGGAACATGGAACGTAAGAACCATGACCCATGGCATCTCAGACGATCTAAATGAGATTGTGGATGCCCGCAAAACTGCAGTGATAAACAACGAACTACTAAGACTGGGGATAGACATTGTCGCCCTGCAAGAGACCAGACTCCAAGAATCTGGAAGCATCAAGGAGAGGGACTTCACTTTCTACTGGCATGGCAAGGCGTGCGGAGAGACCAGGGAGCATGGAGTTGGTTTCGCTATCAGAAACAAGCTGCTTAACTCCATCATACCACCAAGTGATGGCACTGAAAGAATACTGAAGCTCCAACTCCAGACAGAGGCGGACCAGTTAGTATTATAAGCGTTTACGCCCCAACACTAACTGCAGCATCAGAATCTAAAGACAAGTTCTATGACGACCTTAGCAAAGAAGTCAGTGAAACACCAGAGAAACAACATCTTTTTATCCTGGGGGATTTCAATGCCAGGGTTGGCTCCGACCACAAATCTTGGCCTTCATGTCTAGGACAGTTTGGCGTTGGGAAAATCAATGACAATGGACAACGTCTCTTGGAATTCTGCAGCCACCGTAATCTGTGCGTGACCAACACCTTCTTTGACACGAAACCTCAACACAAGGTGTCATGGAGGCACCCCAGATCAAAGAACTGGCACCAACTCGACCTGGTGCTCACTAAACGCAGCAACCTCCGCAATGTACAGCTGACTCGCAGCTATCATAGTGCTGACTGCGACACCGACCATTCACTCGTCTCCAGCAAGGTGAAGATAAAGCCCAAGAGAATCTACAGAAGCCGAACAGAAGGAAGACCACGCATTGACACTAGCGGCACCCAAAATAAAGAGAAAGTCAACAAATTCATGCAGGCTCTAGCGGATACTCTGCCTGGCCCCACAAACGGAAATTCCACCGAGAAATGGAGTCATTTTCGCGACACCATCTACAATACAGAACTATCAACATTTGGCAAGAAGCAAACTAAGTCAACCCACTGGTTTGAAGCACACTCTGAAGAGATGCCCCCAGTCCTGGAGATAAAGAGACATGCATTCTCAATGTATAAAACATCACCTTCAGAGAAAACACTGCAGGCATTGCGAATATGGTCAGAAATAGAGTACAACAGATGGCAAGAAGATGTGCGAACAGGTACTGGCTAAAGCTCTCTACTCAAATTCAAACTTGTGCAGACACTGGAAATATAAGAGGAATGTACGAGGGCATCAAGCAAGCTGTCGGTCCATCAAAAAATAAGATGGCCCCTTTACGATCAACTGAGGGGGTAATCATAAAAGATCGAGCGAAACAAATGGATCGCTGGGTAGAACACTACTCAGAGCTATACTCAGTGGATAACACTGTCAGCAAAGAAGCTATGGAAGCCATCGATTAACAGTCTGCCATGCATGCCCTGGATAACGAACCTTGCCTCACAGAAATCAGCGAAGCACTAGACTCTCTCAAATCCGGCAAGGCACCTGGAAAAGATAGTATTCCACCTGAAATTTTAAAATGTAGCAAAGAAACAATCATCCCAGAACTGTATGCAATATTTCAGCTCTGCTGGAGAGAAAAATCAATACCACAAGATATGAAAGACGCAAACATCGTTACCCTTTATAAAAACAAAGGGGACAGAAGCGACTGCAACAACTATCGCGGCATTTCCCTACTCAGCATTACAGGCAAGATTTTTGCCAGAGTAATCCTTAAAAGATTACACATTCTTGCTGAAAGAATCTACCCCGAATCGCAGTGCGGATTAAGACCCAACAGGTCCACCATCGATATGATTTTCTCACTCCGGCAGCTCCAAGAGAAGTGCAGAGAACAGAGGAAGCCATTATATATTGCCTTCATCGACCTCACAAAGGCATTTGACCTCGTGAGCAGAAGCGGCCTTTTTAAGGTCCTTGAAAAGGTTGGATGTCCACCCACCCTTCTTAGTCTCGTGAAATCATTCCACGAAAACATGCAGGGGATCATTTTATTTGACGGCTCAACATCCCAGTCATTCAGCAACAGCAGCGGAGTAAAGCAGGGCTGCGTGCTTGCTCCTACACTCTTTGGTATCTTCTTCGCTGTTCTCTTAAGGCAGGCATTTGGGACTGCCACTGAAGGCATATACCTCCACACAAGATCTGATGGCAAACTTTTTAACCCATCAAGACTCAAGGCAAAGACCAAAATAAGATCAAGATGTGTAAGAGAACTACTTTTTGCAGATGATGCAGCACTGACTACTCATACAGAAGAAGATCTCCAAAGGCTCATAGATCGTTTTTCAGCCGCCTGCAAAGACTTTGGGCTCACCATTAGCCTAAATAAAACACAGGTGATGGATGCTGGTGCGCCCCCGTCAATCAAAATTGCTAATTACGAATTGAAGGTCGTCCACGATTTTGTGTATTTGGGGTCGACAATATCAGATAATCTTTCATTAGAGACAGAAATCGACAGACGCATTGGAAAGGCAGCCACAACATTTTCCAGGCTAGCTAAAAGAGTGTGGGAGAATAATAGAATAACAGAGCGTACAAAAGCTCAAGTATATAAAGCTTGTGTTGTTAGCACACTACTCTATGGGTCTGAATCCTGGACCTTGTACTCAAGACAGGAAAGGAAGTTGAATTCCTTCCACATGAGATGTCTGAGACGTATCCTGGGCATAACATGGAAAGACCACATAACAAACAAACAGGTGCTTGAACGAGCAGATATTACCACAGTGCACACCCTCCTCAAGCAGAGACGCCTAGGGTGGCTGGGCCACGTATCTCGAATGGAGGATGAACGTATTCCCAAAGATCTCCTTTACGGAGAACTAGCCACAGGAAAGAGGCCAACCGGAAGACCCCAAATGCGATATGGGGATGTGTGTAAACAAGATATGAAAACCATTGGAATAGATCCAGACACGTGGGAGAGAGTTGCAACAGACAGATGCTCCTGGAGATGTACGAAACGGACTGGTGCTCTCTGAGCGAAATCTGATTCAACAAACTGAGGATAGGCGGCACAGGTTTAAAACGAAGTCACTTACTGCGGGACTTGCCTCGTCTTACAGATGCGGAAACTGTGACAGGGATTGTCACTCTCGCATTGGACTATACAGTCACCAGCGGTGCTGCCAGGTACCCCCCAAGCGGCACAACTCTATAGTCCTTCAGGACTGAAAGAGGCCTACTACTAGTTGTTCACTGTGTTCTACTAAATTTTGCAGGTCCTGTTCATTGTCTGCAATCAAGACTGTATCATCTGCGTATCTAATGTTATTGATGCATCGTCCCCCGATGTTGATTCCTTCCATATCTTCAATATTTCTGAAAATACTTTCTCTGTACAGGGAAAACAGATCTGGAGACATTACACATTCCTGCTCACATCTCTCTTAATAAGCTTATCTTGGCTTACTTCATTATCAACTCTTATGGCAGCTTGTTGTTTCCAATATATGTTTTTTACAAGTCTGAGGTCTTTTGCATCAATTTGTAGATCTTCAAGCATTCTTATCATGTTGACATGTCTCACTTTATCGAAAGCCTTTGTGTAGTCAATATTGCAAAGGTGTAGATCTTTGTTTACTTCTATAGAACGTTCGATTACGGTTCTCAGTATATACACAGCATTTACTGTACCCTTGCCTTCTACAAACCCACGTTGTTCTTCTCCTATTTCAGGTTGTATTTTCCTCATAACTCTTTGCATGATAAATCTTAGCAAAATCTTCGTGATGTGACTCATTATACTAATTGTTCGATGTTGATCACATTCCAAGGCTCCTGATTTCTTTGGGATTGCAATAAATACAGAATTACATAACTCATTAGATATATTTCCAGTATCATATATTGTATTAAGTAGACTGGTAACTTTATCTATTCCATATTCTTCTAAAGCATTAATCATTTCTGTTGTGACGCTGTCTGGACCGGGGGTCTTGCCAGATTTCATATGGTTAAGAGCACTCTGAACTTCCATCTTCAAAATTGCTGGTTCTTCATTATTATTTTGAACATCATACTGTTCGTCTCTGTTATCGTCATAAAGGTTTTTCACGTATTCTGACCATACATGTAAGATCTGATCTTTTTCTATTATAACTCTTCCATCTTTTGTCTTTAGGCACCTGCTGATGTACGTGTTCTTTGATTAGTAAGCTCCTGGATTCTTTTATGCATTAGTTTCGCATTTTTACTGTTGTGTTGTTTTTCGAATTCTCCGCAATTTTTCTCAAGCCGTGTTTCTTTTGCCTCCCTATATAAGGTTCTGACTTTTCTGTGACTTTCTTCATATTTGGCAGGATTACTTTTGTTCTGTCTTCTTGTTTCCATTAGTTGTAAAATTTCTTCAGTCATCCATGTCTTAAGTCCCACTTTCTTTAATTTTGGAATAGTTTTTTCTGCTGCACAACTGATTGAATTCTTTAGCATTTCCCATTGATCATCTACATCTTGAAATAGGATCTCTAGATCAGACAATAAATCAAATTTGTTCTTTACTTCTATGTTAAAATTATCTTGTATTTCTTTGTCAGTTTTCAATTTGCACACGTCATATTTAGGGCTTCCTGCTATATACTTGACTTTCTTTAACTTTACCCTCAATGTGCCTGTAATTAATCTGTGATCACTGTAACAGTCTGCATTTGGAACTGTTTCTACGACTGTTAACGCATTTCGAAAGCTTCTGTTAATCAGGATGTAATCTATCTGGTTTTTAATCCTGCTGTCTGGACTCCTCTATATCCATAATCTTCTAGGATGCTGTTTAAACAAGGTGTTTCCTACAACCATTTCTTGTTCTTTTGCCCATTCTACAAGTCTGTATCCTCTTTCATTTCTCTCTCCCAAACCATGGTTGCCTACACTGCATCCATCGCCTTGCTTTCCTATTTTTGCGTTGAAATCACCCATTATGATATTTATTTTTGATTTTTTGCAGTTCTTCAAAGCAGACTCCGTGTCACTATAACATGCCTCTATACGTTCTTCACTGCATTCACTTGTTGGGGTATATACTTGAATGATATTTATTTTAAAAGGTCTTCCGTTTAATTTTACTAACAGAACTCTGTCTGACACAGCTCGATATCCCTAGACAGAATTTGATGTTTGCTTATCTAATATAATGGCTACACCTCTTTGCTGTTCTTCTCCCCCAGAGTAAATAATCTTATAATCCTCTCCTGTCCTTATCTCTGCCCCTTTCCATCTCGTTTCCGATATTCCTAATATGTTAATCTTCTCTCTCTCCATTTCTTGTTTGATGTTTTATAATTTCCCATCTGCATTCATTGTTCTAACATTCCAAGTCCATACTTTCAATGATATTAATCTGTTGCACCTAGTAGTCTGTTGACGGTCTGGAGTCACCTGGTGCGCATGACTATCCCTACCGGGCGAGGCTGCTCCTATGGAGCACCCATTTACGCCGTTTCTCTGATTATTGATGAGTCCACACAACATAATTTTCTTGGCATCTATAAAGAAGGTAGTTTGCCATTGCTTTCCTTCCCAGCAGTGACCATACTGGTCAGTTACCGTAGCCATTGTCTCCTAAAAAAGAGATCCTCTGTCTACCGTCGTGAAGGTGGAGACCATAACCTTCAACTAGCTGTTGGCTGCTCTCGATCTTCATCCACCACCTACACCCATGGCTTCACGTAACCCTGATCGGGAGGCTAAACGGGTACTCCACCTTGCCCAAGGGTGTCCCGTAGGCTAGCGGAGGGAAGGAGGCGCCTTACTTCTCCTTTGGTAGGGGATACACCCACCCCGCTACCCATTCTATCGTTCTATCGTCGAGGAATTACGCCTGCAGGAGTTTACGACTCGTGTACGCGACGGGTCGCAACACTGACGGATCATGCCTCCTCTCTACACAGGCATCAAATAAAGGACAGTAAGAAGACACGAGATTACATGACGTTATATGGAGTAAATTCAGAGACCACATGAACAGGATGTTCTGAACTTCTGAATAGGGTTGCAGAAGAAGGGACCACCTCATCAATCGAGCATTCAAGTTCTGGGAAGTAGCCAGAAACATGAGCAGTTGGTGGTCCGAATGAACCCTTAACGGTACACCGTAAAATCTGGCTGAAATTTTTGCACAGCACCACAACGCCAAACATTCACGTTCTATCGTCGAGGTATTCCACTCCGCCTGCAGGAGTTTACGACTCGTGTACGGATCATCCCTCCTCTCTACACAGGCATCAAATAAAGGACAGTAAGAAAACCCTACATCGCTACCCTGAAATCCTAGTTCCGAGTCTCTACTGGTATTTCCTCAACACCTTGAGGGGGACAGTCTAAGATTCTCCATTGGTCCGGACCTTATAGTGGGTACATGGATGTTTCCCTTCGAGGATCTCAACCCGACTCTATCACCAACTGTCCGTATACTTTTGGAGTTCCTGCTTCGCTGTGATGCCCCTGGTTGGCAGACAGCGCAGGATCTCACGTATCTTCTCACATCTCCGGTGACCCCCGGCCAATAATAATCGCTGGTAATCTTCCAGAGTGTTGCTCGTGCACTTAAATGTTCTCCGATGGCACTAAAGTGTCTCTTTTGCAGAATCGTCTATCTGCACTCTTTGGGAACCACCAGCTGATCAGTACCTCGTCCCCCTGTTCCGGCCTTCCGGTACAGTAACTGATACTTTACGAAGTACTGTCCCCTTTTCGGCGGATCAGCACTTCGGTGCAGCTGGGCATAGCAGGGTCGTAATGTATCGTCTCCGTTCTGAGCAGTTCTAATCTCTTCGGGTCGCAGGATGGCAACCCCAGCCAACGGCGGTTCGTTCCCCCTCGGTAGGTCAGTCTGTATGTGTCCCACGACGACGGGCTTCCTCGGGTTTCCCAGGAACACATACATACTACCCAAGGGGATCTGATAAGACCGCAGCCTTGATCTGGCCGATCATATACCTCGACTGTTTGTCCACAAGTGCGATCGGTAAAGACATGGGTACAGCACTTTTCAGAGCTGCCTGGACCTTTAACGTCTCCCCCGTGAGCTTTTCGGGCCTCACCAAGTGGGTTGCAATAACACTATCATACTACCCGCATGTATCGTACAGTGTCGTAGTAGTAATGCTTTATTACTTTAGTGTCGTCCCTGGAGTGAGGGGAATCAACACCCACATTTATTTTAATTCAATATCACTATCCTGGAGATATCCACCAGACTCCGTCCACAGCACTCCCTCAGTCTAAAGACACCTTCTTCTCACTCTTATTCACCCCTGGATCATGCCCCCTCTCATTCTTCCCCAACATAACATACTTGACAACTCTAGCTTCAACAAATAAATACAAGAAGTTTATTAAAGCCAATAGTATGTGTGGGAGAAATGTGTGTGTGTATAATGTGTAGAATGTGTGTCGTATATTCTAAGGTGTATATAGACTCAGATCAGTGTTTCCAGGAGCAAAGTCATTCTCATCATTGTGCTGAGCACACACCAGCACCATGTATTCCGTACAGACAACCTCACCCAGGTGATGCTTCTCCGGTCACGTGACGACTTTCTCTGTTGTCTCTCGAACCATTAGAGCTAGACATGTCCAGTTGGGACAGTGACGATATACAAATACAGGCGTTGAGAGTTCATTCCAATATACCATTCGTGTTGGTTAATGTTTATGCCCGCAAGCGAGTATGGACGCCCAGAAGTGGCAGTGCTTAAGTGACATATTAGGTCACGAGAGAAATGTTATTTTCTGTGGCGACTTCAACGCTAAAGGCAGATCATGGGGAAACATTTCCTCCAATACACAGTGGGAGGAGCTCGAGACTGCACTTGAAACCATTGACCTGGTTTGTATCAACAGTGGCTGTGTCACCAGGACAGCAAGCCGTCCAGGCGATGAGGACAGTGCTATTGATCTGGCGCTGGTTTCACCTTCACTCACTACAGTGTGTAGATGGGGTATCCTAGGACACCACGGCAGCGACCACCACCCTTGCAGCATATTGGTGGAGAAAGGCAGAACCAGGCAGCACAAGCTAAAGGTAAAGACTTTCCAGTATGACAGTACAGGGCAAGATGTGGTGAGTAAAATAAGACGTGACAAGCGCAGAAAGCTTCAGGGCAGGAAAAAAAGCTGGGAGCAGCCACCTTGGTGGAATTTCGAGGTGGAGAAGGCTTCGGTGGATAAGCGTAGTGCTGTAAGGAGATGGCAAAATGCCAAGAAGAACAGAGCTGGTCATCCTAGTCCCCGCATGCACTTAGAAAGAGAGATGCACACAAAAGTAAGCAATTAAAAAAAAACTGGTCAAGGTGGTTAAAAGCGAAAAATGGGCAGAGTAGGCACAGAGTAAGCACAGACAAGTCACTGAAATTGTTCTGGCGACTACATAAAAGCATGAGAGGTGTAGTCAAGAATAAGAGCATTTCTGACGTCCAAGGTGTTGACCTCATCTGGCAGAAGACTGACGAGCACAAGGGCAAAGCCCTCTTTGAACGCTACCTAGAGCAGAGCAACCAGACAGACATGGGAGGCCGAAATCTAGCCAAGGAGGTCACCTAAGACAGGTGCAAGGCCCAGAACACTTCGGATGAAGACACAGTGACAGTGAAAGAAATCAAGGCTGTACTTCGACGATAAAAAAACAGCGCTCCAGGGCCTGATGGCATAAGATACGACGACATCAATAGGTGTACCGACAATGAGCTAGAGAAACTAGCAGACATGTACAACAACAGTATAGAGAGTGCTAGCATCAAGGAGGAGTGGTTACACAGCTATCTGATTCCCTTGCCGAAGCCTGACAAAGACCACACACAAAATCAGGGATATCGAATTATAACCATGCAGAATACAATAGGCAAGTTGCTGGAGAAGGTAATTGCCAGGAAAATATCAAGCCAGCTAGAGAGGCAAGGTGTGTTCCCACCTACCCTGGGTGGGTACGGTCCAAAAAGAGAAACCTGGACCAATGCAGCAGTCTTTGCCCATGATGTCTATGAAGGTTTCCACTCAGGCATTGAAACCTTTGCTGCAGCGATTGATCTTGAGGACGCATACAACAGAGTACCATTGGATTTTTTAATGCTTCAGCTTCTTGAACTAAAAGTAAGTCCATTCCTCCTTAGTTGGATCGCTGCAGCCCTCTTCCAACTGAAAGTAGTTTTTAGATGTGGCAGTTGGACTTCGGAACCAACAACAATATATCCTGGCCTACCACAGGGATCACCATTATCTCCGGTACTGTTCAACGCCTACACAGTGAGAATCACCAGTGAGCAGATCACTGGACCTGGCAGGACATTGTCATATGCCGATGATGTTTTAGTGTATCATCAGGGTAAGGATAGAGAGCATGTTGCTGTGGAACTACAAACCGAACTCAAACGCAAAAGTACTTGGTGTGATGAAGCTGGGGCAATGGTCAACCCAACAAAGGCAACAGTGACTTGGTTCTCGTTGAATAATCATATTGTCAACACTCCGACACCAACTGTAATGCTGTGTTCAGAGACGGTGGAAAGAACGCAGGCAATGAATTACCTGGGGATACGGTTTGATCGAAGCCTTGCTTATAATGAGCACATAGAACTGGTGATAACAAAGGCCAAGCGGGGTTTGGCTGCGATGCGGGTGATGGCGGCAGCAAACTGTGAGCAGCGCCATCTATGTCTTTTGTACGAGGGGCTGGTCATGTCTGTTTTGGAGTATGCAATGGCAATCCTGACTCTCAGCCGTAAGCAGATAGAAAGGATGGAAAGGATACAGAATGAAGCTATGCGCATTATTCTTGGATGTACAAGAGATACAGCATGCAGGGCGATGCGCTACCTTCTTGATTTTCCAACCATTGAAGAGAGAATACAAGTTTGCAGGGCACGTGCCTACCTCAGAGTTAACGCAAACACACAACATCCACTGCATAGTGAAATTATGAAGGTGAAGGGCAGCAGGTTAAAAATAGGACGGTCGTGGACGGGTCAAGCCGAAGACATTCTTAAACAGGTGTGTTCACTTGAGGACTTAGAACCTGGCGAGGAGTGGGTGCAAGTGCCAACAGATTTCTGCACATCCTTTTCAGTTTGCATCCAACTAGATAGAAAATGCAGACAAGAAAATCCAGCTGCTGTGGAGACTGAAGTACAAGCGTTGATTTTCGAGAATTCGCTAGACGGTGATGCGGTCATCTACACAGATGGGTCGGTCGTCCGACATGTGAGAAGCTCATGGGCCTTTACAGCTCGGGCCGGAGGGAGAATTGTGAAGGAGGACTCTGGTGCTTTCACTGAAACCACAAGTAGCCTGACTATGGAAGTCATGGCAGTAGGTAAAGCAATAACATGGCTCGAGACACAGACATTTACTAGGGCATGTTTCCTTAGCGACTCAATGAACATGATCAAGAGGATAGAGGAGGGGTCGATCCGAAGAGAATGGTTGCTGCCTCTGGAGCGGTCTCGGCTGACAAAGATTAGTTTCATCTTCGTGCCAGGGCATGCGGGAGTACAAGGAAATGAGCGGACTGACAAGCTCGCAGGTGAGGCTACTGTGGAGGGCGGACGCGCCATGGACCAGGCTGACATTCTGAAAGCTCTACGAGAAGTAAGACTCTTGCGTGAACCAAGTGATGACTGTGAATCTACAACCATGGTCAGACTGCGAGAACAGCAAATTAAAAGAGGGGTGGCCAAACAAGAACACTGCGCAGGAAGCCAAAGAAGATTGATAAACCAACACAGAACTGGCGTCGTTAGCCGCTACACGCTGCGGAATTTGCTGAGGAGGGGATCCAAGCATTTATGGACTGAATGGTTCGATGTGCAATGAGGATGATCTGTCGACTAACTAACTAACTAACTAACCATTAGGATGCTTGGACATCCATGTCGAACTCTGTCTAATGTTGTTCTTCAATTTCCTATACTCTGTGAATCTCCTATGCTATTAACTGTTTGTTAATCACAGAATTCTATCACTATTGTTACCGTTACTTGGGAAATCTTAATTATTCTATTGTCACTGGTTATAACAGATTCCCCATCTCAATAACACAATCTAAATGTTCCAGGTATGTATATAGTTATATGAGTTTTCCTGGTAGCTGTGTTATCTATAATGTTCTGACTGTTCAGTGATCAAGCTATCATTTCATAAACATACATATCATTAGCATGTCCTTCTCATCTGAAGCCAGGATCCCGCAGACCATCTGGGGTATAAACCCAATTTAAGATGCCTCTCAGAAATCTCTGTCTTCAGTTTGCAAGCCATCATTTTCAATAACTGTGTTTCTAGCTTCACTTTGGAATATCGAAGCACACCCAGATGGAACCATATAGCAATTCTCGTTGCAGATGGAGATTATATAATCACAGACTGGATCGATGTCCGCCGATATATCTACATCAACAAATTGACATTATAATCTCGCTCTATAACACAACTGAGAATGCCGTTCCTCTCCTGATCACTTCAGAACTTGTGGTCGACTAACTCAACTTTGTTTACCTCAACTAGTTTTAATTTCGAGGCTTGAGTGACGTCACCAAATTGTCTAGACGCGGTTCAGTCCAGAATCTGGTTGTCTCCCTCTATTTTAGACAGTGTGGAATCACCCCGCTGTCTAGTTTGCTTTCATCTGGGAATCCTTTGTCTCGTACAACAACAGTCCTGTCTGCTTGTGAACCAGGGAACTTTTCCCCACATGACAGAATCCATCCGACGTGTATTTAGACATTTCGTCTACACTTCAAAGGCTAACTACCGCCTGGCAGACGTATGGCGCTATTGCCCGTTTCTCGAACAACCACAGATTAAAGAAAAGCCGACTGTGTGCAGACAGTTGTCGCGTCTTTCTGTCATCGATCGAAACTAACAAGTTTTTATGTGACATACAGGCATTCCACTTTCTGGCAATTTACCACCACTGTCTCGACGACAGGTGGCCTCTCAGGTTCCCGACTGTCGTCACCCGTCTCCACCTTCTCGTGTATCAACCGATCCCTGGATTTTTACTCAAAAGGCTGCAAAGTGAGCCCCCCTGGGCTTAGACTTACAGTCAACCGTGTTATGTGTAGGGGATTTGCAGAAAATACACACTTTTCGGTCCACTTTCTTTTGATGGGCAGCGCTTGACTCTTACTATCAGATGTGTCACCAGAAACTTTATCTGTAGAATCAGCCCTCTTAGTGTCTCCCGAGTAACCATTCTTCTTCTTCCCATCCCCTTCTCTGGAGATTAGAGAATGTGTTGGGATGGTTCCCCAGCCTCCCCATGCGCTAGTACATATCTCTCTGCTAATGTATTCACCCAATCTAGTCTCTCTGCACCATTCTCCATCAGGAACGTTTGCAAAGGCCTGGAATTTGCCTTTTCATCTGGTCCACGACCATCAACTCTTCCAAGCTTTCATAATCGTTCTTGAATCCGGCCAAAGACATCCACTTTAGCAAATATGACTTCATCCTCACTCCACATATGCTGCGAACATTTCTCCCGATTCTTGTTTCCCTGTGCTGAACTTCTTCCGATACGTTTGAGCGGTCATCTCATATCTTTGCAATAATGCCGTCTTCAACGCCTCGAAGTTGTTTTCCATTCCAGGAGAAAGCCTGGCATATACTTCAAAAGCCGTTCCTCTGAGACCTTGTGAGAGTTTGAGATTCCATTTCCCCTCCTCGAGTCCCAGTGCAATTGCCATTGCCGAAAATGTTTGCAGATATTGATCTATTTTCTCCTGATGTTCGTCAAATGGGGCTGTCGGAAACTTCATAGCCTGATATGCCCCTCTTCCAGAAGTGGGTGAACCAGGTTCTATAGATCCTCCTACCGAACCCTCAGTTTCCCAAGCCTGTTGAGCTTTCACCTCCAACTCCTTCATTCGGAATTCATGTTCCCTGGCCGCCTTCCTTTCTTCTTTTTCTTAGCTTCGCGTTCGGCTTCTAACTTTAACTTCTTAGCTTCACGTTCGGCTTCTAACTCTAACTTCTCAGCTTCGCGTTCTGCCTCTAAAGCTATTCTCTTATTTTCTCGTTCTAATTTCTGAAGCTCTATCTCCTTCTTCTTCCTCTCTCTCTCTCTCTCTCTCTCTCTCTCTCTCTCTCTCTCTCTCTCTCTCTCTCTCTCTCTCTATCTATCTATCTCTTCCTGTCGGAATTATCTTTCGATTTCCTGGACATACTGAAGCATCTCATTGCCTTCCATTCCCATTGCTCGGCCTGTTGCTTGTACCTCTTCAATGTTAAGCTTACTTGACGCCATTACCTGTATTCTAATAAAATAGGGTGGGTGTGTGGAGAATAATACACTATTAACAACACATATATTATCCAAAGCAATAATGCACCACCTCAACACACCGTCAGTTTTGTCGTCTGAGTCTGAGAGGAATAGGACAAAAGCCAGGTGTCTCAGGCAGACTATAGATGGGACAATGACAAAGTCACTAACACCAATGACGTAACCATAGCTAAGATCCCGGACGAGCCCCCAGTCAATGTAGCAGGATAAGTCGGGGTAGGACGTATTGATGTTACACCGTATAATCTCAGGACCAGCTTCAGTCTGGCCACCGATGCAGCTAGTCTCCCAACCCAACAAACACTTGGACTTTTCCTCCCACCCCACTCATACAACCCCGGGCGACACCTTTCTGGGGGATTGGCCCGATAATGAACCAGACACAATGTCCATTGAACTCAACATAACAGAAAATGCATTGAATCAACACCGAACACACACAAATAGTTAACAGAAAATGAAGTTTCCGTATTCCAAGAATAGATCGATAGTTCGTCTCTATGAAAAGGGAAACTGTCATCATCGGGCCACTCAACAACTGTACAACCGTTTATAATTTGGAATACGCTAACCGGGCTTCTCTTGGGCCTTATTTCCAAGTATGAAGTCTAGGCGACGTTAGGCTATCTCTAGTAGTTCTCCATACCATGTCCTGAAGATAACGTCGACATGACTGATGACTCCGATGTATAATGTTCAAGAATGAAATATTGTGCACTAGCTCCAACTCTGGAGTGTTTGGGAAAGTCACCCTAGTACACAGTAGTATTTGCTGGGCGACTGAGCTCCTGTCTGGATACCGCTCCTAACTCACAGACTTGAGACAGAAGATCCTCCTACCCTCGGTTTCCTCAATGGAAAATACATTGTAGCGCTTAAAAACATACTCCGTCCAGTCAGCTCAATACATAGTAATGGTGGTGCACTCAAGTAACAGTTCGGTTAATGCCAAGACTGCCAATATACGGACACAATACACCTTACTTGATTTTCTTCGGGAGTTTTCGTAGGGTGGTAGTTCGGTGATGATTAGGTGTGTTTTAGAAACAAACTGTTGTCCAGCCGTAAAGCGGTATTTCCCTTCCGAGCGGATAAGCAAGAGTAAACACCCTGGTCAGTTTCAACTGGAGTCCACGACATCCCTCGTTTCATCGCTGCTATTCCTCTCGCTCCACATAAGAAAGCTGATCCTTCAAAGATAAAACTGCCATCCTCACAGCCCTCAGATCAGTTCGAGTGTCTTTAACCACTTTGCAGACGGTCTGGAGGAGTACCCACCACGGTTCTATCTCCTCATTGAATGCCAAATTTAACACTATATGGCTTTAAACAATCAGGCTGGCGCAATTCATTTCTTGGGGTTTCGACGGCAGCTCACAAACCCTTGACCTCAGCAGTATTAGTGCGTTGCTTACGCTGACGTTCTTGTGTATTCTCGGTTCGGAGATTTCCCCCCTAGCATTTGACACGCGATTACATGATGTCATGTGGAGTAAATTCAGAGAACACATGAACAGGATGTTCTGAACTTCTCCCAATCCATAAGAACCACGTTTTCCTAAAAGAAGCCAAATCTGTATTAGGTTTTCTGACCTGGGATCTCCCGTAGCCAAACTGAGTCAGGAGATTCTCGGTCCGACATAATGCCGAAAGGACAGATATACAGAGAATTTCGCGACAGTCCCTCTATCAGATAAGATGGTTTCTGGAAACCCTATGCGAGAAAAAAATATGCAAAAATATATCAGTTACATCTTTCGAAGAAATAGTTTTAAAGGTATGGCCTTGAGTCAGCTCTTAAAGAAATCTACCATGGTAAAAATAAACCTGTTACCCTTGTTTGACATGTGGTTCAGAGGTCCCAGCATGTCAACGGCAACCTTTTTGGAATTATTGAGAGGCCATTTGCATAGGTTGACATCTGTCACGGGGTGCTTTCCATTAGTAACTAACTTTTGGCAAATTGTACAAGACTGACAGTATATCTTTATGTCAGCACATAATTTTGGCCAGTAAAATTTTAAATATTGAGCACAACCCATTACTGGCAACGCTGATCGTATTCTGGTATGAACCTAAGGCCTATCCACGTCAATATGGAAGCACTATACTCGAGTTTCGCCCTCGTTTGAGCTCGTCAGTAGTGCATATCCCTGACCGGATCCGGAAACAAGCCCCGGATCACTGGCGTGTGAAGCGGGTGTGTAACCACGCGGCACACGTTGGACACACAGCCAAATTATCATAACAGAATATTACAACGTCACACATCGTAGGCTATGCTCAAGATTGCCCAATCGCCGCGACTGACGTCCGTCAATCGATGTGGACCCGAAACGATCAGGACTTCTCACTGGCAAGGAACACCAGAGTTTCTCGAGTATAGTGCTTCCATGTTGACGTGGATAGGCCTTAGGTTCATACCGAATACGATCAGCGTTGCCAGTAGTGGGTTGTGCTCAATATTTAAAATTTAAATCCCGAAATAACCAAATTAATCAATTTGATTATTGCTCATTGGTTTTAGGAGGCCTGGTGTTCCTTGCCAGTATGCATACTTCGAGAGTTGAATATTGAAGAAGGTTGGCTATTAAAGACGATAAAACAAGGAAAATTGAAATATTTCGGTCACTTGAAACGTCACGAAAGTTTGGAGAGAACAATAATGGAAGGGTATATGCCTGGGAAGAGAGGAAGAGGAAGGCCAAAGAGAATATGGGTGCAGGATGTCGTGGATGATCTCCAGATGGGTGTATCAGACGCGGGACATCTTGCTTGTGATCGAGAGGTTTTCCGGAAGGTTGTTATGGGAGCGAGGTTATGCAAAGTACATGCTATTGAATGAATATATATATATATATATATATATATATATATATATATATATGTCCGTTCACAGTGGGTGCATGTGAACACGTGGTCACACAATGGCTGGGGCATATAGAAAGAATGGAAGATAATAGGGAAACAAAACTCGCTTACACTCAGGAAATAAATGACCGTAGACCCCGAGGTAGACCAAGAAGGCGGTGGAGAGATAATACATGTACAGACCTACAAGCACTTGGAATCAACGACTGGCAAGAGAAGGTCCACCAGAGAGACGAATGGAGACGGATTGTATTTGCAGCAAAGAACCTCAATGGCTCGGAACGCTGAAGAAGAAGAAGAAGATATATATATATATATATATATATATATATATATATATATATATATATATATATATATATATATATATATATATATAATTGGCATCTTGCCGTCTTGACAGACGATAGTTTGTGGTTTAATAGGGCATAATAACTTGTACCTATCGCGGTAGCGAATGTGACTGACAAGGCCAATTCGTGCTGTAAATGTCCGTTCACAGTGGGTGCATGTGAACACGTGGTCATTTCCACCATCATGCACCATCTTACGTCTCACACGCTCGGTGTGTTACTTATCTGCAATAATTTTCTCTTTTGTCTTTATTCCATTTCTGATGTTTCCCCTCGATTGCAACACGTTCAGCGGCGACTTGCTTCCAATGTGCATTATCAATGCCTGTATCAATCATGTCCCGCTTACACACATCTTTGTATCGTAATAGAGGCCGACACTGAGATCTCTTACCAATCTGTGATTCACCAAACAAGATGTCCTTTGGTATTCTACCATCATACATCCTCCTAAGATGTCCTAACCATCTAAGTCTACGAAGACTGAGCATGGAATAAACCGTCACACTACCTGATCTTTCCAATACTTCAGTATTTGTGATTTTGTCTTGCCACTTAATACCAAGAATTCTTCGTATACACCGCATATGAAAGCTGTTTAAACGTTTCTCATGGTGTGAATAATTTGTCCAGGTTTCACTGCCATAAAAAAGAGTACTAAGGACACAGGCTTGATAGACAAGGACTTTTGTTTTGGCAGTAAGCTTCCTGTTCTCCCAGACTCTTTTTCTTAACCTGTTCATTGTTGTTGCTGTCTTACCAATACGGATGTTGATTTCCTGATCTAGAGATAATTTGCTATTTATCACTGATCCTAGATATGTAAATGGTCTACCATCTCTAGTTCGGCGTCGTCAATAAATAATGATGGTACCTCATGTGCACCTTGTGACATAATCGGTGTCTTCTTTTTGCTAATTGTTAAACCAAATTCAGAACAAGACTTGGAGAATGCAGATAGTAGACAATGCAATTCTTCCTAAGAGTGGGTCGTAACTGCAGCATCATCTGCAAAAAGCAACTCTCTGATCAGTACCCTGCTAATTTTGGTCTTGGTCTTCAATCTCTGAGCATTGTAGAGGCCGCCATCTGAGCGTGAGTGAATGTATATACCACCATCCTGATCACGAAAGGCATATTTCAGTAGAAGTGAAAAGTATTTTCCAAAGAGCGTGGGAGCTAGTACACAACGTTGCATAACTCCACTCTTGATTTCAAACTCTTCAGAAGTTGCACCATTAAACTTGATTATACCCTTCATGCCTGTGTTGAACGATTCCACAATGGACAGAAGAGTTGGTGGACAGCCAATCTTCTTTATTGCCTTGAACAGACCCTCACGATTGACCAAATCAAAGGCCTTTATGAGGTCGATGAAGGCAATAAACTGTGGTTGATTTTGTTTACGGCATTTTTCTTGCATTTGTCGCAATGAGAATATCATATCAATGGTAGACCAGTTCTGTCGAACGCCACACTGTGATTCTGGGTAGACTTGATCTTCTAGGACTTGAAGTCTGCGCAGAACAATTCTGGCAAATACGTTTCCAACAATACACAGAAGTGAGATACCCCTATAGTTATTGCAGTCGCGCCGATCGCCCTTGTTCTTGTATAGCGTTATGATGCTTGAATCTTTGAAATCCTGTGGGACTTGTCCTTCTCGCCAACATAGCTCTATTAGATGGTAGATCTGTAGAGTGAGTGTATCTTGCCCACTCCTGATAACCTCTATTGGAATCCCATCCTTACCTGGAGCCTTGCCAGATGCAATTTCATTTATAGCACACTTAACTGTTATGGTGGGAAGTGTGTCCAGGTGGTCAAGAGTTGGTAGAGCCTCTATGGTGATGAGGGCATCATTCGCTAGTTGGGTCTCACTTGATAAAAGCTCCAAATAGTGCTTTACCCATCTGTCCATCTGCTGTTTCTTATCAGTTATGATTTCTCCACTTAAGGTTTTCAGTGGTGCACTTCTTTTGGTCACTGGACCACAGGCTTTCTTTATTCCTTCATAATGCTTCTTATGTTTCCCTTATCACTTGCGATTTGAATGGACTCACACAACTTGATCCAATAATCATTTGCGCACTGCCTGGCAGCCTTTTGCACATCCTTCCTAGCTTGCCTTAGCTCACTTGTGTGGGTGGGTGGTGGAGAATATATAGGTGGGTGTGTGCGTGTCGGTTATGGGATGGGTGGGGGATGTATGTGTGGGTGAGGAAATGTGTGTGGGTGGGGGATCTGTGGGTGGGTGGCGGCATGTATGTTTGCCTGAGCCTGTGTGAGTGCGTGGAGGTATGTGTGGGTGGGTGGGGGTGTGGAGGGTGGGGGATGTGTGGGTGTCTGAGGGATGTGTTGGTGGCTGCGGGGTGTTAGGGTGGTTGGGGGATGTGTCTCACAACATTGCAATATGCACTGTTTATGTTTACAACTTTCATTTGACAATGTCCCCCCCCCCCGCATATGAATGTACCATGCGCAATATGCATTGTTTATGCTTTCAAAATCCATTTGACAATGTTTTTTTCCCTATGTAAATGTAACATGCACATTTGATGAATGAAAGATTAGTTATCGAAAGGGCCGAATGTAAGACGGGCCTGCGTGCCGAATTTGTTAACCTTTTAAAATAAAGCTTGTTCGTTCGTTCGTTCCTTCGTTCCCTCAGAGTGTTACGCGTTGGTCTTTCCTTGTTTATTAAGAGCGCTATCTTTTTCTTATCAATCAAGGGCTGCAGAGTCTCGCTGTTTGCCACAAACTAGTCCTGCCTCTTATGATCCACAGTGCCGTAAAGGCAGTTTTATAAAGAGTTTCCTTAAGTTGACACCACTTTTCATTTACTGTACAATTTTCTTGTGTAACAGTGAAAGCGTCTTCAAGTTGAAAACTGTTGAAACTGAAAGCATTTTTCAGGATCGTGAGTGTTAATAATATTTATCCTTGGGCTAGATTTATGTTTAGCTGTGTAGATTCTCTTTGGTCTCAGTCTAACCCTTGCAACAACAAAAGAATGATCCGTATCACAGTCAGCACTGTGGTAACTTCGAGTCAATGATATATGGTTCAGATGTTGTCTCCGTGTGATGATGAAGTCCAGCTGGTGCCAATGGCCGGATCTTGAATGTTTCCAAGTGACTTTATGCATCTCTTTTGTTTTAAAAAAGGAGTTTGTAATACATAGGTCATTACTGGTGCAATGCTCCAGCAGCCTGTGCCCATTTTCATTCATGCGTATCATGTTTTATTTTCCAAGGCACACTGGCCATGAATTCGAGTCCTTGCCCACACGAGCATTGAAATCACCGAGCACATAAATGTAGTCAGATTATGAAACAGCATTGATCACGGAGTCTAACTTCTCATAGAACGAATCCTTCACATCATCAGAGAAATCAAGTGTCGGTGCATATGCAGTAATATTGGTGGCAAAATACAAGAGGTTGCCAAGCGCAGGAATAATAGTCTTTCATTTCCTCCTTCTGGAATTTCAATCATTCCCAGTAGCGAATTCTTCACTGCAAAGCCCACACCATGGTGCCTTTTTTTCTGCCTGTCCTCTACCCTTCCAAAAAATGGTGTAATTTGTTCCCTGAGTGACCCTTCCTCGGTGAGGCGAGTCTCCTGTAGGCCAGCAATATCAATGCTAAGACGATTGACTTCGGCATCAATCACATCGGTTTTTCTCACTTCGTCAATATTGGTCAAGTCAGAGGAAAATCCTGGACACATGGTTCTCACGTTCCAGGTTTAAGCCGTCGCTTGAGGTTTCTAATTTTCTTTTTATTTGTAATTGGTGCAATGGTTTTACAGCCTGCGATTCAGATTTTGTCCTAGCTCCAAGCACTCATTGAAGCAGACAGGCTGTGGCGGATCAGCACCCAATTGGCCGGGGGCTGTCCAGCTTGAGGCGAGCGGTAGCTGATCAGTGACACCTGTGGGTGTCTCCCACCGTCAGTGTCAACGCGTGGCGCCCTATGTCTACGCCAATTGACATTGATAAATTTATATTGACATTGGAATATATATATATATATATATATATATATATATATATATATATATATATATATATATATATATATATATATATATATATATATATATATTATAGCCCAATTTTCTTTTGGAATCTCATGGTATTTCATTAAAGTCTCAAAATTTTCGGTCCAAGCCGAAATACTGTCTCTGGCACAAAAAGGTTTCACGATGCGTTGGTATTTCAAAAGCTTTTGATCTTTCTCTTTGCTCTCTAACTTTTTAGTAGCAATATGCAACTGTGATTCAATTTCTAATTGCTTCATTTTAATTCGTGTTTCAGATTCTATCTTCTTATTTTTCATTAGTGTTTCAGATTCTACCTGCTTTGCCTTTTTGTTTGGTACTATTGCTAATTCTAACTATTGCTGTTTCCTTTCTAGTTCTTCTTTCTTTTGTTGGCTTTCTAGTAATCTCTCTTCTCTATCTGAAATTTCTCTATAATTATTCTGACCATTCTGCCAATTTATCACCAGTGTATCCTAGTTCTTTAGCCGCTTCAATGCAGTCTTTAAGTGTCGACATTTTCAGAATTTTAGTTAACAGTATCACTTGATAATAAATGTTTTACTACAGTAGCACACACACACACACACACACACACACACACACACACACACACACACACACACACACACACACACACACAAATCAAATGCTTGCATAGATCGACAATCAAAAATTAAAGTACTTGGTGGTTGAGGTGTCTTTGCTCCAGCGCTACAGTTGATCATGGAATTTTTGTACAGTTTTCAAACAGGTGATATCGGAACTTGTTACATTTCATACAATCTCTGTTATGGAAGAAGAAAATATTAATATCGGTGGAAGATTACGTCAGTCTGGTGTCATGCGTATGAGAAAAGATGTTAACTGAAAATTCTTTTTAGCGTGAGGAGTTTGTGTTAGTTTTGTAGGTTAATCGTCTTTGTCTGTTGGAAACCCCATATTGTCGTACTAAACAATTGTCGTTGCACTCGTCAGATTGTTTGAGTCGTTAATTGGTTGTTTTTACTTGGTGAAACCAAGAACAGTCGGAAATCTATCAATCTGTCTTTGGTTATCCCAAAACCGGACGTGGAGCCCCCAAGTTTTTCTGTCAGCTTTTTAGTCGCTCGTCAGTCATGGCTCTGACAGAAATTGATACATGCATAAATAACCTGTCAACACAGTGTACATGTATAACTATTTATTAACGTGAAAATATACATCTCCGTGAATCATAAACTATGTTTATACAGTTTATGGCATATATATATATATATATATATATATATATATATATATATATATATATATATATATATATATATATATATATATTGCAACACTCAGCATTGCACTAGTGTGCTCTCGTATCATAGATTATCTCACACATTAGCGCACAGGGCATTCAATGCCACACTCTCTTAGCATTAGCAAACTCTTGTCAGGTATACAGTACTCTCTCTCTCTCTCTCTCTCTCTCTCTCTCTCTCTCTCTCTCTCTCTCTCTCTCTCTCTCACACACACACACACAAATATTCAAACACATCCTTTCTCAACAACAGTCTAGTCTAGTCTGTCCGTTTCCTTGCTCGGTCGGTGGTCAAGTGGTCCTTGACCCTGTGTCGTCCGTAATAGTCGTGCTAAGTATGATGTCTCGGTATTCTAGATATCGTCCTGCCTTCACATGTCTGTTGATGGCTGGTGTCTCAGGTCGTTCTGTCCAAGATTGGGCTGTCATTCAAGGACGCTGTCCTGTCTATAACCCCCATGTCCTGTCTATTCATGGGTGTGTAGTCCTGTTTACTCTACCTGTGCTATAAATATGTCCTGTCCCTGTCATATTTCCTCTCTTTCATAACCCTGGGACTCTGACAATAGACATGACTTCGTGTTATTTTCAGTGTTTTCATCAACATGCAAGCAGTCATCGCTGCCCTCCTGCTGTCTGGCTTTGTGATAGAGGCTGCCAGGCAGAGACGTCAGCAACCAATTGTTTTCAACTTAGTGCCTGAAACGGAATACTTCATCCACAACTTAAGTAAATCTCTCCGGTACACCAGACAAAGCATGGTCATCTCGCCTTACAGGTAAATCTTGGAGTTCCATATTCAGATTACCTTACACGTCTTTCCATTTAAGTATGTGGGTACTTTAATAACAGTAGGTGGAAGATGTAATAAGAGCGTTAAATTTAGAGTAGCCCAAGCAAAGATATTTGTGTTTTGTGGTCAGCGTTTGTGAAACCACTTGAAATGAACAGAAGAATGATGGTTAAGTATGGAACAGTTAGTTGAGTCATTTGATGCAGGGGACATACCAGTTATCTGAGGTTACATCCAGGACGCAGGAATCCGTTCGGAAAGTCATAGTGTTATCCTTTAGAATATCAGTGTCATTGCCCAATTTAATAGTCAATGTGGTGGTAATGGCATATTGAAATGTAACCACGCTTGAGGGTGTAAAAGATGCGGATCAATGATCATCGTGCCGCACGCCGAGTAATCACCGGAACGAACGAACGAACGAACGAACAAACTTTATTTTCAAAGGGTTAAGAATTGGGCACGCAGGCCCGTCTAACATTCTGCCCTTCTATCACTCTCTTTAAGGAAACAAGGTCCATGAATGGGACTGGACATCAGTCATGCTGTGGTTGTAGTTCAGTGTGGACACAACCCATTGAAAAGTTAGCAATGGCCTTTAATTGCGATGCCGTAATAATGTTAGAATAATAGTTATCGATATTTTGTACATAATGTACGGTATTGTTGGACAACTGTGTTTGATTAGATGAATTGCAATAGAGTGTATAAAACGGAGCCTGTGTTGAGTTGTCAAATTCAAATACGTGTCGATTTGTGTTCTAGCAGTGAGTAGTTAGAGATAGTACAGATTGAAAGAGCAACATTTAACAAACCATAACAGTGATATGTGGTAAAAGTCACGTCACTCAATGACATGAGCGAGTCAAGAGAAGGGAAGCGAGCCAGAAGAGGAACAGAATCACAGTCATAATTGTGTTCTTGAAGTTAAAACTAATAACAAGACTGACTTGAATATGTTTATGAGAGCGCATCAACATACAATTACAGAGGCGCACTGAACTCTAGTTTTACACCCAACACCAACGATCATTGAAGACGTGGAGACCGGGTGCGACCAAATACTCATTATCGCCCCTAGACAAAACAGAGAAATCGAAAGTAGACAACTGCATTCATGTCCTGGCAATCAAGGGCCTTACGATAGTGCATTGTAGGAAACAGATGAAACTCTGACTAATGCTTGATACAGTGACATGCTAGTGAACAAACTGTGATTGTGCTTGATACAGTGACATGCTAGTGAACAATCTGTGACTAGTGCTCGATACAGTGACATGCCAGTGAACAAAATGTGATTAGTTCTCGATACAGAGACATGCCAGTGAACAAAATGTGACTAGTTCTCGATACAGTGACATGCCAGTGAACAAGGTGTGACTAGTGCTCGATACAGTGACATGCCAGTGAACAAAATGTGACTAGTTCTCAATACAGTGAACAATGCGTGTCTAGTGCTCGACACAGTGAAATGCTAGTGAACAAACTGTTACTAGTATTCAATACAGTGGCATGCTAGTGAACAAACTGTGACTAGTGCTTGATGCAGTGACATGCCATTGAACAAACTGTGACTAGTTCTGGATACAGTGACGTGCTAATGAACAAACTGTGACTTGTGCTTGATATAGTGACATGCCAGTGAACAGGCTGTGACTTGTGCTTGATATAGTGACATGCCAGTGAACAGGCTGTGACTAGTGCTGGATACAGTGACATGCCAGTGAACAAAATGTGACTAGTGCTCGATACAGTGACATGCCAGTGAACAAAATCTGACTAGTTCTCGATACGGTGACATGCCAGTGAACAAAATGTGACTAGTTCTCAATACAGTGACATGACAGTGAACAAAATGTGACTAGTGCTCGATACAGTGACATGCAAGTGAACAAAATGTGACTAGTTCTCGATACGGTGACATGCCAGTGAACAAAATGTGACTAGTGCTCGATACGGTGACATGCCAGTGAACAAAATGTTACTAGTGCTCGATACGGTGACATGCCAGTGAACAAAATGTGACTAGTGCTCGATACGGTGACATGCCAGTGAACAAAATGTGACTAGTGCTCGATACGGTGACATGCCAGTGAACAAAATGTGACTAGTGCTCGATACGGTGACATGCCAGTGAACAAAATGTGACTAGTTCTCGATACAGTGACATACTAGTGAACAAACTGTGATTAATGCTGGATACTGTGACATGTAAGTGAACAAACTGTGACTAGTGCTCGATACAGTGACATGCTAGTGAACAAACTGTGACTAGTGCTCGATACAGTGACATGCTAGTGAACAAACTGTGACTAGTGCTCCAGACAGTTACTTGCTAATGAACAAACTGTGACTAGTGCTTGATACAGTGACATGCTAGTGAACACACTGTGACTATTGCTTCATACAGTGACATGCTAGTGAACAAACTGTGACTAGTGCTCCAGACAGTGACTTGCTAATGAACAAACTGTGACTAGTGCTTGATACAGTGACATGCTAGTGAACACACTGTGACTATTGCTTCATACAGTGACATGCTAGTGAACAAACTGTGACTAGTGCTCCAGACAGTGACTTGCTAATGAACAAACTGTGACTAGTGCTTGATACAGTGACATGCTAGTGAACACACTGTGACTATTGCTTCATACAGTGACATGCTAGTGAACACACTGTGACTAGTGCTCCATACAGTGACATGCTAGTGAACAATCTGTGACTAGTACTCAATACAGTGACATGCTAGTGAACAATCTGTGACTAGTACTCAATACAGTGACATGCTAGTGAACACACTGTGACTAGTACTCAATACAGTGACATGCTAGTGAACACACTGTGACTAGTGCTCCATACAGTGACATGCTAGTGAACACACTGTGACTAGTGCTCGATACAGTGACATTCCAGTGAAAAAGCTGTGACTAGTGCTCGATACAGTGACATGCCAGTGAACAAAATGTGACTAGTTCTCGATACAGTGACATGCTAGTGAGCAATGTGTGACTAGTGCTCAATACAGTGACATGCCAGTGAACAAAATGTGACTAGTTCTCGATACAGTGACATGCTAGTGAACAAAATGTGACTAGTTCTCGATACAGTGACATGCCAGTGAACTGAAACCGCGAAACTATCGAAACCCATGGAACTTCTCTCAAAAGTAGTTCTGTCGCCCGCCCTCATATGGCTGCGCATACACTGGAAACAGGAAGGGCTCTGAAATGTGAAGTCTTGACACATCCAAAATACAAAGTCCAGACTTTGCACCATCGGACTTTCCCTTGTTTCCGTCCTTGACAAAACATGTGCCGGGTCAGCGGTTTGCAGATGACAACGAGGTAATGGAAACGGTACCAAACTGGTTTAAGGCCACACCCAAAACCTGTTACCTAGAAGGCATCAACAAGCTAGTAGATAGGTGGACCAAATGTGTTGCCAGGCAGAGTGATATGTTGAGAAATAACACGCACGCATAGTTTCTGGTTCACGCTATTGTAGATAAATGTATATCACTTAATGACTTCCCCACGTACATCTTATATGTATTCAATAACTCCCACATGAGCCCCACACGGAACACACACAGAGAAGTTCCCCACTCCAGTGTATGAGTGTTTACATTCATCCGAGCTTGTTTCTTATCAGTCCTGCTTGTCACTCGTGACACGCCATCCAAGCCTGAGTTGACATTCCACGGCTTCCTCATCTCGCTCAAGCAGACAATCAGCACATCATTGGACAATCATGACCCAGTCGAAGATATATACTGAATAACAAAAGCTGTCAATAGGAAAATAACATTTGTATCTAATTATAGATTCTCCTTGAATGTCAAGAAAACAGTAACAATGGTGATATCAAAGAAATATTGATTTATTTTTTTTTCGTTAGCATATCCTTTACAGGACATCACTGTCAACATCAGCATCTTTCAGCTGATTATTGATTTCTTGGCAAGATACCTGATATCTGGAGTGTCCAGTTATCTGATATGTGGTGACTTCAACGCCCGCGCCAAGGAATGGGACAGGTCAGGAGAGAACAGACAGGGTATTGCTCTTGCTGAGGCCTTGCTTGAGACGGATGTTATCTGTCTAAATGACGGTACACCCACTAGGCTAGCAATGAGACCGTGGGACTCTGACACGGCCATCGACCTGGCGCTTGTATCCCAAGAGGCGGCATCAGATATAAGATGGAGCGTCCTTGGAGTCCATGGAAGTGACCACCTCCCCTGTTCTGTGCTGATACCTAAGTCCAGCACAGTTAGGGCTATAAGAGCTCGCAAGGCATTCAGTTATGATCACGACCACTCTTCGCTCTTGGGGCGCCTAAGTTCAGAGGGAAGATCAAAATCAAATCAAATCAAATCAACTTTATTAGGGTCACAAATTGGGCACGCAGACCCGTCTTACATTCGGCCCTTCCAATCACTCATCTTTCATTCATCAAGAGCATTATACATTTACATAGGAAGAAAAATAAACATTGTGAAATGAATGTTGTAAACATAAACAAGGCTTATTACTATGTTATGAGGCCCATCTCCCACTTATCCATACATCACCCCACCCACACACACACACACCCACCTACCCACACACACGCACACCAGGGACACATACATACCCCACCAACCGACCCATCCCCCTCGCTCACAACCCCCACCCACACACACTGCCCTCACCTGATCCCCCAACCAAAACACACTCGCCACCCACAAACATTCCCCCACTAACCCACACATCCCACATCCTAACCCACACATCCTCTCCCCACCCACACCTCAAACCACCCATCCCCCAGCCACATCTCCATCGACCGCATATTCCCCACCCACGCACACAATCCCCCACCCACCCACACATCGCACATTTACTCACACATATCCCCCACCCAGATACCACACAATATTCCCACCCACACATATACACTTACCCATCCACCCCACATACCCCCACTCACACATCACAAAACACACACATACCTCACCCACACAATATCCCCAACCAAGACACCAGACACATCTCCCCACCCACACACGCATTCCCTGCCCGTCCAACAACACACACTCACTTACGCATACATCCTCCACTACGCACCCACACCTCCACCCATCCACCCACCCCCAACCAAACATCTCTCGATCACAATACCCCTACCCACACACATCCTCCATCCACCCACACATCCCACCCCGACACATACAACTCCCTCACCCACCTACACACCCCTAAGCCACTCACACACCCTCACCCACTCATTCCCCATCCACGCACACATCTCCCACCCACACCCCCACATACTTCCCCCAACCACCACACATCCCATACTCACCCCCACATATACCCAACCCATACACACATTCCCCGCACCCATCACACACATCCCCCACACCACTCACTATCCTCCACCCACACACATATCCTCAACCATACCACCACAAACATACCCTCCACCCACACATCATGCACAAATCCCACACCAACACACCGCACACATATCTCACACCCACACACCATACACTTCTCCCCACCCGCCCTTGCATCCCCAATCCACCCAACACAATCGCCTACCCACACAACCCCGCCACCCACACATACTTCCTCAAACAATCCACACATCTCCACCCACATAAACACACATCCCCCGCATCCGTCCCATACACATATCCTCCACCCATATACACATCCCCCACACCCATTCCCACACCCCTACTTTCATCCCCACACATCCATCCACACATCCCACCAACACCCACAAATATCACTACCCACCAAAACCCACACACCCCAACACATCCAAACGCATACCCCCACCCACACATCCCCCACCCAAACATATCCCCACACTCACACACATTCTCCACACACACTCCCACCTCCTCACATCTAGACACATATAAAATGTCTCACTTAGCATTGAAACTAGTATGAACAAACTCCCATACTTTACTCACACACATACACTGACACTTGCATGAGCAGTCTCATAAAAATGTTAAACATGAAGAAAAAATGTGTACATAAAAATTATGTGACGTAAAAATAGTCACATACACACACACTCTATCTCTCTTTCTCTCTCTCTCTCTCTCTCTCGCTCTCTCTCTCTCTCTCTCTCTCTCTCTCTCTCTCTCTCTCTCTCACGCTCACTCATTCACTCTCACGTTCACTCATTCACTCTCACGCTCACTCATTCACTCTCACGCTCACTCATTCACTCTCGCGCTCACTCATTCACTCTCGCGCTCACTCATTCACTCTCACTCATTCACTCTCCCGCTCACTCAAACTACAGTAATAAACATGAGTTTATATTATGCATGATAAATCAAATGGTATTTAACTGATAATATGACAAATGAGAATACACAAACATATGGATTCACGTGTTACATAACATGCGTGTTACATGACATGCATCTGCTCAGCTCTCTCTCTCTGTCTCTCTCTCTCTCTCTCTCTCTCTCTCTCTCTCTGTATTATTTCATATACACACACTCACACGCATGCTCGCGCTCACACACACACACTAACATATGTACTCTCCCACTGTCTCACTCTCTCACACACAATCCTTCACACACACACTCACTCTCTCAATCACACTCTCTCACACATACACGTACGCATGCACGCACACACTCCCTCACTCATTCTCACACATACACGTACGAATGCATGCACTGACACATTCCCCCACCATTTCTCGCTCAATCACTCTCTCCACACACACGCACGCACGTGCGCACACACACACATTCACTCTCTCCCTCTCTCTGACACCCACTTTCTCTCTCTCTCTCTCTCTCTCTCTCTCTCTCTCTCGCTCCCACACGCACACACATATATAGTGAACAATTATAGTTAAACAATTATAATGAACAATTATACTAAACCATCTAAACCAACAAGAAGACTCTTTACCCAACCACCATGGTGGACACCAGAGGTCGAGAATTTATGGAGGGAAAAAAGGGTGGCCATAAGGAATTGGCAGAGGGTGCGGAGAGCAACCAGTTCAGTGGACACAGAATTGGAAGAGGTTGAAAGGTATAAAAAAGTAAAGGTGCAAGACTTCAACCTCCAGGGAGCAGAGGCAAAAAGGATTAAGTGGGAACAGTTTATCAATGAAGTCGGCGGGGATGTGACATTGGGAAAAGTCTGGAGGCTGCACCGGCAGATGAAGAGACAGGTGATGCCTGGTACACATGGCATACACAACAACCGACCTATGACAACTAACAAGGACAAAGGGGAGGCTTTACATGCGCGATTTTTAAAACAGTCGGATCAGCAAGATAGGGCTATTAGAGATAATGTCAGAGAAGCCTTGTCACGGGTCACTAGGAAGGAGGACTGTGAGATTAAAGTGGAGGACATTAGACGGGTACTTAAACGGGCTAAAGACACAGCGCCAGGTCCAGATGGGGTGAGGTACTCCCATATGAGGAACATAAATGATGGGGACTTGGAGGAGATGGCTCTTTATTTCAACCTAAGCATCAATACGGCGGAAATACCCCACGATTGACTGCATAGCTACCTGGTCCCACTCCCAAAGCCAGGTAAGGACCACTCCAGACTTAATGGATACCGAATCATAACCCTGAAAAACACGTATAGCAAAGTCCTCGAAAAGATAGTAGTACGCAGGTTCCAGCAACATTCGGAAAGTCGGAATCTGCTTCCCCAAGGACTCAGGAGCTACCGGCCTGGAAAGGACACCTGGGCCAATGCTGCAACTTTTACATTTGATGTCTGCGAGGGCTTCCATAATTGAGCGTAAGGTTGCACTGCGCATGGGTACCTGGACTTCTGACCCCTGTACTATTACACCTGGGTTGCCGCAGGGATCTGCCTTGTCCCCGGTGCTCTTTAATGTCTGCCCGATCAAATCGCAGCTATTGAGACACCAGGTGTGGGTAGAATCTTGACATTTGCAGATTATGTGCTGTTGTACAGATAGGGCAGAGACAGGGCCAGTTTGGCGAAAGACGTACAGGTGGCGGTTGACAAGGTGACTGAGTGGTGCAGAGAAGCAGGGGCCATTTTAAACCCAGACAAGGCATCGGTTGTGTGGTACTCCCTGGATAACCGGATCGTCAAGGCAGACGTCCCAGGTATTATGTTGAATGGATGTCCTCTTAGGCGAGAGAGTAAATTGATGTACTTGGGTATCACCTTTGACAGGTGTTTGTCTTTTAAGGATCATGTGGAGGATTTGGTGGTGAAGGCTGGTAGGGGACTTAATGCATTGAGGGCTATGGCAGCAACCGGGGTAGACCAGAGGATGCTGTACAGGCTTTTTCAGCAGTTAATAATTTCTGTCATTGAGTATGGTTTGGGGCTGCTGACAGTATCAAAGAGCCAGCTTGAAAGGTTGGAGTGCATACAGAATGCTGCCATACGGTTAATACTGGAGTGCACAAAGGACACACCTTTTATCTGCATGAGGCATATCCTGGCACTACCAACAATGACGAATAGGCATAGGGTCCTTCAGGCCAAATGGTACCTGAGAGTTGCCGCAGACAGGGATCACCCGCTTGTTGCAGCAATGGATATGGTAAAGGGTCATAGACTAAGACGAGGCAGGTCCTGGATGGCACAGGCAAAACTTTCTATAAGTCAGGTGTGTGATCTAGAGACCATTAATCGTGAAAGAGAGTGGGTTGAATTTCCGGAAGACTTGACGGACTGGCACAATGTAATAATAACACTGGGTCGTGAGTGCAGAGAATGGGCAGCGGGCCACACTGAGTTTGAAGTGCAACAGCTGATCCAGAGCAACCCACATCAAGTTGACATAGTCATCTACACCGATGGGTCAGTGGTGAGAAACAGACGTAGTGGCTGGGGCTTTATTGCAAATGCTAATGAGCGAGTCTTGAAAAAGGAGAGCCTGGCATATGAGACTACGACCTCCAGCATGAGAATGGAGGTGGAGGCAGTAACAGCGGCATTCCGGTGGATAGAGGAGACTACTGCAACACACGTTGTGTTCATTACGGATTCAAAGAATATGCTTAGCAAGGTGGAGACAGGAATGTTTCGTGTGGAATGGCTCTCGTCGCTTCAGAGGTCACAGATTGTGAGAATTGTATGGATACTTTGCCCTGGCCATGCGGGTGTACGGGGGAATGAACAGACTGATAGGCTAGCAGGGAATGCACCTCTTGGTGGTATCTTGTCTATGGACAATGGGGAGGTGGTCGTGCGCTTGTGGGACCAGGTGGAGAAGGCGGAGGAACAGATTGAGAACCCATATGTGGAAAGAATGAGATTGCGGGGGATCGGCAGGGGTTCTGGAAGAATCTCAAAACTGAGAGGGAAGACCAGAACATTTAATCAGATAGCGGTGGGAACCATTGGTAGTATGACTCTTCGCTGGCTGTTGAACGAGGGGACTGAGCACGTATGGGAATGTCCTGAGTGCAGTGATGTCGGTTCTTGACTCAACTCAACTCAACTCAATTACGCTCAGTAGTTTACCATTGCTTTCTGAGCGACCGACTCACATACCTCGTAAGTTACTGAACCGCTACCAATTCTCGCGCACGTCACGTTACTCACAAGCATATACGGGATTTCGGAGGAAGTCGTGTAACCCCTAGACCAAGGAGCCGGCATCAAAGAAAATGGTGACACCTAAATGTGACATAGAAATAGAAGGGACAATTCTTAACCAAGTGGATAATGTTAAATACCTAGGAGCATTTATAACATCAGGTGGAAGATGTACAACAGAGATTAAGAGCAGAATCATCTTCATCATCATCAAGGGCCATGCCAACTGGCGTAGGCGTTCATGACACCCCACAGATCTCGGTCTTTGGTTTTCTGGATCAACTCGTTAATATTCCTCCACGCCACCGTCGCAGTCCATCCAGCATCAGTTCTCTTGGTCTGCCTCTGCCTCTCTTCCCCTCAATATTTCCAGTTGTTACGATGCTCTCCAATGCCACTCTTCTCATCACATGACCAAAAACGTTTTTTGTCTCTTTCTTATTGTTGTATATAATGTTCTAGTCTCATTAGCCTCTTTCAGGCAGTCGTTGTTAGTTACTCTGTCAGTCCAAGGAATTCGCAACATTCGTCTCAGGAGCCACATCTCTTTTGCTTCCAATCTCTTCCTAATTTGTTCATTTACATTCCAAGATTCACAGCCACACAGCAAAACAGGTTCTATATAGCACCTTAGCATTCTCTTTCTTACATTCAATGAGAGACTTATTGCATAAGATATTCTTAATTTTCTGAAATCCAGCCTTCGCTTGCCTAACCTGCTCTTAATATATGTTGTTCATCTTCCATCTGATGTTATAAATGTCCCTAGATATTTAAAACTATTCACTTGGTTAAGAATTTTTCCTTCTATCTCTATTTCACATTTGGATGCTACCTGTTTCTTTGATATCACCATAGTTACTGTTTTCTTGATATTCAAGGAGAGTCCTTTCTTTGCACTTTCTGTTATTATAATGTCCAATAGTTGTTGTAGATCTTTTGCATTATCCGTCATCAATACTGTGTCATCTGCATAGCGTATATTATTTATATTGTAACCTCCGAATATTATTCCTGGCTTTTCTTTGATCTCCCTCATTATTACTTCGCTATAGAGGGAGAAGAAATCTGGTGACAAAGAGCAGAATTGGGCAGGCAAAAACCTCATTTCAGAAAATGAAGAGTATCTTATGCAATAAGTCACTATTGATGAATGTAAGAAAGAGTGCTGAAATGCTATATAGAACCAGTTTTGCTGTATAGCAGTGAATCTTGGAATGTAAATGAACAAATTAGGAATAACTTAGAAGCAACAGAGATGTGGTTTTTGAGACGAATGTTGCGAATTCCTTGGACTGCCAGAGTAACTAACAACGACTGCCTGAAAGAGGTTAATGAAACTACAACATGTTACACAACAATAAGAAAGAGACAAACAGCTTTCTTTGGTCACGTGATGAGAATAGAGACATTGGAGAACACCGTGACAACTGGAAAGATCGAGGGGAAGAGAGGCAGAGGCAGACCAAGAGAAAAGATGCTGGATGGAATGAGACGGTGGCATGGAGGAATATCATCAGCGGAGTTGATCCAAAACACCAAAGACCAAGGTCTGTGGAGAGCCATGAACGCCTACGCCAGCTGGCAGGGCACTTGATGATGATCTAATTATATATATGCATATCTCCCTTTCTGTATGTCTGCCTGCCTGTCTGTCTGTCTGTCTATTCCTCTATCTGTATTTTCGTCTGCTGCCATGGAAACACCTCTACGTCCCTCTCTGTCTGTGAGTTTGTCCACCTTTCTATCTGTCAGTGAATCTATCTGTTTGTCTATCCGCCTTTCTGAGTACATGTCTGTATGTGAGTATGTCATATGTCTGTCTGTTTGCAAATCGTCTATCTGTCTATCTACCTGCTTATCAGTCGGTATGACTTTCTGACTTTCTGCCTGCTTGTCAATAGGCATGTCTGTCTGTCTGTCTGTCTGGCTGTCTGTCTGCATGCATGCCTGCCTGCCTGTCTGTCTGTCTGTCTGTCTGTCTGTCTTTCTGTCTGCATCCAAGATCTATACATGGCGTCATTCTGTATATTCGGTGTATATTTCAGCCCACCTCAGTGTACTAGACTTCATTGTCCTTCCAATGGTTCCTCAAACAGTCGTTTATGTGACAAGCTAAAGATTAATTTAGTCCAGTGCTCAACAATACGTCCCTTAAATACTCGTGTCTGAGAACAGGCGAAAGATTAGTATATTGTACAACACTTAGTTACCCATTTGCTGGTATATGAGAACAGGCGATAGATTAGTATATTGTATCCCGGGATGGTTAACCCGGTCAAAAAATGCCCGCAGAAGTCGGATGTGTCGGCCTAACGGCGCAAGAACGCAGCTTTGCTGTAAACAGGCACAACGCAATAACATCCGGAAAAAAAACCTCTGGATGAACGCAGAAGAAGAAGAAGAAGAAGAAGAAGAAGAAGAAGAAGAAGAAGAAGAAGAAGAAGAAGAAGAAGAAGAAGAAGAAGAAGAAGAAGAAGAAGAAGAAGAAGAAGAAGAAGAAGAAGAAGAAGAAGAAGAAGAAGAAGAAGAAGAAGAAGAAGAAGAAGAAGAAGAAGCATATTGTACAACACTTAGTTCCCCACTTGCTGGTGTATGAGAACAGGTGAAAGATTAGTATATTGTACAACACTTAGTTCCCCACTTGCTGGTGTATGAGAACAGGTGAAAGATTAGTATATTGTACAACACTTAGTTCCCCACTTGCTGGTATATGAGACCAGGTGAAAGATTAGTATACTGTACAACACTTAGTTCCCCACTTGCTGGTGTATGAGAACAGGTGAAAGATTAGTATATTGTACAACACTTAGTTCCCCACTTGCTGGTTTATGAGAACAGGTGAAAGATTAGTATATTGTACAACACTTAGTTCACCACTTGCTGGTGTATGAGAACAGGTGAAAGATTAGTATATTGTACAACACTTAGTTCCCCACTTGCTGGTGTATGAGAACAGGTGAAAGATTAGTATATTGTACAACACTTAGTTCCCCACTTGCTGGTTTATGAGAACAGGTGAAAGATTAGTATACTCTACAACACTTAGTTCCCCACTTGCTGGTGTATGAGAACAGGTGAAAGATTAGTATATTGTACAACACTTAGTTCCCCACTTGCTGGTTTATGAGAACAGGTGAAAGATTAGTATATTGTACAACACTTAGTTCCCCACATGCTGGTTTATGAGAACAGGTGAAAGATTAGTATATTGTACAACACTTAGTTCCCCACTTGCTGGTGTATGAGAACAGGTGAAAGATTAGTATATTGTACAACACTTAGTTCCCCACATGCTGGTTTATGAGAACAGGTGAAAGATTAGTATATTGTACAACACTTAGTTCCCCACTTGCTGGTTTATGAGAACAGGTGAAAGATTAGTATACTGTACAACACTTAGTTCCCCACTTGCTGGTGTATGAGAACAGGTGAAAGATTAGTATATTGTACAACACTTAGTTCCCCACTTGCTGGTTTATGAGAACAGGAGAAAGATTAGTATATTGTACAATACTTAGTTCCCCACTTGCTGGTATATGAGAACAGGCGATAGATTAGTATATTGTACAACACTTAGTTCCCCACTTGCTGGTGTATGTGAACAGGTGAAAGATTAGTATATTGTACAACACTTAGTTCCCCACTTGCTGGTGTATGAGAACAGGTGACAAATTAGTATATTGTACAACACTTAGTTCGCCACTTGCTGGTTTATGAGAACAGGTGAAAGATTAGTATATTGTACAACACTTAGTTCCCCACTTGCTGGTGTATGAGAACAGGTGAAAGATTAGTATATTGTACAACACTTAGTTCCCCACTTGCTGGTGTATGAGAACAGGTGAAAGATTAGTATATTGTACAACACTTAGTTCCCCACTTGCTGGTGTATGAGAACAGGTGAAAGATTAGTATATTGTACAACACTTAGTTCCCCACTTGCTGGTGTATGAGAACAGGTGAAAGATTAGTATATTGTACAACACTTAGTTCCCCACTTGCTGGTTTATGAGAACAGGTGAAAGATTAGTATATTGTACAACACTTAGTTCCCCACTTGCTGGTTTATGAGAACAGGTGAAAGATTAGTATATTGTACAACACTTAGTTCCCCACTTGCTGGTTTATGAGAACAGGTGAAAGATTAGTATATTGTACAACACTTAGTTCCCCACATGCTGGTTTATGAGAACAGGTGAAAGATTAGTATATTGTACAACACTTAGTTCCCCACATGCTGGTTTATGAGAACAGGTGAAAGATTAGTATATTGTACAACACTTAGTTCCCCACTTGCTGGTTTATGAGAACAGGTGAAAGATTAGTATATTGTACAACACTTAGTTCCCCACTTGCTGGTGTATGAGAACAGGTGAAAGATTAGTATATTGTACAACACTTAGTTCCCCACTTGCTGGTGTATGAGAACAGGTGAAAGATTAGTATACTGTACAACACTTAGTTCCCCACTTGCTGGTGTATGAGAACAGGTGAAAGATTAGTATAATGTACAACACTTAGTTCCCCACTTGCTGGTTTATGAGAACAGGTGAAAGATTAGTATATTGTACAACACTTAGTTCACCACTTGCTGGTGTATGAGAACAGGTGAAAGATTAATATATTGTACAACACTTAGTTCCCCACTTGCTGGTGTATGAGAACAGGTGAAAGATTAGTATATTGTACAACACTTAGTTCCCCACTTGCTGGTTTATGAGAACAGGTGAAAGATTAGTATATTGTAAAACACTTAGTTCCCCACTTGCTGGTTTATGAAAACAGGTGAAAGATTAGTATATTGTACAACACTTAGTTCCCCACTTGCTGGTTTATGAGAACAGGTGAAAGATTAGTATATTGTACAACACTTAGTTCCCCACATGCTGGTTTATGAGAACAGGTGAAAGATTAGTATATTGTACAACACTTAATTCCCCACATGCTGGTTTATGAGAACAGGTGAAAGATTAGTATATTGTACAACACTTAGTTCCCCACTTGCTGGTTTATGAGAACTGGTGAAAGATTAGTATACTGTACAACACTTAGTTCCCCACTTGCTGGTGTATCAGAACAGGTGAAAGATTAGTATATTGTACAACACTTAGTTCCCCACTTGCTGGTTTATGAGAACAGGTGAAAGATTAGTATATTGTACAACACTTAGTTCCCCACATGCTGGTTTATGAGAACAGGTGAAAGATTAGTATATTGTACAACACTTAGTTCCCCACTTGCTGGTGTATGAGAACAGGTGAAAGATTAGTATATTGTACAACACTTAGTTCCCCACATGCTGGTTTATGAGAACAGGTGAAAGATTAGTATATTGTACAACACTTAGTTCCCCACTTGCTGGTGTATGAGAACAGGTGAAAGATTAGTATACTGTACAACACTTAGTTCCCCACTTGCTGGTGTATGAGAACAGGTGAAAGATTAGTATATTGTACAACACTTAGTTCCCCACTTGCTGGTTTATGAGAACAGGTGAAAGATTAGTATATTGTACAATACTTAGTTCCCCACTTGCTGGTGTATGTGAACAGGTGAAAGATTAGTATATTGTACAACACTTAGTTCCCCACTTGCTGGTATATGAGAACAGGTGAAAGATTAGTATATTGTACAACACTTTGTTCCCCACTTGCTGGTGTATGAGAACAGGTGAAAGATTAGTATATTGTACAACACTTTGTTCCCCACATGCTGGTATATGAGAACAGGCGATAGATTAGTATATTGTACAACACTTAGATCCCCACTTGCTGGTGTATGTGAACAGGTGAAAGATTAGTATATTGTACAACACTTAGTTCCCCACTTGCTGATATATGAGAACAGGCGATAGATTAGTATATTGTACAACACTTAGATCCCCACTTGCTGGTGTATGTGAACAGGTGAAAGATTAGTATATTGTACAACACTTAGTTCCCCACTTGCTGATATATGAGAACAGGTGAAAGATGACAGCCTCATCTGCCCTCAGCCTCCATTCGGCCCTGACTCAGACCAGCGTGAACGCGTATGGCCGCACGGCCGAGGAGATGCAAATGGCTCTGGGGATGAAGTATGTTTGGCGGTACCCATTGTTAAATCTATACAACGAACTCAACATTGTGGTAAGTCAAATGTCTCAACAGCATGGTCAGTTCAATGCCTCAACGTTATGGTATCTCACTCCATCACCAGAGTTGTGGATCAGCTCCGTGTTTCTGTCTCGACCATACCACGTGGCCAAGCCATCCTGGTATTTAATTCCTAGTCTTCCCTTCGGTCTCCTCCCTTCGATCGTGCCTGTTGTCACCAAGTTCTCCAATTAATTTCTTTTCATGACATGCCCCAAAAATTGTGACTGTCTGCGTTTAATGTCTCTAATCAGTTTACGATCTTCATTTGTTTCTTGTATGACGTGTTCATTGGTCAGTATGTTTTTCATCTTGCTAAAGGCTACCTTCGCCATGGCAATTGTTGTTATAATCTCTTCAAGGCATCTCCCATCAGATGTTATGACTGTTCCGAGATAACTGTACCGATTCACTTGTTTAAGAATATGCCCATTTACTTGTATATTACATTGTGGTATATCTTCCTTGCTAGTGACGACCATAATCTGTGTCTTCTTACAATTCAATTCTAACCCTAATTGTTCACTGTGTGCAACAACCGCATCTACTAAATTTTGCAGGTCCTGTTCATTGTCTGCAATCAAGACTGTATCATCTGCATATCTAATGTTATTGATGTATCGTCCCCCAATATTGATTCCTTCGATATCTTCTATATTTCTGAAAATATTTTCACTGTACAGGTGAAAAAAAATCTGGAGACATTACACATCCCTGTCTCACACGTCTCTTAATAGGCTGATATTGACCTACTTCATTATCAATTCTTATGGCAGCTTGTTGTTTCCAATATATGTTTTTTACAAGTCTAAGGTTTTTCCATCAATTTGTAGATCTTCAAGCATCCGTACCATGTCGACATGTCTCACTTTATCGAAAGCCTTTGTATAGTCAATAAAGCAGAAGCGTATATCTTTGTTTACTTCTATGAAAAAAAAAATGTTTGCATATCCTTTACAGGACGTCGCTGTCAACATCAGCATCTTTCAGCTGATTGTTGATTTCTTGGCAAGATTACGCTCAGCAGTTTGCCATTGCTTTCTGAGCGACCGGCTCACATATCCCGTAAGTTACCGACGCGGTTAGAACCGCAACCGATTCTCGCCGTCGTCACGTTACTCACGAGAGTATACGGGATTACGGAGAAAGTCGCTAACTCCTAGGCCAAGGAGCCCGCACTTCTATAGAAAATTCATTTACTGTTCTCAGTATGTACACAGCATTTACTGCACCCTTGCCTTCTACAAACCCACATTGTTCCTCTCCTATTTCAGGTTGTAATTTCTTCCTAACTCTTTGCATGATCATTCATAACAAAAAAACACTTATGGGAATGCCCCGAATGCTGTGATGTCGATTCCTAAATCAATCAATTAATCAATCAATCATAACAAAATCTTCGTGATGTGACTCCTTACACTAATTGTTCGATGTTGATCACATTCCAAGGCTCATGATTTCTTTGGGATTGCAACAAATATAGAATTACATAATTCATGAGGTATATCTCCAGTATCGTGTATCGTCTATCTCAACAGTATGGTAAATTGAGTGTATCAGTGTCTCAACATTGTGGAAGTTGAATGTATCACTGTCTCAACATTATGATAAGTTCAGTGTATCAGTGTCTCTATGTTATGGTAAGTTCAGTGTATCAGTGTCTCAACATTGCAGTAAGTTGATTGTATCATTGTCTCAATACTGTGGCAGCTGTTTTGGTTACTATGGCAACTTCAAACTTCTGGTAGACTGTATGAATTTATGAAAATTCTAAAGGACAGACAGACAGACAGACAGACAGACAGACAGACAGACAGACAGACAGACACTCAGACAGACAGACAGACAGACAGACAGACAGACAGACAGACAGACAGACAGACAGACAGACAAACGGACGGACGGACGGACAGGGAGGCAGGCAGGCAGACAGACAGGCACGCAGGCAGGTAGACAGACTGATTCTCCGTTACCCGTTACAAGCATGGTAGGCATGTCACATACCATCGAAATTTCATAGGGCAGACATTTGAAAGATGCGTCGCCGGCACGTAAGGCCATACGATCAGCACAAAGTTATCCAAATTCACCAGTGGGAACGCCGCGCCCCGTGAAGGGCAACGACGATTGGTTTTGAACTAATAAAAGTGCTATTTCCGCGAGGATCGGAGCTTCGTAAGAATGTATTAGCTCTATAATTGCCACAGTTATCAAAGTAGGAATGTGTCATCTAAGGAAACTCGGCTGATTTGTTGAGCCATTCGCGGTTTCACAGAGAGATTGTGCGAACTTAAACATGCATGGCTTAATCGTTGAGACAAGTATATGACTACTAGCAGGATCAACCAGATATCTATCGCATTCACAAGCCAAGAGTAGCAATCACTATTCACGCACACGCAGGCCAAGAGTAGCAATCGCTCAGCGCACTCCCTCGGTACCTGGTGATACATGCAAAACCACTGGACGCCTACCTTCGAGCTTCCAAGATACGCAGGCAGGGCTAACCGAATAGCTATACCGGCTTACTGACTGCAGGCCAACTACTCATCGAGAGAGAGTGGGTGCTTATCGAGATTTTGTCAAACGGTCGTATAAATTTGCCCTTTCGCCTGCTCAAACCACGACTATTGCTTCACGTTGTGGGGTTACATTCTCGAAACACCTGCCTCGCGTCGACTGGGAAGATCGCGATTGGGTACACCTCACACAGCCACCCGAGACAACGAACGCCAGACTCGTGACTGAACTTGCGAACCAGACCAGCCCTCACTACCAAGATCCTTCCTGCTATTGCTGAACTGCATTACTGATCCCACGAATGGCGTCCGAACGTAGTTCCCTCGTGCCACATGCCCTCATGTCTAGACTTTCTCCACTTGCATGTCGTGCCTAGAAAACATCCCAATCTGTCCTTTCATTCCCCCACACACCGCCCTGGGCTGGATAGTCAGGTTACTTCAGGTATTGCAGATGTGATGACTCTCTCTCTCTCTCTCTCTCTCTCTCTCTCTCTCTCTGTGTGCGTGCGTGTGTGTGTGTGTGTGTGTGTGTGTGTGTGTGAGAGAGAGAGAGAGAGAGAGAGAGAGAGAGAGAGAGAGAGAGAGAGAGAGAGCCATTCTTGCCAACCGTATCCTGAGTTTATCATCCCAAGTACCACCAGAGAGTCGCGTATGACCAATGAAGGCAACGATTCTTACACTCAGTATTCAGTACTCAGTCAGTTACGGTGATTGCCTTATTTAACGAAGACTCATAAATGCATCTTAGAGCCGCTGTGTCCGCCTCCAACTTATGCATGAACTGTACTTCCGGTTTCCGGCTACCAGCGGACGTGATTTCACAAGCTCTCCCAATTTTTATATAATTTATCAAAGTTTTGCCTATTTCAATCGAGATGTTGTGTATATCATTGTGTTTTTTCGAAAACTGGATCTAATACTAATTAATATGTTAAGTTTATGTGACTATTATTTAGTGAAATGCTGATTTCTTTGTGAAATGTAAGGTAAGAACGTACAGTTTTGAAACCTACCAATTATCGATTAACGTCAACGTGTGATTTAACCAAGTGGGACTAGCACGTGGTTAGTTGCCAAGCACGCGTTACCGAAAGGCGGCGAACTTGTGTGTACTCCCGGCCTGTTGGAGCCTCATACATTACTAATATGGCGTCCAACTTACGGAACTCTACTTTATCCAAGCGCAATGAAAATACAAACAAAGACAAGACGGGGAAAAGTTTGACGAGCACGCCACCCAAACGTCGGATTTCTTCAACGCCAACTTCACACGTGTGGTCTAATGAATCTGCAGACACTGATCCCAAGCTCAAGCTGGACGAACATCACATCTGATGAGACTAACACATCATCTTTAGTCACTCTTTCCTCAGCCGAACCACACAACCACAACGCCTGTCGTGAACTCATCCAGGCTTTGGAGGACAGGCTAAAAGACTTTATTTCCAACAACACAACTAATATCATTTCCGTGTTTAAAGAAGAAAACGCTCGCTTTCAAAAAGAAATCCGCCTCCTTAAAGAAGAGAAGGACACCTTTAAAACAACAATCGATGCCTTAAAACTAAAGAGTGCACAGTCATTTGACAAAAGTGCACAAACAGGAAGTATTCATAGTGCTACAGAGGTGTGTATGACCAGTGGATGTTCGTCGCAAAATGACATACAGTTAGTTTCCACAGGCTGCAACACTACTAAACCTGTAGAACGCGCACCATCCATCTACCCCATTGATGTGCGTATCAGCAATAGGTCCCAGGCCTCAAGTGTAGACTCTCCAGCAGCAGATGAGAAGTTAAAGAGCTCAGCCACTACCACTACTGAGCATCAACAACCAGCCCAAACAAGCAACGACTATAATAAACAAGAACGCATGAAAGATGACAGCGATCAGTGGCAAGAAATCAAACGGGCTCGTCAACAGCGTGAAATAACAATGGATGACAGTGCAACTCATGTCGTCATTGGAGACTCTCTGCTCAAGGGAATCTATAGTGACCGCATGTCATCTTCTGACAGCGAAACTACCTCGATCTACCCGCTACCAGGAGCTGACATTGACAGACTGACCTCTACACTGCGGAAATTCAAGGTGAATGATAGAATTAGAAGAACAACAGTCCATATCGGTGTCAACAATATTATGAACAATCACATCATGAGCACCTCACAACTCGCTACATTGGAGGTGTTGTTGCGCAAGAAATTTCCTAAAGCATCTATTTTCTTTTCATCAATCATCCCGCCATGTTATGGATTCCAGCGCCGCACTGCCGATGCTGGCAATCTGACTCTACATAAATTTTGTCAAGAAACTAACAATGCTTTCATTAATAATACTCCGTATTTCACATCGCCGACCGGGGCTCCCAAGAAAAAACTATATAAGGATCAACTACATTGTTCAAAACTAGGAACTAGCATACTAGCGAAGAACATAAAATATCCTGAACGTACACAACAACTAGAACCAGTTTCAGTTACAGGAGTAAACCGATCTTCACCTCCGGCTGTAGCCATCTCTCAGTGTTCAGAAAACACTCAACCTCTGCCCACACCACCCTTGCCTATTCCCCAGGAATACAAGGCTGTAAATAGCGACCCAGGCTCCAATCCCAATGTTGCTAACTATGGTGCATTGTTTCCTCCCTTGCCCATAAAACAGTCTCCACCTAGCATGTCAAACGGGACACCGATAAACAATGTTGCGGTGCCCCCGATGCCTGCTTCCAATGTAGGCACTTCCAGTAGCTCTCATAGCAGTGGTCCCTCGTCGGACGGTAATACACACTCTTATCAGTGGAATTGTCAACTTCAACAGCTAATGCAATACAATCCTGCAGTCCTGCACCAAGCTTTAATGATGTCACTCCATCACAGACATTTTCCTATCCCCTCTAATAGTCGTAACTACCACTAAATAAAGTTTCAAAACCTCTGAAATTGTTCTACCACAAGTGACATCATCTTTTCATTGTGTAATGTTTGCCAATCACGATCAGTGGCTCAACAAAGATGGTCTACATATAGGCCATCTCAACATATATCATTTGCTCAATAAATTACATGAGCTTTCAGTAATACTGTGCAAACAGTTCCATGTGTTTGGAATCACAGAAAGTCGTCTCAACGACAAAATAACCGACTCTGAAATCTCTCTTAAGGGGTTTAAAGTAATTCGAAGAGACGCAAATCAAAAATTAGAGACAGGTATTGCTGTATACATTTCAAATTCTCTCAACTGTTCTCGTAGAAGTGATCTCGAGATAGAAGAGATAGAATGCGTTTGGTTAGAGGTGAAGCCAGTGAGCCAACAACCGTTTCTCATTGGATACCTATATCGAAATCCCTGTGCTGGGTATAGTTGGTATGACTGTTTCACTACAATGATGGATAGGGTGTTTACAGCAGGTAGAGAAGTCATGATATTAGGTGACTTTAACATAGATATTACTAAATCCAACCAGACATGGGAAGATATCATTCTATCTTACAATTTCAAACAACTAATAAATCGTCCCACAAGAGTTACAGACACCTCCTCAACTATAATTGATCATATATATGTTACTTGTCCAGTTAATATTACCGAATGTTCTGTTCCTGTTAGTGCAGTTAGTGACCATTACCCAATATGTTGTACAGGTCGAAAATTGGGTTCAAAACTCCAAAAAAATAAACATTTAAGCATCACATTTAGAAACTTTAAAGCTCTCAACCAAAATTTATTTTTAGACGACTTAAAAAATGCAGCCCTTGAACATGTTTACCAACTTCCTGATCCGGATAATGCACTAGCTTACTGGACAAAGACAGTCTACAATGTATTTGATAAACATGTGCCAGTCAAAGAAGTTCGAGTCAAGAATCAACATAAGTCCCCGTGGGTCACTAGCGAAGTTCTCGAAATCATGAGAGAACGAGATACAGCACACAAAAATAAAGATTTTATCAATTACCGTAGTCTAAGAAATAAAGTTAAATTTGAAATTCGTAGGATAAAGAAAGATCATTTCAAAAATTTGATTGTAGATAAATCAAATAACACAAATATATGGAAGGCTATTAACTTGCTAACCAACAAGAAACACGCTTCAGAGTCAGCAATACCAAACTCTATAACATGCGAGGATTTCAGTTAATTCTTTCAATCAGAAATAGAGAATCTAAAGTCCTCAATATCAGACTCAGTATGTAATTTAAGTTCACTGTCATCATTCTGTGAAGGGAAGTGCTCTAGAAATATTCCCCCTGAGATTCCCTTGATGTCTGTTGCAGAAGTATATAAATATCTCTCGAATCTCAAAGCAACAAATTCAGAAGGCCTACATGGTATCAGTAATAGAATTCTTCGGTGTGCTGCACCTATTATTAGTGATTCCTTAACGTTCATATATAACCAGTGCCTATCCAAAAACTACTTTCCATCTGCCTTTAAAGTTGCTAAAGTGTATCCTCTACTTAAAAATGGCTCAACTGATATTAGCGTCTTGGGTAATTATAGATCTATTTCCTTACTATCGTCGCTATCAAAGCCATTAGAAAAACACATGCATAAAATAACACTATATCATTTAATTAACAACGATCTAATAATTGACAGTCAATCTGGGTGTCGACATAAATATTCTTGCCATAGTGCCCTTACAAAAATGACCGATAACTTGCATCTTTGTATCAACAATGGCAACATTTGTGGAGCAGTATTTGTAGACTTTAAAAAGGCCTTTGATATGGTAGATCATGATATTTTAATTAGAAAATTAAAACACATGAAGATTAGCACCAATATGGTGAACCTAATTACGTCATTTTTATCAGACAGACAACAAGTAGTGTCCTTCAATAACTGTCTATCAAGACCCACACAACTTAATTTTGGGGTGCCTCAGGGCTCAATACTAATTCCGCTGCTTTTTGCAGTGTATATTAATGATCTTCCTTTATACCTCAATACTTCGTGTGATCTATTTGAGGACGACTGCACTATTTACACAAGTCAAGAGAGCCTTTGTGACTTAGAGAGCTCTTTACAAAACGAACTTGACAACCTTAGTAGATGAAGCAATGAAAATCGCATGTTAATTAACATCGACAAAACCAAATCCATGCTAATAACGACCAGACAAAAACTACAGACCCTAGCCATAACTGGGACACTGCTCGAGGTCCACGTGGACACGTTACCTATAATTAATGTAAATGAACATAAAACATTAGGTCTTTTAATTGACAGACATTTAAACTGGAGCCCTCATGTTCACGTCCTTACCAAGAGAATAGCACAAAAAGTTTACCAACTTGCTAAAATTCAACACTTTTTGGATGAAAGCACACGTAAAATATTCTATTCATCCTATATCCAATCACCTCTCGATTATTGTTCCACAGTCTGGGATGGCTGCCCTAAATCTAATATGAAACGATTGTGTTCGCTTCAAAACCGCGCTATACGTCTAGTTTCTAGCATAAAGCACGTTGAAAGTAATAAATTATACAGCCATCTAAGACTTCTACCACTTCAAAAGCGCTTCCTTTTTAACAAAGCCAAATTAGTGAATAAAATTATATCTGAAAATACCCCAGAGTATCTTCTACCTTTAATTCAATCTAATGCAATGAACAGTAAGCGCTTAAATTTATTACAGCTTCCTAAGCCTAGATTTGACTTATACAAAACTTGTTTCGCATATTCTGGTGCTCACTTGTGGAATAGCCTTCCACCAGAACTGAAAACACCAATGAGTCCCTACACATTCAACCGAAAACTCTTTCACTACTTACTTCATAACGACTATATGCCTCCATAAGTCACCTACTAGTATCATTTTTCCACTATCATTCTTCACTGTATGTGTGTGAGCGAGACAGTGGGTGAGAGAGTGAGTGAGAAAGAGTGTGAGTGGAAGAATTAGTATGAGTGAGAGTGAGAGAGTATGCATGCGCGTGTGCCTGAGTGAGTGTAAAAGTGAGTGAGTGTGTGGACATATGTGTGAGAGATTTAGTTAGAGAATGAGTGAATCTGAGAGAGTGGGTGTGTTGTGTGTCTGCCTGTCTGTGTGATAGAGTGTGAAAGTTAGTGAGTGAGTGTGAGTTAGATAGTCATCGAGTAAAAGAGTGAGTAAGGGAGCGTGAGTGAGTGAGAGAGAATTTGTGGGTATGCGTGTATGTGCGCGAATGAGTGAGTGTGAGAGCGAGTGAGTGTGTAAAAGAGAGAGCGTGGGTGAATGACGCATGTCAGTCTAACATGCTGATCCATATGTTTTGTGTATTCTAATTTTTTCATATTATCATTTCGATGCACTTGATTTTAACATGCATAACATGAATTCATGTAAATTACTGTAAAGCAGGTGAGAGAGTTAGTGAGTGTAAGTGAGAGAGAGAGAGAGAGAGAGAGAGAGAGAGAGAGAGAGAGAGAGAGAGAGAGAGAGAGAGAGAATGAGTGTGAGAGTGTGTGTATGTAAAGAGAGAGAGAGAGAGAGAGAGAGAGAGAGAGAGAGAGAGAGAGAGAGTTGAGCCCACGCATGTCATGTAACATGCTATTCCATATTTTTTATGTATTCTCATCTTTCATATTACGAGGTATCGTTTAATGCCACCTGATTGTCCTGTAACATCCAATTCCATATTTTTTTTTTAAATTCTCATCTTATCATTTTGTATGCCACTTGATTTTATCATGTATAATATAACATTACTGTGATGTGAGTGAGAGAGTTAGTGAGAGAGAGAGAGAAAGAGAGCGCAAGAGAGAGCGCAATAGAGAGAGAGAGAGAGAGAGAGAGAGAGAGAGAGAGAGAGAGAGCACGAGAGAGAGGGAGAGAGAGAAAAATGAGAGAGTTGAATTGCATCACTAAATTTTACGCTACATAATGTATATGTACAATTTTTTCTCCACTTCTTGCAATTGCGAGAATTCTCACGACAATCGTCAGTGTCTCAATTGTGTGTAAAGTGTGGGAGTTTGTTCTTATTAGTTTCAGTGATCATGTGAGGCATCATGTATTTGTCTAGATGTGAGGATGTATGTATGGGTGTGTATGTGAGGGATATGTGTGTGTGTGGGGGGAATGTGTGTGTGTCTGTGTAATAGAGAGAGAGAGAGAGAGAGAGAGAGAGAGAGAGAGAGAGAGAGAGAATTGAGTGCTCGCATGTCCTGTAACATGCCATTCCATATTTTTTGTGTATTTTCATCTTTCACATTATCATTTTGTATGTATGACACTTGATTTTATCATGTATAATATAACATTACTGTAATATGAGTGAGAGCGTTAGTGAGAGAGAGAGATAGAGAGAGAGAGAGAGAGAGAGAGAGAGAGAGAGAGAGAGAGAGAGAGAGAGAGAGAGAGAGAGGGGGTGAAGGGGGAGACAGAGAGAGAGTTGAATTGCATCACTAATTTTTAAGTTACACAATGTATATAAACAATTTTTCTCCATTTTCTTTACAATTTTGCGACAATGCTCACGACAATCGTCACTGTATGTGTGTGTGTAAAGTGTGGGAGTTTGATCATAATAGTAGGTTGGGGGATGGGGGGATGTGTGTGTGGGTGGGCTCAGGATGTGTGGGTGGGCGGTGTGGGATTATGTGGGTGGGGGATTTGTGTGTGGGTGCTTGCGAGATGCATGGGTTGGCGGGGAGATGTGTTTGTGGGTGGGGATGTGTGTTTGTCTAGGTGGTTGTGGGTGAGTGGGTGGAGGAGGATATGTTGGTGGATGATTGATGGTGTGTTATGGGATGGGTGGTGGTATATATGTGGGTGGGGAGATGTGGGTGTGGGAGATGTGTGCAGGTGGGGGTGGTTGTGGGTTTGGGGATGTGTGTGTGGGTGAGGGATGTGTATGGGTGTGGGATGGGTGGGTGGATGGGTGGGCAGTGTGTGTGGGTGAGAGATGTGTGGGTGAATGTGTGTGGGGGATGTGTGTGGGTTGGGGGAGGGGTGCGTGATGGGTGTGGGTGATGGATTTGGAGATGTGTGTGTGGGTGGGAGATATGTCTGGCTGGGTGGGGGTGTGTGTGGCTGGATGGAGGATGTATGTGTGGGTAGTGAGGGTGATTGTAGTTTGGGGATGTGTGGATGGGTAGGAGATGTGTGGATATATGTGTGTGTGGGTGAGGGATGTGTCTTTGGGATGTGTGTGGGTGTTGTGTTGGAGGGGAGCTGGGTGTGGATAAATGATGTTTGTGTGGGTGGGTGAAGGTGTGGTTGGGTTTGCGGGTGGGTGAAGGATGTGTGTGAGGGTGGGTGATGTGTGCTTAGATGGGTGGTTGGGGTGTGTGAGTGTGGGTGGGTAGATAGGAGATGTATGTGTTGATGAGTGGGTAAGGGATGTGTGGGTGTTAGTGGTTGAGGAATAAGTACGTGTGTCTAGGGATGTGTGAGGGGATGAATGTATGGGTTGGGGATGTGTGTGTGGGTTGTGTGTGCGTGGATGGGAGGTGTGTGTTTGTGAATGGGGAATGTATTGGTGGGTGGGGATGTGTGTGAGGGATGTTTGTATGGGTGGGGAGATTGTGCGTGGGTGGGGATGTGTGTGTATATGGGTAGGGGTGTGTGGTTAAGGGATGTGTGGCTGAGGGAATGGGTGGATGGAGGATGTGTGGTTGGGTAGAGGATGTGTGGGTGGGTGATTGTATATGAGTACGGGTGTGTGGTTAAGGGATGTTTGGTTGGGGGATGGGTGGGTAGAGGATATGTGGGTGGGTAGAGGATATGTGGGTGGGTGAGTGTGTGCAGGTTAGGAGATGGTGGGGGATGTTTGTAGGTGTGGGCTCGTGATCTGTGAGTGTTCTGGGGGAGATGGGAGATTATGTGGGTGAGTGCGGAATTTGTGTGTGGGTAGGTGCGGAATATGTGAGTTGACGGGGAGATGTGTGTGTGGCTGGGGAATGTGTGTTTGGCTGGGTGGTTGGAGGTGTGTGGGTGGAGGAGGTTATTGCGTGAGTGATTGTTGGTGGGAAATGGGACGGGTAGAGGATATGTGAGTGGGTGGGGAGATGTGTGTAGGTGGGGGATGTGTGGGTTATTGAATGTATGTGTGCTTGGGGTGTGGGTGGATGGGGAGTGTGGTGGGTGAGAGGTTTGTGTGGGTGGGGAGATGTGTAGGTGTAGGGATGTGGTGGATGGGTGGGGAATGTATTGTATGTGTGTGTGATTGGGTGGGGGAGTTGGAGTGAATGGGGGATGTGTGGGTGGGTGGTGGATGTGTCTCACAACATAGTAATATGCATTGTTTATGTTTACAAAATTCATGTGACAATGTTTTTTTCCTATGCACTGTTGATGAAAGAAAGATGAGTGATTGGAAGGGCCGAATGTAAGACGGGCCTGCGTGCCCAATTTGTTACCCTTTGAAAATAAAGTCTGTTTGTTCGTTCGTTCGTTCGTTCCCATGCTGAATGTCGTATTTGAAATGCCATACTCTGCTCTGTGATGATAGTGCCCCTCCATCTGGTTGTGAAGCCCCATCCCAATCTACCAGCCATACCCTCTACCAGCCATACCCTCTACCAACCATATCCTCTACCAACCATATCCTCTACCAGCCACACCATCAACCAGCCATATCTTCTACCAGCCATACACTCTACCAACCATATCCAAGCGGAGCTGACAGATGAACAAATCCTGAAGCAGCTACAAGAAGAGAATCTCCGTATCCGAATCTTGAGGGCGGAGTGGAACCTGACGTACTTCAAGATCCCTACTACACTGGCGATGGTGACGACTGAGGGCAGCAAGATACAAGTCAAGTATCGATAAACTAGAAAGTGCAACAACCTGAAAGATTCATACCAGGAATCACTCAATGTTCCAGATGCCAGAGGGTCGGCAACGGCAGAGCGACATGTCGCAGTAAGACATAGATCTGCCGATACTGCGCCGATCACCACGCCTTCAAGGAGTGTCCGCTGGCCCAACAGGACACGGACTTCCGAGCACCCAACAACAAGAGAAAGTGCACAAACTGCCTGGGCAAGCATGGAGAAAGATACTTGTGCTGTCCGTACCTCCAAAGACACAGTGACGTCTTAAAGATAGCCAATACCACAAAGACACAATATAAGGAAGCAATGCAGAGGTGCGAGACAGCCACGTGCATCTCACAAGCGGAAAGATCACAACTACAAAGCCAGATTTACGAGCTAAAGAAACAAATCAAGATATTTCAAACACCGGCACCAACTAGCGACAATGAAAACCTGCTTGCTGAAATAAAGGAGATACAGCAAAACATCAAACAAGAGGTGGAGCACATTATGGAGACGACAAAGAAGAATGAAGAGATTCTATGAGACATCAAAGTGAAGAGAAAAATGCTAAAAACTGAAAGGAAGCCAACCCAAATCAAACCAGCAGAAGACACGGAAAAGAACACAGAGAAGCCTTAAGATGAAACCCAACAAGAAACCATCGAATTCCGATTCCGATTTGTCGAAAAAAAAAGAAACTTTCCACCTCGTTCAACCCGTCTTAATGACGTTGGTTATAGTTGTGGTGGTTCATAGTGCGGTATTGGTTTTCTAGTCTTTTGTGCATTGGTCAGCTTCTATTTCTGCCTGTCTGTCCGAGTTCCTCTCTTTGCCATCCTTTTTGCTTCTGTCGCTTTGCTGGTGTGTCTGCTGTCATTATCGGTTTGCCCATCCCTCACTGTATTTTTATTTTGCTGTTGGCTTTATTTTATGTTGGTTATATTTCTTTCCCTGTTCTTGCAATGAATTGTTTTGTAAGCTTTTGTATTTCTTTGTCGCCTTCCACCTGTAGGCATTCCTTCATCGTCATCGTAGTGTTTCTTGTTTGGAAGTATTCTACTAGGTCCCTGCGTTCCTGGACATAGGTTGTGCACGATAGTAGGTAGTGTTCTATAGTGTTTCCCTCCCGGCAATCAATGCAGTGTGGTCGGGTGATTTTATCTTTCCATTTCCCGATTCTCAATCTCCATAGTTTCTTGTACGTTGGTATTTTTGTGTTGTCTTTCACTTGACTTTTCATACTTGGCTCTCTGAGCATGTGGTAAGCGTGTCGTCCTTTATTGCTGTCTCTCCATTGTTGTTTCCATTTGTCGATTACTTGTTGTTTGATAATGCGTTTTGCCTCCAGAATGCCGAGTCCTGTGTTTACTATATTCTGGCTGCTTGTCCCGCGTTTTGCGGCCCTGTCTGCCCTCTCATTGCCATTTATTCCTCTGTGTGCTGGTATCCATGCAATTGTGACCTGGCATCCCATACTTTTTAGTTTTGTTGTTAGTGTTAGTATTTTCTCTTTCAGGTCTTGTCTGTTCACTTTAGAGTGGTTGCCTAGCGCTTGTACTGCAGATAGTGAGTCCGTCAGTATAGTTAGTTTTATAGGTGGGTTCTCTGTTGCTATTTCTAGTCCTTTCATAATTCCTACTAGTTCTGCCGTGTATACCGATGCATTGTCTGTTATTTTGTACTCCTTTTGGATGTTCCGGTATGGTACTACTACTCCTGCCCCTACCTCCCCATTCTCGTTCTTTGATCCGTCTGTGTATATAGTGAGGTTGTCCGTGCTTATTTGTCTTATGTATTCCTCCGCTATGTCTTTGGCTTCCCTGTCCTCTGTTGATTTATTAATTATGCTCGCGAGTGTCGTATCCGTAAATGGTAGTTCTAGCTCCCATTGGGGTGTTGTTTGTCTGTGAACTTTTGTTCGTGCCAGTGCCCTGGCTAGTTTCTCGTCCGCGTTCATCTCTTGTGCAGCTGTCCATCCTGCTGGTGTTTGCGTCTTTTGTATGGGTATTCCTCCCCATTTGCCTCTGTTTTCTTCGAATGCACTGAACGCGGGGTGTCTTGTATCCTTCGCTGCCTTCATCCAGTAGTTGTACACTAATTGCTTTCTTCTCAGTTGTAGTGGAAGTACTCCTAGTGCTACCTCTAGGGCTTCCCTTGGTGTTTGCTTGCCTGTTCCTAGGATAATGCCCAGCGCTTGGTTCTGTATTGTGTCCAGTCTTCGTTTTTTTGTGTTCCAGTGCAGCGTCGTATACTATGCTTCCGTATTCTATTCTTCCTCTGATCAAAGATTTGTATAGCATTAGCATTGTTTTTGTATGGGCTCCCCATCCACTGCCTTTAATTACTCTTAGAATATTTATTGTCTTTTTGCCTTTTTCGACTGTCTGGTCTATATGTTTTCTCCAGCTTAGTTGTTCGTCTAGTGTCATCCCGAGGAATCTTGTGTTTTTTGTTCTCTTTATATTCTTCCCTTGGATCTTGATGTCCCCGTCCGTGTAGTTTCGTTTTCTTTTCGCGTTGAATATCATAATGGCCGTTTTGTCTGTGTTGATCTGGAAGCCCCATTTTTCCATCCATTTGGCAATTCTGTTTATTTGCCTTTGTAGTCGGTCTCTTGTAGTTTTTATGTGTCTTCCGCTTCTCCATATTGCACAGTCGTCGGCGAATTGCGATATCCCTATCCTGTCTTCCAGTTTTTCTTCATCTACGTCATTTACTAATATTGCGAATATTGTCGGTGATATTACCGATCCCTGTGGTATTCCATTTTCTTGCTCATAGGTTCTGGATTCCTCGTTTTTTATTCGTACGGTGAAGCTTCTGTTCTGTAGGAAGTTTTCGATATATCGATATGTCCTGCCTACTATCCCTATTTTGTTGATTTTGATCAGAGCTGCTTGTCTCCAGCATTGGTCATATGCTTTGGCCAGATCTAAAAATACTGCTATCGTTTTCTCTCCTTTTTTGAATGCCCTCTTTACGTGGTTTTCTAGTTTAATTATTTGGTCAATAGCGCTTCGGTTGGCTCTAAACCCCGACTGTGTGTCGCTAATTAGTCCGTTTTTCTCCAGATGGTGTGTGATTCTTTTATTGATGACTGTTTCCATAATTTTTCCGAGGTGTGATGTCAGGGATATTGGTCTGTATGAGTCGATTCTTTGTGGGTTCTTGAACTGCTTTTTGACTGGTATAACTGTCGCCTTCTTCCATTGTGCTGGTATTTGTCCCGTGTGCCACACTTTGTTGTAGAGGGCTGTTATTGTCTCTATTGTATTTCTTGGTACCCTTTTCAGTATTGTATAGTTTAGGATGTCTGACCCTGCTGCTGTGTCGTCCTTTTCCTTGATTGCTGATGTTACTTCGTCAATCGTTATGTCCGCGTCCATGTAGAAGTCCTCTATTTCTTGTTGCAGTTCTTCCAACTCTTCAGTGTATTTTTCTCGTCTTTGTTTTTCCTGCTCTCCTAGTGACATGTTGGAGCATACCTCGTAGAAGTATTTGATGAACGCGTCTGCTTTTTCTTTGTCTGTTACCGCTAGTGTTGGGATTTTTATTGTTGAGATGTTGCTGTTTGTTTGGTTTCTTTGTTAGCTTTTATTTGCTCCCATACTTCTTTTGTGGGTGTGTCTGGTGACAATTTCTGGCAGTATGTTTTCCATGCTGTTTCTTTGGCTTTGGTTATCAGTCTGTTGGCTTCGTTCCTCTGAATTTTGTATTCGTTGTAGTTTTCGTCTGTCCTCATTCTTCTGTATTGTTGGAGCGCCTTCTTTCTTTTTTCCAGTGCTTCTGTGCAGCTCTGGTTCCACCAGCCAGCTGGTTGTTTGTTCCATTGTTTTCCTGTTGTTCGTGCTCTCTGTGTGTCCGCTGTCAGGTATGCAGGCATATTTCTATTGGGGATGTATTTTACCGCGGCCTGTAGGATGTTGTTAGTGATTCTTTCTGTGTATTTGTCTATATCTTCATCTTCTGTCTGTTCTAGCTCCATCCCGTCCAGTTCTTCTCTAAACTGCTCCCATTTCGCGTTCTTGAAGTAGAAGGACGGTTTATTACTTTCCTTACTTTTTTGTGCTCTCGTGCTTGTGTCGATGACTATCGGTGACCATCGAAAGGTTCTAAAGATAATATACACAAAAGGACGCAAAAAGACGCATGATGGAGCCAAACCACAGACCAATGAGAAACAGCAAGCCTACCAGCCATAAAATCTACCAGCCATACAATCCTCAAGCCATACCCGCCAAACCCTCTGCCAACCATATACTATCCCAGTCATAAACTCTACCATCCATGCTGTTTGCCATCAAGAATGATGAAGACCATCCATTCATTTCAACCAGTTGGATTGAAATTATGGAGCCGTGAGTTCTAAGATGGTTGATAAGTCCAATTTTGGCTCGAAATGTTCTTTGACAATGTGGGCAAAGAATGCGTGACGTTCCAGGAGGAGGATGTCCTGCGGTGGTTTTCCTGTCCAGCCTTTTCTTAACAGCTCTTGCAGTCTTAGTTGCTTCACCAGTGACTGCACCCTTGCGTAATAATGTACGCCACGAATTTCGGTCTTTGGCAGCAATCTCTCAGGTGTCGTCATGAAATCCAAAAGCTTTTAGTGAGATCTTCAGAGTGTCTTCAAAGCGATTCATCTGGCCGCCTTGGGAGCGTTTACCACACCGCAACTCGCCGTAACATGGTGGAATGATAGATGAAATAAACAAGGATGATTTCGGAAATCTATTGCGCAACAGAACCTCAAATGTAGCTAGTTGTGAGGTGCTGATGATTTTATTATCCATTATGTCATTAACACCAATATGGACTGTTGCTCTCCTAATTCGGTCGTTCACTTGGAATCGTCCCAGTGTAGCGGTCAGCCTGTCAATGTCAGCACCTGGTACAGGGTAGATTGAAGTTGATTCGTTGTCAGAAGCTAGATATCTCTAGCTTGTACTGCCAGTTCATCAGGTGTCATTTCTTCTTGTACAGACATCAAGACCCCAAAGCGATTCCTAACTTCTATGTATTTCCGGTATTTTTGTGAGATCAAAACGAAGTGGCCCTGGTCCTCGGATAAGCTGTTTGAGTTTTAATTTCAGATCTGCTTCTAATAACTGATGATCTGTATCACAGTCTGCACTACGTAGGGTTTTTGCAGATGTTATGCTTGATCTCCATCTTCTTTGTATTAAAATATAATCTATCTGATTTTTGATAATACTGTCTGGAGACTTCCATGTGAAGAGTCTTCTTGGATGTTGTTTAAAAAGCGTGTTGGCTATCGTTAACTCATTTTCTGAGCAAAATTCAATTAATTTGTCACCTGCATCGTTTCTATTTCCTAATCCAAATTTTCCTAAAACGTGTCTCTCATTTTAAGCTCTTCCTGCACCTACTTTTGCATTAAAATCTCCCATTATTATTGCTATATCATTATATCATTATATCACAATATCATTATGACCATATACTCCACCAGCCATATATTCTACCAGACATACCTTCTACCAGCCACACCATCTACTAGCAATATCCTCTTCCAGCCATATCCTCTACCAGCCATATCCTCTATGAGCCATAAACTCTACAGCAATACACTCTACCAGCCATACAATCTACCAGCCATACAATCCTCTAGTATACCCATTCTAGCCATATCCTCTGCTAACCATACACTCTCCCAGTCATAAACGCTACCAGCCATACGCTTTACTAGCTATACACTACCAGACATACACTCTATACAACCATACCACTACCAACCATACCGTCTACCAACCATACCCTCCACAAGCCATACACTCTACCAGCCATACCCCCTACCAACCATATCCTCAGCTAGCCTTACACTCTACCAGCCATACACTCTACCAGCCATACGCTAAGCCATTCTTACACTCTGTCAGCTGCCTTACTCCCGGCTCTACTTCCAGCTCCGGAACGAGTACTACACGAATGGCGTTGAGTGGCTGGACCCCACTCTGTTGGCAGTCTGTGGCCAGTACTATAAGAACGTACACTTGAGCAGTGCAAGAGAACCGTACATCAACACAGCCACATGTATGATGTACAGTGACGTATGCATCAGCCCAGAGGCAGCGCACAGTTATCTGTTATCTAAAACAGATGACAACATAGACATCCAGCTGCCGCCAGGTACTGCTGTGTGGTTGTCTGCCTGCATGTTCGTCTGTCAGATTATGTGTCTCTGTTGCCGGTACTTATGTCCCTCTGCAGTTTGTGACGTATAAAGTGTCAGGTGAGTGAATAGGACTACGCACAAATACGTCTTCTTTTTCTTACAGTTCATGCCGTGTGGCGTTGGTGATCGTGTCTGTCCACAGCTTTCTGTCTCGTGTAATGCCAATCTTCTTATAGTCCCTGCCGTGTAGCATTGGTAATCATGTCTGTCCACAGCTTTCTGTCTCGTGTACTGCCAATCTTCTTATAGTCCATGCCGTGTGGTGTTGGTGATCATGTCTGTCCACAGCCTTCTGTCTCGTGTACTGCCAATCGTCTTATAGTCCATGCCGTGTGGTGTTGGTGATCATGTCTGTCCACATCTTTCTGTTTCGTGTACTGCCAATCTTCTTATAGTCCATGCCGTGTGGCGTTAGTGATCATATCTGTCCACAAGCTTCAGTCTCCTGTACTGTAAATCATGTCCGATGCCGATGTTAATCAATATCATGATGTCAAACTGTCCAATATCTTCTCTCATGGTCTCCTCCTGCCTCTCTTCTCCTCCAGCTTCCCTCCTGTGACGACAAACTCCACTTTTCTCCTTCACATGACATGCCCAAAGAATGTGAACTGTAATCTTCTGTTGAGGGTCACCAATATTACGTGTTTTTTGCGAGTCACCGGTTCTCTTTGCGAGTCACAAGTTCTCTTTGCGAGTCACCAGTTCTCTTTGCGAGTCACTAGTTCTCTTTGCTAGTCAACGTCTTTCCAGATATCATCCTGGGTCTGTCTATCCCCCAGTGTTCTCGTCACGCTTCTATAAATCACATTCCCATAGATCCAACATAATGCCTGACTTGTCTGCTAATTGTCCATGATTGGCTTCCGTTTTCGCTTATTATAGCTATTACAAAGAAATACACAATCGTGAAAATTACACACATGTTTTGCACAATCTGACAGTAAAGCCTATATAATGTAAAGTTACAAGTAAATCAATGTGTCATGTAAAGTTATAAGTAAATCAATGTGAAAAACCTGTGTGAGATAACGCTACAAGTAAATAAATGTGCAAAGCTTATGTAATGTAAAGTTACAGTTAAATCAATATGTAAAGTATGTGTAATGTAATGTTACAAGTAAATCAATGTGTACAACATGTGTAATGTACAGTTACCAGTAAATCAATGTGTAAAGTTAGTGTAATGTAAAGATACAAGGAAATAAATGTGTAAAGTCTGTGAAATGTAAAGTTACAAGTAAATCAGTGTGTAAAGCCTATGTCATGTAAAGCTACAAGGCAATCAATGTGTAAAGCCAGTGTAATGTAACGATACAAGACAATCAATGTGTAAAGTCAGTTTAATGTAAAGTTACAAGTAAATCAATGTGTAAAGCCTGTGCAATATAAAGTTACAAGTAAATCAATGTGTTCTTGCTTGCTTGCTTGCGTTCGCTGGCTGTAAACTCCAGCATGAAGTCCTGTATGTCGGATGAAGACATCCTCTTGTCCAACATCAGTGTGATGTCATACAGGACCTGCGGTTTGCGTGAATATCCGTTGTCTCATGTCTGGTTTATTGGTGTGAAGACTGGTGGTTCCTCGCCGTGCAGGAAGATACTCTCCGATTTCGGAAGAATCAGCGATCCTACTACGTTAGCCAGGACCCTGAAGGAACCTGTTGCCCAGGACGCACGACTAGGACGTGTTAGTAGGTCCTGGGCAGTACAGAACCCGGCCCTGGTGCCTTGGAAACACCTCTGCGTCCCAAATCAATGTGTAAAGCCAGTGTGATGTAAAGTTTCAAGTAAGTCGATGTTTAAAGCCCGCGTGATGTAAAGTTGCAAGTAAATTAATGGAAAAAGCCAGTGAAATGTAAAGTTACAAGTACATCAGTTTGTAAAGCGAGAGTAACATAAAGTTACAATTAAATCAATGTGTAAAGGCAATGTGATGTAAAGTTACGAGTAAATTAATGTGTAAAGCCTGTGCCATTAAAGTTACCAGTAAATCAATGTGTAAAGACTGTGAGTAGTATACAATGTGCAAACGGGGTAGTAAATAAGGAGCCGCTCCTTGGCTGTGACGTCATATTTTACTATATAAAAAGTCTAGCTCCGTATAGAAACTGCTTCTACGGGGACCTCATTTTCAAGGGATGCAACTCGTGAATAAATAATCGAATGTTTTTTTGCACCTTTTATGTGAGAAATGTATTTTTTTTTTAATTTAATAAGTGCTGAGATTAGTAGTTGTAGTGGGCGATTCTTAAACACTATCATCATATGATTGATGCTGTGTTAGGGTACAGTGCTCTTCCCCCTCGGTATCTTCCTTCTTTTTTCTCATCTTCTTTCTTTATCTGTATTGGGCTTGGCGTAAATACTATAATCATTCCTTTTGTTATGTGCAAGACTTAGGGTCACAGTGCACTTCCTCGGGGTTGCCTAAGGGCTGAGCGGACGTGGGGATGGGGGATCAGAGGTGGGGCGCGTGTTTCGGTGTGTGGCGTAGGGCTAGGTGGTTCGAACCTCATGCCGCGACAGGTTTCATATGAAAACCGTAATAGATAAGCATGAATATATGGCAGTTATATGATCCGTAGAGGGCCGTAGTGTTGTAAACACTATCATAATATGGGATACAAATGAAAACCTGTGTCATTCATTGTTAAGGGGTGGGTAGCGAACATTTGTGATCTGTAGACAGTCGTAGTAGTTTAAACACTATCATCATAGGGTTACAAATGAAAACCTTAGAAAGTAAAGATGGTCGGTATTATTTGATGTAGTTGGTATAGCGTAGTGAAATTCGTTGGTAAGGGTTGGGGAATGGTTATTAGTGATCTGTAGAGTGTCGTAGTTGTGTAAACACTATTATCATACGTGTTACAAACGAAAACCTTAAAAAAGTAACAATGACCAATATTATTGATTGTAGTAGGTTGATTGTAGAGGCTTAGTAAAATTCGTTGGTAAGGTGTGGGTAGCGCTTATTAGTGATCTGTAGAGTGTCGTAATGGTGTAAACACTATCATCATACAGTTTTAGAGCTTTAAATGAAAACATTAAAAAAGTACAAATGACCGATATTATTGAATGTAGTGGGTATGGCTTAGTGAAATTCATTAATAAGGGGTGGGCGAGTGGTGGTGTGGGTAGATAAGTGCTCCAAAAACTATCATCATACAGTGTCAGAGCTTCAACTGAAAACCTTAAAAAGTAAAGATGGCCGACATTATCGACTATAGTGGGTATGACGTAGTGAAATTCGTTGGTAAGTGGTGGGTGAGTGGAGAAAAGGCTAGATAGGTGCTTCTGATCATTGTTAAAGGGTGGTCGAATGGCGGAGTGGTAAGATAATTTCGTCCGTTCCTTGATAGAAGCTGGAGGTTGTCTCATATTAAAGTCTAAAGACTGAACACATAGTCGGCAGATCTGAAGGTGACTCATCACGGGGCTATGTCGGTGGGGGTGAACTACGTGGCCGTGTTCAGACATGTCTTTGGGGATAACCGGAGGATGACTCAGAGCATACTGACCGCTGTAAACCGGCTTGAACATGCTTAGAATATTTTCTACGGTGCATTACCCGCACAGTCTGTATAAAAAGGACCGCAAAAGCGGGCTAAAGACACTAGGTTTGCGACAAGACCTATCGAAAACACCTAAATTAAATGGGGTAGTAAACAAGGAGACGCTCCGTGGCTGTGACGTCATATTTTACTATATAAGAAGTCTAGATCCGCATACAAACTGCTCCTATGGGGACCTCATTTTCAAGGCATGCAACTCGTGAATAAATAATCAAATGTTTTTTGCACTGTTACTTCCACTTTTTTGTGAGAAATTATTTTTAAATTAATAAGTGCTGCTTTTAGTAGTTGTAGTGGGCGATTCTTAAACATTATCATCATATGATTTATGCCGTATTAGGGTATAGTGCTCTTCCTCCTCTGTATCTTCCATCTTTTTTTCTCGTCTTCTTTCTTTATCTGTATTGGGCTGGGCGTAATCAATTGTCTCCATAGTAGTAGTGCCAGCGAGTTAGTATTTGTTTGCATGTGGCGAGCGGTCATATAATGTTGCTCGTGACCTTTGACTTTGAGGCTCGTGGTTCGATCACACAATCTGATAAGCATGCTTGTGGCTTAGGGTTCAGGTTGCGGCGCTCGTACACATGTATATTTCTTTGGTGTGTCATGAATGTTCTATGGGCGCCAGTGCTACATAATTGACAACAGATAACTCTTTAAGCCAACTCAACGAAACTCGATCGAACAACAGAACACAATTCAAATTTACACCTTCTATTTGACTCCAGATATTTGGCAATACGCAATGCATTTATACCACATATCAGTTACTTTTATACGATACCTAGAGTCTACAATAACTTCACTATAATAATAACTAAACAACCTAACCACAGATGTAGCGGCACATTTTATGGCCATGCTACGGAGCCAAGAACCACGTCTCAACTCGACGGTGGCTAAGCCAAACTGACTGCCTGCAGGACACGTTGTCACCTGCTCAGCGACTCGCCTCGCTCTTGTCATGCAAGGCATGATTCTAACTCTTCTCATCTTAACGTTGAACTGCGTGAAGCTGTAGACTATCTGTATCGAGTGGCTCATGACCTGACCTAGGTCCATGCCACCCATCCCGCTGCATTTTAAATGTAATGTGACGCATTTTTGTTGTCTTCACACTTACAATTCTAAATTCAATTTAGTTATTTTACATTCTAAACATTCAAACCAAAATTCTAATATTTGATCAATTAAACTTGTCAGTACTCTGGTAATATACTTGGACTTTGACATGAAAATCTATGAAACAATAATTTGTTACTACCTTGAATGAAATTCATAATCTCTAATTATCAATTGTATATATATGGTATACTGCTCCGTTGAACCGTATCCGCGCCTTTGTCATAGTCTCCCCTGTAGTTGTGCCGCGGCGTCGTTATCGGCGCCAGGCGAATACCATCATCCTATCCACAGGTTCGCCGGTGAGCGGGACTAATCAGGCAGCGGTCAAGCCAGAACATGTGTGACGCAGGAAATCCACGCAGGGACACGATCCCGCTTGGCAAGTGCTCACAGCGAGATACGCCAGACAGGCTTGGGATTGTCGGAGAGTACGGACGGGTCCGAGAGAAGCTCGTATGACTGAGGTGTCTGAATGCCGATTGCTTGTAAACCTTGTGAGAGGATAGGAGACTGTGAGGCTGTGGTATAGGTCTGTGAGTGCATCTATTGTATTGATTCATTGACTAATTGTATTGTTGTATCGACATTGTAATGGCGAGATGCCGGATCTGATTGTGTTGCGTGTGAAGTGTAAATAAAGTGTTTAACTTAGTGTTGCAGTGTGTCACGTCAAGTCATTCCGTGACTGTGTTTGTCTCACGTGTGGTAGGTCACACGAGCCTTAATTACTGTTAAATGTAAGAACCTGACATGTGTGAACGTGGGGGCTCGTCCGGGATTAAATTGAGCCATATGTGAACGTGGGTAGCTCGTCCTCAGTGGATTTGAACGATATATGTGAGCGTGGGTAGCTCGTCCTCATAGGATTTGAACAACTGAGTTAAAAGTAGTAACGTGATTTGTATGTGAACAGCTCATCCTTGTTGAATTTGAACCAGTTGTGTGAACGTGGATAGCTAGTCTTTAGTGATTGAACCATAGATAACATGGCTAGCTTGTCCTCGTTAAATTAGAAGTAGCAGAGAAAGCGTGTGTAAGCGGAAAGTTCTGGAAAGAAAGTTCTGGAAAGAGAGAAAATTGTTGAATTTGTTGAACGGACGACATTACGACCAACAATAATACTTAACAGCATACAAACCTACAAAACTTAGTTGACACGCATACACCTCATAAATACACAGGTCCTAATATTTTCTTCCTCCAAAAGTAACAGGTTTTTGCGTACCACCCGAAACCTTTAGCAGTAGAGGTCATTTTTCCGGGCAGTAACGACCCTACAGACTCTGGTCCAGTTTTCCATCATTCTCCATTTCTCCAGAGCACTTAAGTATTATCTTTTTCATATACTTTTGTATGCAATTTTAGGCACGCACTGTAATTTCAAAAGTACTGTATAAATTGTTCAAGTTACTAACAACTTATAACTAAATTTGTTGTGTGAACATTCATTATCATTGTAATAATCCATCATGTCTACTTTGAATGAGTGCATTGAGGTGGGTTTAAAGTTAAATTTAACTGGTGAGGAGTTGAGAAAATGGAGTGAGGCAAAATATTCAGAGCACCTCCTTGCACAGGAAAAAGATAGGGAACGCGATGAAAGAGCAGCTGAAAGAGAGCTGAAAAAGGCAGAACTAGAGGCCGAGGCAAGAAAAGCGGAAGCTGCTATGAAACAGTCAGATTTAGAATTGACTGCAAAAACCAAGCATGCAGAAGTAGAGGCTGAATTGAAAAAAGCGGAGATCTTAGCTCAGAGTAAACGAGAAGAACTCGAACTGCAGCTGAAAATTAAAAAGCTGGAAACTGAGACAGCTGCAAACAAGGATTGGAAGAAGTCAGAAAGACTTGAAAAAGAGAATCAGTACAAAAAGTACCATGGGATAGTGAGAAATTTCACCACGGGTGACTGCATAGCAGCCTTCACCCATAACTTTGAAACCTTAATGGAGCATTATCAGATCCCAGAGACTGAATGGAACATCATATATACGAAAAGTTTGTCAGGCGGAACCTCTCAAAGTGATAGAGACCATCCCGAAAGATCTTAGGAAAGATTATCATTACATTAAATCCAAAATTATGTCACATTTCCTGTTAGATGAAGCAGGCTACAGAGAACAATTCAGTAAAGTAGCTCCAAAACCTACACAAACGTTCTCTGACTACATTTCTGTAGTACAGGATATTTTTAGTAAATGGCTGTCAGCAGCCAAAGTAAACAACAACTGTGATAAACTGAAAGATCTCATTCTTAGAGATAAAATCAGCTCATCTCTGCCACCACCATTTTCTAAGTTTCTGCAAGAGTATGAGTGCGAGAGTGTGGAACAGATAGAGAAACGTGGTTCGGTTTATTTTGCAGCCAACAAACAATGTTTTTCTAGCGGGTTGACTAATATTAACTTTGTAGCAGCCGCTACCTATGACAGATCAAGATCAGGCCCCTACAATAAGCACAAACTATTCAGAGAATCTGCTGAGAAATACTCCCAATGCAGATATTGCCGGCTGCCACACAATGAATCTGATATGTGTGATAGGAACCCAGGGTACCTCACTTACTTGCAAAATTATATAGACAAGCAAGATAAGGAGCGAAGGAGCTATAAACGGCTAACAAAATGCTTCCTTTGTAAAGCGTACGGCCACTGGCGTCATTCTTGTAAAGGTAAACAGATGACCAGAAAGGCTAATGCAGCCTTGTTTGATAGCTGTTCCTCGAATGAGGAACAAGTTGAAAATCACCCTGTAAATTCATCACAGGCCATTTATGTGTTTAATCGTGAAAAGTGTACCATCTGTGAACGTCTCCATGAAGTTGGCCTATTAACATGCCGCCACTCGATACATATTGCCAATGAAGAAGCTAATTTGGTGATAGACTCCAAAGCAAGACTAACATCCACCAAGGATATGTGAATGGCAAGTCTGCTACAGTCTTACGAGACAGCGGAAGCACTCTTATCGGTTTAAAAAGAGACTTCATATTGCCTACTGATTATACAGGCAAACATGTAACATGCAGAACTTTCTCAGGTAACATCGAGAAATACCCACTTGCATGGGCATATATTGACACCCCATTCCTCACAGGAAAGGTTAAATGTGCAGCATTATCCAATCCATGTTGCGACATTATTGTTGGTAACCTTCCTGAGGTAAATGATGTGCGTCATAACACCATAACATTTGTTGCCAAATGTACTGATGATAATGTAACATCATCTCCAACCAAATGTATTGTTGAGAATGTTGTATCATCGAGTGAATGTATGTTTGCTAATTTAGTAATATCATCACATGAATCCATTGATTTAAATGTTTCACCATCATCTCATGTGATTGAAAATGTTAATGCAGTAACTAGATCTGCTACAAAAACGCAAGAGCAAATCAACCAAACTGAGGCACTAGAAACGCTAAGCCCAGTAATATTACCTCCCAAAACCATGAGGGAAAATTTTATAACAGCACAAAAAGCTGATCCATCATTACATAAATATGTTAACTTATAGGCCAAAAGCCAAGGTTGACAAAGAATGCGAGATGGCATTTTGCTCTAAAAGATGGCATCCTTACTAGGTACTATACTAAAGGTACCAGCACCACAGAGCAAACGATGTTGCCAATCGAATACCACAAACAAGCCTTACATCTGGCACACGATATGCCTTTCGCAGGGCATATGGCCTATGCGAAAACTAGATCTAGATTGTTGAGCCAGTTTTATTGGCCAAAATTCTGTAATGATACCAAACAATATTGCAGAACTTGTGACATCTGCCAAAAACTGGTCAAAAAGGGCAAACACCCACAAGCTGAATTACAGGTCACAGATTTAGCTAGTAGACCCTTGGAAAAGATCTCTTTCAGTTTGTGATATACCCGTGGCTGTATTGCACCTCAGCATTGCGTCCTTATATGGTGTCTTTGTGTTGATGGCGAACTTTAAGACGCCTCTGTGCCTTTGAAGGTACGGACAGTCTAGGTATCTTGCTCCATGCTTGCCCACGCAGTTGGCGCACTTTCTTTTGTTGTTGGGTGCTCGGAAGTCCATGTACAGCTTGGCCAGCGGACACTCCTTGAAGGCGTGGTGATCGGCGCAGTACCGGCAGATTTCCGTGTTACTGCGACATGCTGTTCTGCTGTGGCCAGCCCTCTGGTATTTGGAACATTGATTGAGACTTGGAATGAATCTCTCTGGCTGTTGATGTTTTTTTTTGGGATTGATACAGTGGTCGGCATCTCGCTGCCGTCTGTGGTCACCACCGCCAATGTTGTAGGAATATTGGAGTAGGTGAGAAGCCGCTCCGCCTTCAAGAATCAGATGTGGAGATTCTCTTCCCGAAGCTGCTTCAGGATGTCTTCGTCTGATAGCTCCACTTGGATACGCATGACAACCCACTTGCTTGTCGGTGAGTCGGTGTTTCCGACGCCGGTGTCATTCTCCCCCCTCTGCTTCTCCGTAGGTTTGGCTCTTGTTTGTTGTGGGTTGTCGTCGTCCTTCCTTGTGGTAGCTTCTTTAGAGGTTGCTTGAATTTCTTGTTGTTTGCTGCAGCTCGCAGGTAGATTCTCTCCGCTCGTCTTCTTGTCTGCTCCCACGCTGCACATCGTGGTTGCCGCGTGTCTTTTGGTGTTCTTGCCACGTGCCATTTCCCCACGTATCAGGCTTCTTGCCTTGTTAAGGTGACTTTTCTTGATAGCGCTCGCAGTTGCGAAATGACCACGACGACACAAAAGAGGATAAGGCTTGTACCCTCCCATATACATACCTTAGTCGGCTCCTAGGAAATGCAAGGTCAGTCAATGATAGGATTCTTCGCTACCATTTGGGGCCCTGGTAACAATGCTTGGTACAAGTGTGTGAATGATAGTTTAAAATGGATGACGTTGTGATATTCTAGTACCATAACTTTATCGCATCTAGCGCGAGTGACGTGGTCAATTGTTCCACACGCGCCCTACAAGCCAGTGATCCGGAGTTCACTCCTTAAACCAGTCAGGATTATGCACTAATGACGAGCTCAAACGAGAGCGAAACTCGAGTTTAGTGCTTCCATATTGACGTGGACAAGGTCCAAGGTTCGTACAGGAATACGATCGGCGTTGCCAGTAGTGGGTTATGCTCAATCTTCAAACCGTAAATCCCGAACCAACCAAATACATCCAGTTTTAGTGTAAATTGCTAAATTGTCGTGAAGAGACGCGTACATATACAACCATTTCTTTGACAACCAGACACACATGTAGATTTACAACTGTTTCCTTGGCAACCACAGGCACACGTAGACATACAACAGTTTCCTTGACAACCACAAACACACGTAAATATACAACCGTTTCCTTGACAATCACACGCACATAGTAGACATACAACCCTTTCCTTGATAACCACAGTCACACGTAGATATACAATCGTTTCCTTGACAACAACGCAGACATGCATATATACAACCGTTTCCTTAACACCACACACACACACACACACACACACACACACACGTGTATATACAACCGTTTCCTTGACAACCGCACACACACGCCTAGATATACAACCGTTTCCTTGACAACCACAGGCACGCTGCCCATGGGCAGCATGCTCCTCATCAACACCATGGTGATTCGTGCAGAGTGGCAGGAGATGTTTGATGGGAAGAAAACTTACAAACGTTACTTTCATTCCTTGGATACAACCCCAACTGGGAATATGATGGTGAGTTGTTTGTTCATGTTTTTTGTATGTTCTCACTCACATTGTATGAGTGGGTGAGTGAGTGAGTGACGTGAGTGAGTGAGTGAGTGAGTGAGTGAGTGAGTGAGTGAGTGAGTGAGTGAGTGAGGGAGTGAGTGAGTGACCGAGCGAGTGAGTGAGTGAGTGAGTGAGTCAGTCAGTCAGTCAGTGAGCGAGTGAGTGAGTGTGTGAGTGAGAGTGAGTGAGTGAGTGAGTGAGTGAGTGAGTGAGTGAGTGAGTGAGGGAGTGAGTGAGTGAGTGAAAGTTGGCCATTGTGTGACTCTGTGGGAGAAGGACCAGTGTTGGGCTCTGTGGGGCGGTGGGCTAAGGTTCAGACCACAATGTACACATCATGATGCAGTGTTGAGTGATAGGTTCGGCTCTCCCTCTGTTATTCCACATGCACAAGGATAATGGGGCAAGCTTTTATCTATGTAATTGAATGTTCACTTTGTGTCACTGTTCACTCTGCGTAAGTGACTGTTCACTTTGTGTGACTGTTCACTCTGTGTAAGTGATTGTTCACTCTGTGTAAGTGATTGTTCACTGTGTGTAAGTGACTGTTCACTCTGTGTAAGTGACTGTTCACTCTGTGTAAGTGACTGTTCACTCTGTGTAAGTGACTGTTCACTCTGTGTAAGTAACCATTCACTCGTGTAATTGATTGTTCACTCTGTGTAAATGGCTGTTCACTCAGTGTAAGTAACTTTTCACTCTGTGTAATTGATTGTCAACTCTGTGTCAGTGACTGTTCACTCTGTGTAAGAGACCGTTCACTCTGTGTAAGTGACTGTTCACTCCGTGTAAGTGACTGTTCACTCCGTGTAAGTGACCGTTCACTCCGTGTAAGTGACTGTTCACTCCGTGTAAGTGACTGTTCACTTTGTGTAAGTGACTGCTCACTCAGTGTAAGTAACTGTTCACTTCGTGTAAGTAACTGTTCACACTGTGTAATTGATGGTTCACTTCGTGTAAGTGACTGGATATTGCATCTGACATGATAAGGGCATTCCTGACTAGGAGGGTGACTGATTGGTTGTTGTGTTGTACCTCGATGTGCTGCTCCCTTGGGTGTTGTTGTGCGTGTGGTGAGAATCTCAGTCACATATGTCATCGTGTTGTAAACTTGTGTCATGTCACGGAAGGGAATCCATATGTCATCGTGTTGTAGTCTTGTGTTGTGTCACGGAAGGGAATCTATATGGCATCGTGTTGTAGTCTTGTGTCGTGTCACGGAAGGGAATTGACATATCAAGTGATACCTGTCGTGGAGATCGCAATTTGTGAAGAAGCATGGTCGCCCAGGTCAATGGGTAAGGCACTTGTTGATGATTTATTACACTAAGAACAACAAATGTATCGTCATCAGCATCAATAGGTATAACAGGTAGAAGGATGCAAGAATAAAACATGAGACGATGGTGTAACTGATCATAACCCACCGTTGATGTTCTCTAGGTGGACATGATGACGGACGTAAGAACTGTTGAGTGGAAGAGGGATGACGAGCTCAAAGCGGATGTGGTGGAGGTTCCACTCAAAGGCAGAGAGCTGAGGTTCTACGTGGTTCTCCCACACGAGAAACGTGGACTGCTAGATGTGGGTAAGCCTCATCTGTGTATTGTCTCATAACTGTTAGATATGGGTAAGTCTCACCTGTATATTGTCCCATAACTGTTGGCTGTGGGTAATTCTCACCTGTATCTTGTCCCATAACTGTTGGATGTGAGTAAGCCTCACCTGTCTATTGTCTCACAACTGTTGGATGTGGGTAAGTTTCACCTGTATATTGTCTCATAACTGTTGGATGTTGGTAAGTCTCACCTGTATATTGTCTCATAACTGATGTATGTGAGTAAGTATCACCTGTGTATTGTCTCATAACTGTTGGATGTGGGTAAGTCTCACCTGTATATTGTCCAATAACTGTTGGATATGGGTAAGTTTCACCTGTCTATTGTCTCACAACTGTTGGATGTGGGTAAGTTTCACCTGTCTATTGTCTCATAACTGTTGGATGTGGGTAATTCTCACCTGTATATTGTCCCATAACTGTTGGATGTGGGTAAGTCTCACCTGTATATTGTCCCATAACTGTTGGATGTGGGTAAGTCTCACCTGTGTATTGTCCCATAACTGTTGGATGTGGGTAAGTCTCACCTACGTGTTGTCCCATAACTGCTGGTTGTGAATGTTATCCTATGAGTGTTTTCCCAACGAACTCATAAGAGCAGAGCTTCCATCTGTGGATGTCAATGCACTCCTACAGACGATTGACTTAAAATTATCTATTCAAGAAAACAACAAGCATTTTGCAATAGTATTGGTGATTATGCGATGCTCCAATTTTTTTTTTTTTTTTTGCATATCCCTTAAAGGACGTTGCAGTCAACACCAACATTTTCAAGCTGCTGTTAATGTTCTAGGCAAGACGACTTTCAGTAGTTAGCCATTGCTTTCTGAACGACCGGCTCACATACCCCGTAATTTATCAACGCGGCGAGAACCGCTACCGATTCTCGCGCATGCTACGTTACTGAGTGGTCTCGAGGTATGGTGTCCGCCTCGAGTGCTGGAGGTCCCGGGTTCAGGCCCCGGTGAGGACCGGGACTTATTTAAAAAATCCACCTGGACTTCTAGTAATAAAATTTCCCCTGGTCTCTGGGTAGTGAGATCGGACGCCCGTGTGTATTGTTGCGCACGCAAAACATCCCTTGGCAGTTGGAAATCGAAAAAGAGTAGCCTAACGGCGCTGCCCGGGCAAAATTTCGAGTTAAAAATCTACCAAAGTATTTCAGGATCCTCGCCGATGCAACGGAGTTCGTGCATTGAGCTGAGTTTCTCCAGACTCAGGTTTGAGTTAGGAGGAAAACGGAGCACTTATGGGTTAAACCGTGTGCCGTGATGTTGATCCGACGACTAAACTAAACTAAACTAAACTATATACGGGAATACGGAGAACGACGTTAAACCCTAGGCCAGGGAGATTAGGACAGGCCCAATAATGCCGTGGACACGCCTAGTTATGCTGGTGACATGTCCAGTCCTTGCTACGGACATGGATGTTCGTCCATCACGAATGATGAGGACCATTCATTCATTGCATCTTTGGATTTGATGAAGAACGAATGACTTGCGCTTTAGTTTGGATTATAGTGAGGTCGTGATCGCGCAACTCCATCAACCTCACTCTCTCGTCTGCGTCCATCTGGTTCCAGTGGCGAGCATTGCAAAACGTACGAACGAACGAACGAACGAACGAACGAACGAACGAACGAACGAACGAACTTTATTTTAAAAGGGTAACAAATTGGGCACGCGGGTCTTACATTCGGCCCTTTCGATCACTCATCTTTCATTCATCAAATGTGCATGTTACATTTACATAAGGGAAAAAAAACATTGTCTAATGGATTTTGTAAGCATAAACATTGCATATTACGCATGGTACATTCACATGGGGAAAAAAAAACATTGTCAAATGAAAGTTGTAAACATAAACAGTGCATATTGCAATGTTGTGAGACACATCCCCCATCCACCCTCACACCCCGCAGCCACCCACACATCCCTCAGCCACCCATACATCCCCCACCCACCACACCCCAACCCACCAACACATACCTCCACGCTCTCACACAGACTCAGGCAAACAGACATGCCGCCACCCACCCATTGAACCCCCACCCACACACATTTCCCCACCCACACATACATCCCCCACCCATCCCATAACCGACACGCACACACCCACCCACATATTCTCCAACACCCACTCACACACCCACCACCACCCAGCAAAACACACATCACAAAACCACACACACATACCCCCGTCAACCCACACATCCCGCACCAATCCACACATACATCCCGCACCCTCACAATTTTTCCCACCCACCCACACACACATCAGCCAACCTACACCCACTAACCCACCCAATATCCGCCATCTCTCAACCACACATCCCCCACCTATACACACATCCCCACCCACAAATACATCCCCCACCTGCCCACACATACCCCCACCCATAAACACCCAAAAACACACACCTCCCAACCAACACATCCCACCACCCACATATACCCCACCCACGTGCGTGGGCATTTACAGCCCGTTCAGGGGGCGGAACCGTTCAAGAATCCAGTGGTGCCCACTCTATGACCACGAGCAGCATGACGATGGAGGTGATGGCAGTTACACAGGCTTTCATATGGCTGGAATCACAGCATTATACCAACGTGTGTGTACTAAGTGATTCAATGGGCATGATTCAGAAGGTGGAAGCTGGATCTGTACGTCGACAGTGGACTGAATCGCTGCGGAAGTCTGTTGTCCGTAAAGTCACCTTCATCTTCGTCCCGGGATATGCGGGAGTCGAGGGAAATGAACGAGCTGACAAACTGGCTGGCTCTGCACCCCCTGTAGATGACCAGCCCATGGATCGTGCCGATGTTATTAACGTCCTTAAAGATTTGGCGAGAACAGAGTATTTTGACGTCAGTGATTCCACATCGCGGTCCAGGATGAAAGACCTGGGAGTAAGAATCGGCACAGCCAGACGCGAGAGGTACATCGGGAAAACAAAGTGCCTCGTCAACCAACACAGAACTGGCACTATTAGCCACCGGACGCTGATGCATATGCTGGGGGGAGGATCTGAGCACCTATGGACATGTCCGGAGTGCAACGAAGATACCCCAACTGATAACTGATAACTGAAGGACCCCACCCACACACATCCGCCGCTCACACACATCTTCCCACAAACACACACATCCTCCAACCATACACTCATTTCTCACACACACTCACCCACTCACGTACTCATCCATCAACCACTCATACCAAAAAATCACACACCCGACCATCAACACATGCATCTCTCATCTACCCTCCCACCCACAAACACCCCAACCACCCAGCCAAACACATCCCCCATCCTCACATACATCCGTCATCCACTTGCATATCCCACACCTCCCCCACCTCTCACACATATCCCCTCCCACACAAAACTCCACCCATAAACACATTCCTCCCCCCCCCCACACACACACACATCCCTCATGCATTCCTCATACACATTCCCCGCCCACACATCTCTCACAAACATACATATCTCCCCACCCACCCACCCACACAACCCCCACCTAGAAACATCCTCACCACCCATACATACATCCTCCACCCACTCACATTTACTCCATCCACACTCACACACTCCCACCCACACAGACATATCCCATTCACAGACAACCCCCCCCCCCCCCCCCACACTCATCTACCACACCCATTACACACCCATCCCCCAACCCACACAATCTCCTACACACCCATTCACCCACCCAAATACACATTCCCTACCCACACCCCCAACCCACCAACACCCACATACTTCAAATAATCCTCCCAAATATCCCCCCCCCCCACACACACACACATCCCTCACACACACATACAACCCCCACCTACTACACATCCCTTCACCCATCCACACATCACTCATCAACCCATACACATTCCCCATACACAACCCCTACACACATACATTCCCCACACCCCCACACACATCCCTCACATACACACCCACACAAACATCCTCACATCTACACACATACATGATCACTGAAACTAATAAGAACAAACTCCCACACTTTACACACAGTTGAAACACTGATGATTGTCGTGAGCATTCTCGCAAAAATTGTAAGAAGAGAAAAATTGTACATATACATTGTGTAGCGTAAAAATTAGTGATGCAATTCAACTCTCTCTCTCTCTCTCTCTCTCTCTCTCTCTCTCTCTCTCTCTCTCTCTCTCTCTCTCACTCACTAACTCTCTCACCCACTAACCCTCTCACTCACATCACAGTAGCAGGACGACAGCAAGACATCACAGCAAGACGACTGGAGACGGACACAGATGCAGTGGACGTTAGGCTGCCACGGCCAGTTATCTCTGTATATAGCGACTCTCACAAACAACTGGTAGCCCTTCCGTCATTCCTTTGATTTTCAGTTTTAAGACAAGCATAGTGACAAGCGAATGAGCGTATGATTACTGATAGGATCAACCAGATATCCATCGCCTAGACGGGCTGACCGCCTGAACAGACCACACACATGCGGCTAGCGAGAAACTGCCCACAGAAGATATTGCTCGTCTAAGTTGCGAACAAATCTCCCGATTTACGACTGAACCTCATCAGCTCGCAATGCATATAACCACTGACAGGACAGACGTTCATGCACACGCAGACCAAGAGTAGCATCGCTAAAGCACGCCCTCCCGGTATAAGGTGATACATGCAAAACCACTGGACGCCTACCGACGAGCTTTCAAGCTACGCCGACAGGACTGACCAAAAAGCTATACACCGTAGTCTTGTTGACGGCACGCCCAATCCTACTGGGATACATCATGTCCTGCTGAGGACAGGGTAAATCTTGCATCCTGTCTTTTTCTGAGGTCACACACTCCTGTCTCTTCTCGTCTTCAGTGCACACATCCAATCTTACCTATGTGGTCTACTGAGGGTACACAAACTCCCGCCTCATATCATCGTCTAAAGAAACGGCCAATCTTACTTAGGACACACCCAGTTCTACTAATAACACATCCAATTCTACTAATAACACACCAAAGTCTACTAATAACACACCCAATTCTGCTAATAACACACCCAACTCTACTATTAACACACCCAATTCTTATAATAACACACCCAACTGTACAAAACACACACCCAATTCTACTACTATCACACCCAGTTCTACTAATAACACGCCAAATTCTAGTAATACCACACCCAATTCTACTAATAACACGCCAAATTCTAGTAATACCACACCCAATTCTACTAATAACACGCCAAATTCTACTAATAACACACCCAGTTCTACTAATAACACACCCAATTCTATTAATACTACATTCAATTCTACTAATAATACGCCATATTCTACTAACAACGCAGCCAATTCTACTAATAACACACCCAATTCTACTAATAACACACCCAAATCTACAAATAACACACCCAATTCTACTAATAACACGCAACATTATACTACTAACACACTCAATTCTACTAATAACACGCCAAATTCTACTAATAACACACCCACTTCTACTAATAACACGCTCAATTCTACTAATAACACGCCACATTCTACTAATAACACACTCAATTCTACTAATAACACACCAAATTCTACTAATAACATAACCAAGTCTACTATAACACGCCAAATTCTACTATAACAGGCCCAATTCTAATATAACACACCCAATTCTACTAAAACATTACCAAATTCTACTAATAACACACCAAGTTTTATAAATAACACACCAAATTCTACTACTAATACACCCAATTCCACAAATAACACGCTCAATTCTACTAATAATAAACACAGTTCTATTAATAACACGCCCAATTCTACCAATAACACACCCGATTCTACCAATAACTAGCCCAATCCAACTAATAACTCGCCCAATTCTGCTAATAACACGCAGAATTCTACTAATAGCACAAACAATTCTACTAATAACACGAATATTCTAGTAACAACACTCCACATTCTACTAATAGCACACCCAATTCTACTAACACACCCAATTCTACTAACATCACACTCATGTCTACTAATAACACACCTAATTTTACTAACAAATCACTCAATTCTACTAATAACACACCCAGTTATATAAATAACAAGCCTAATTCTACTAATAACACGCCCAGTTCTAGTAATAGCACTTCTAATACTACTAATAACACATCTAGTTCTACTAATAACTCGCCCAATTCTACTAATAACACGCCCAATTCTACTAATACCACGCCCAATTCTACTAATACCACGCCCAGTTATACTAATAATACACCCAATTCCATTAATAACACACACAATTCTACTAATAACATGCCCAGTTCTAGTAATACCACTTCTAATACTACTAATAACACATCTAGTTCTACTAATAACTCGCCCAATTCTACTAATAACACGCCCAATTCTACTAATACCACGCCCAGTTATACTAATAACACACCCAATTCTATTAATAACACACACAATTCTACTAATAACACGCCCAATTCTACTAATAACACACCCAACTTTACTAATAACACACACAATTCTACTAATAACACACACAATTCTATTAATAACACGCCCATTTCTACTAATTACACTCCCATTTCTGCTAATAACACGCCCAATTCTACTAATAATAAAACCATGTATACTAGTAACACACCCAATTCTACTAATAACACACCCAGCTCTACTAATAACACACCCAATTCTACTAACAACACACCAAATTCTACGAATAACACGCCTAAATCTACTAGTTAGTCAGGTCTTAGATATGACTGAGCTACCGTATGACAGTAGACGGTAGTACCTGCTTTCTGTTAGTGCCGAATGTTGGGCGGCGCTTACCAAACCTGACACCCCACATTGTGCCAACGGCTTCGGGCGGAGAGCGCAATTGGGAGGGTACAAGCCTTATCCTGGTGCGAAGATATGCAACCTAAAGACAAAATGTCGTGGCAGGGCAGACCAGGCCCTAAGCTTTGGTTGGCAGCTGGTCTAGGATCGAAGCTCCGACAGGCGGACAGCTAGAGCATTGCTTTGCTGATCTGGCAGCTTCTGCAGCTTGTCTTGTTCCAGATGTATAGGTGGTACCTTTCTTCTGGTGTGAACTAGGCAAGCCGAGAAAGGGATCATGTTGCATGGGCACCACATGGTCTCTATATTTTAGCCCAGGCTTTGTGCTATGGAGAGGCAATAACCGTGGTCTAAACCGGTCTCGGAATCAAAGCGAGAGACAACTGTTACGGGTTATAAGTCCTTGTCAATTGGCGTAGACATGGGGCGCCAAGCGTTGCCCCTGACGGTGGGAGACACCTACAGGTGTCACTGATCAGCTACCGCCAGCCTCAAGCTTGGCAGCCCCCGGCCAATTGGGTGCTGATCCGCCAAAGCCTGCCTGCTTCAATGGGTGCATGGGGCTAGGACAAAATCTGAATCGCAGGCTGTAAAACCAATGCTCCAGGTACGAATAAAAAGAAAAATAGAAACCTCAAGCTACGGCTTGCAACCTGGAACATAAGAACCATGTGTCCAGGATTTTCCACTGACTTGACAAATATTGACGATGTGAGAAAAATAGCTGTGATCGATGCCGAACCCAATCGTCTTAACATTGATATTGCTGGCCTGCAGGATACTCGCCTCGCTGAGTAAGGGTCACTCAGGGAAAACAATTACACCTTTTTTGGAAGTGTAGAGGGCAAGCAGAAAAAAAAGGTAACATGGTTTGGGCTTTGCAGTGAAGAATTCACTACTGGGAATGATTGATATACCAGCTGGAGGTAATGAAAAACTATTATCCCTGCGCTTGGCAACTTCTTGTGATTATGCCACCATTATCACTGCATATGCACCGACACTCACTTCCTCTGAGATGATGTAAAGGATACGTTCAATGAGGAGCTAGACTCTGTAATCAAGGCAGTTCCATTATCCGACTACATTTATATGCTCGGTGATTTCAATGCTTGTGTGGGCAAGGACTCGAGTTCATGGCCAGTGTGCCTTGAAAAATACAACATCGGTCGCATGAATGAAAATGAGCAAAGGCTGCTGGAGCATTTCACCAGAAATGACCTATGTATTACAAACTCTTTTTTTAAACAAAAGAGATAAAGAGCTGCATAAGGCCACATGAAAACATCCAAGATCCGGTCATTGACATCAGTTGGACTTCATTATCACACGGAGACAACATCTGAACCATACATCATTAACTCGAAGTGACCACAGTGCTGACTGTGATACAGATCACTCGTTGGTTGTTGTAAGGGTTAGACATACCAAAGAGAATCTACACAGCTAAACACAAATCTTGCCCCTGGATTAATATTATTAACTCTCAGGATCCTGGAAAGTGCTTTGAGTTTCAACAGCAACTTGAAGACGCTTTCACTGATACACCAAAAACTTTTAGAGTAAGTGAAAAGTGGAGTAAACTTAAGGAATCTATTTATAAAACAGCGGTAATGGTTTACGGCACTGTGGATCATAAGAGGCAGTACTGGTTAGCGGCAAACAGCCAGATACTGCAGCCCTTGATTGATAGAAAGAAGATAGCTCTCTTAAGAAACAAAGAAAGAACAACGCATAACACTCTGGGTGAGCTGAATGTGACCTATGTACATATTTCTATCTATGCACATCTTTCTATTTATACATCTTCCATATTTTTTACTGCCACTTGATTTCACCATGTACAATATGAAAAGCTTTGCACTGCTAACCTCAAACTGTTTTTAATCAGCTATAGCTAACATTATCCTGTTGCGTTGCATTAATATGCTTTAAGGTATGCAATGTGTATGTATAACATATTTTCCCATTTTTGTGTGGATGCTCATGAGTTGTCAATGTATATACGTGATCACTCTTTGGTTGTTGCAAGGGTTAGACTGAGAACAAAGAGAATCTGCACAGCTAAACACAAATATAGCCCCAGGATTAATATTATTAACACTCACGATCCTGAAAAGTACTTTCAGTTTCAACAGCAACTTGAAGACGCTTTCACTGATACACCAGAAAATTGTACAGTAAATGAAAAGGGGGGTCAACTTGAAACTCTTTATAAAACTGCCGTAGGGGTTTACGGCACTGTGGATCATAAGAGGCAGGACTGGTTTGCGGCAAACAGCCAGACTCTACAGCCCTTGATTGATAAGAAGAAGATAGCTCTCTTAAGAAACAAGGAAAGACCAACGCGTAACGCTCTGAGTGAGCTAAAGCAAGCTAGGAAGGATGTGCAAAAGGCTGCAAGGCAGTGTGCGAATGACTGTTGGATCAAATTATGTGAGTCCATTCAGATCGCAAGTGATAAGGGAAACATCAGAAGCATGTATGAAGGGATAAAGAAGGTCTGTGTTCCAATGATTAAAAGAAGTGCACCATTGAAAACCTTGACAGGAGAAATCATAACTGATAAGAAACAGCAGATGGACAGATGGGTATGAGCACTATTTGGAGCTTTCTCAAGTGAGACCAAGCTAGCGGATGATGCCCTCAGCGCCATAGACGCCCTGCCAACCCTTGACCACGTGAACACACTTCCCACCATAACAGAAGTTAAGTGTGCTAGAAATGAACTTGCATCTGGCAAGGCTCCAGGTAAGGATTGGATTCAAATAGAGGTAAACAGGAGTGGGCAAGACACACTCACTCTAGAGATCCACCAACTAATAGAGCTATGCTGGCGAGAAGGATTTCAAAGATTCAAGCATCATAACACTGTACAAGAACAAGGACGATCGGAGCGACTTTAACAACTATAGGGGTATCTCACTTCTGTGTATTGTTGGGAAAGTATTTGCCCGAATTGTTCTGCGTAGACTTCAAGTCCTGGGAGATCAAGTCTACCCCGAATCACAGTGCGGCTTCCGGCAGAACCGGTCTACCATTGATATGATATTGCGACAAATGCAAGAAAAATGCCGGGAACAAAATCAACCACTGCTTATTGCCTTCATCGACCTCACAAAGACATTTGATTTGGTCAGTCATGAGGGTCTGTTCAAAGCACTAAAGAAGATTGGCTGCCCACCAACTCTTTTGCCCATTGTGGAATCGTTTCACACAGGCGTGAAGGATATAATCAAGTTTGATGGTGCAACTTCAGAAGAGTTTGAAATCAAGAGTGGAGTTAAGCAAGGTTGTGTAGTATCCCCCATCCTCTATGGGAGATACTTTTCACTTCTACTGAAATATGCCTTTCGTGATCAGGATGCCGGTATATACATTCACTCACGCTCAGATGGCTGCCTCTATAATGCTCACAGACTGAAGGCCAAGACCAAATATAGGAGGGTATTAATCAGAGAGTTGCTTTTTGCGGATGATGCTGCAATTACGACCCACTCTGAGGAAGAATTACAACATCTGCTATCTGCATTCTCCAATGCTTGTTCTGAATTTGGTTTAACAATTAACAAAAAGAAGACACAGATTATGTCACAAGGTGCACATGGGGTACCATCAAACTTTATAGATAAAGCCGAACTGGAGATAGTAGACCATTTTACATATCTAGGATCAGAGGTAAATAGCAAATTATTCCTAGATCAGGAAATCAACATCAGGATTGGTAAGGCAGCAACAACAATGAACATGTTAGCAAAAAGAGTCTGGGAGAAAAGGAAGCTTACTGCCAAAACAAAAGTCCTCGTGTACCAAGCCTGTGTCCTTATTACTCTTCTTTATGGCAGTGAAACCTGGATAACTTACTCACACCAAGAGAAACGTTTAAACAGCTTTCATATGCGGTGTCTGCGAAGAATACTTGGTATTAAGTGGTAAGACAAAATCACAAATACTGAAGTACTGGAACGATCAGGTTGTGTGACGGTATGTTCCATGCTCAGTCTTCGTAGACTTAGATGGATAGGACACGTTAGGATGATGGATGATGGTAGAATACCAAAGGACATCTTTTTTGGTGAATTACAGATGGGTAGGAGATCTCAAGATCGACCTCTACTACGATACAAAGATGTGTGTAAGCGGGACATGATTGATACAGGCATTGATCATGCACAGTGGGAGCAAGTCGTGGCTGAACGTGTTGCATGGAGGGCAACTATCAGAGATGGAATAAAGACAAAGGAGAAAATGATTGCAGATAAAGCACACACAGAGCGTGAGAGACATAAGATGGTGCGTGATGGTGGAAATAACAATGTTTTCACATGCACCTACTGTGGACAAACATTTGCAGCACGAATTGGCCTTATCAGCCACATTCGCCACCGCCATGGGTCGTAGTTATTAAACCTTTTTGAAGAGCAATGTACCAAACTATCGTCTGTCAAGACGGAAAGGTGCCAATTAGATAACACACCCAACTCTACTAATAATAAAACCAAGTATATTAATAACACACCCAATTCTACTAATAACACTCCCAAAATCTGCTAATAACACGACAACTCTACTAATAATAAAACCAAGTATACTAATAACACAGCCACTTCTACTCATCATCATCATCATCATCATCATTATCATCATCATCATCATCATCATCATCATCATCATCTTCTTCCACTTCTGCCGTCAATCAACGTGGGGAGGAATAATTTGCGTTCCAGCACCGGGTGGGCGGCACTGGATAGTGTAATTCCGTGTGATTGTACAATGTCTTTGATGTCGTCAATCCATTTTCTTCTTTGACGTCCTCTTGGTCTCGTCGCAGATGATCTTAGATGTAAGGTCAGTGATGGTAGTTGTAGCCAATTCTATTAATAGCACACTCGACTGTACTAATAACACGCCCAATTATACTAACAACACACACAATTATACTAATGACTCGCCCATTTGTACTAATAGCACACTCAACTGTACTAATAACACGCCCAATAACTCACGCAGTTCTACTAACAACACACCCAATTCTACTAATAACACGCCCAACTCTACTAATAATAAAACCAGGTATACTACGAGTATTTCTACTAATTACAATCCAATTTCTGCTAATAACACGCCCAATTCTACTAATAACACACCACAGACCCAGTGGGGGTGCTGGCTGTTTGTGATTTTCTCGGCAAACCTACTTTCAATATGTTGCCATTGTTGTCTGAGCGACCAACGCTCATCCCATTGTTAACAATCAACACAAGACAGTCTGGTTACACACCCACTGCAGCTGAGTTCGAACGCGGTATGTGATATTGAGAATTGCGTTGGTCACCGCTCGCCACAGCCGTCGGCCAGGAGTCATAGGAAGGGTAACCGCTGGCCACATCGGCAGACAAGGAGTCATAGGAAGGGTCACCGCTGGACACATCGGCAGACAAGGAGTCACAGAGATGGTCACCGCTCGCAACAGCCACCGGTCAGGAGTCACCGCTCGCCACAGCCGCCGGTCAGGAGTCACCGGAGGGTCACCGCTCGCCACATCCGCCAGTCAGGAGTCACCGCTCGCCACATCCGCCGGTCAGGTGTCACTGGAAATGGGGGAGAGTCCGGTGCTGTATGCCGCGAAGTTTCACCGTCAACCATGCTGACATTGACAATGACACGGAAACCAAACCCTGCAGACACTGAGAATGGCACGGAAAAATAAACCTGCAGACACTGAGAATGGCACGGAAAAAAAAAACCTGCAGACACTGAGAATGGCACGGGCAGTCAACCATGCAGACATTGAGAATGGCACGGGCAGTCAACTACGCAGACATTGAGAATGGCACGGGCGGTCAACTATGCAGACATTGAGAAAGGCACGGGCAGTCAACCATGCAAACATTGAGAATAGCACGGACAGTCAACTATGCAGACATTGAGAATGGCACGGGCAGTCAACTATGCAGACATTGAGAAAGGCACGGGCGGTCAACTATGCAGACATTGAGAAAGGCACGGGCAGTCAACCATGCAAACATTGAGAATAGCACGGACAGTCAACCATACAAACACTGAGAATAGCACGAGCTGCCAACCATACAATAACAGCCTATTAAGAGAGGTGTTATGCAGGGATATGTAATGTCTCCAGATATTTTTTCCCTATACATTGAACATATTTTCAGAAGTGTAGAAGATATAAATGGAATCAGCATTGGATGACGAAACGTCAATAATATTAGATATGCAGATGATACAGTATTGACTGCAGACAATGCGCAGGGTCTGCAACGATTAGTAGATGCGGTTGTTGTATTCATTGAGCAACTGGAGTTAGAATTACATTGTAAAAAGACACAGGTTATGGTCGTCACTAGGAAGAAAGAAGTTCCACAATGTAATATACAAGTAAATGGGAATATTCTTCAACAAGTGAATCGGTACAATTATCTCGGAACAGTCATAACATCTGATGTGAGATGCCTTGAAGAGATTAGAACAAGAATCGCCATGGCGAAAGTAGCCTTCTGCAAGATGAAAAACATTCTTACCAATATAAAGATGTCAATTGAAACGAGAAAAAGAGTGTTGAGGGGATACATAGAGCCTGTTCTTTTGTATGGACGTGAAACTTGGACAATGAGCAGTCAAGCTGGAAAACATCTTATGGCTGCAGAAATGTGGTTTCTGAGTAAAATGCAAAGAATATCATAGACAGACAGAAAAACCAATGACCGAGTACTACGGGAGACAAATGACAATCGTAAATTGATTAGAGGAGTTAGACGTAGACAGTCAAATTTTTTGGACATGTTATGAGAAGAAATGGATTGGAGAATTCGCCACATTGAGAATGGCACGGGCAGTCAACCATGCAGACATTGAGAATGGCACGGGCAGTCAACCATGCAGACATTGGGAACAGACCAAGAGGAAGTCCGAGAGGAAAATAACTGGATGGCTTGGCCACATGGCATGGAGGAGACAGGAACACTGAGCTGATCCACGAATCTGGTGATCGAGTGAAATGGCGAGTCATGACCGCCCACGCTTTCCGGCATAGCACATGATTGATTGAGTGATTGATTGCCTACCATACATACATTGAGAATGGCACGGCAGCAGCCATGCATAGGCCTACATTGAGAACGGCACTCTCTTTGATCATCTTCGCTCCGTGGTCATTAGCAACAGAGGCAGTTCAGTGAGTGGTCGGGGGTGGACTAGCCGTGGTAAGGTAGGGATAGGTTCGACAGTATTGGCAACCTGTGTACGGCACCAACAAACAAGTTACAGTGGGTGTTTGAGAAAATGGATCGGTCGTATGGCGAGTGTAGATCATGGACCAGTAATCCTCCGCTAGGTGAAAGAATTGGGGTGTGGGAATGTTGATGGTGAGGAGTACGGGTAAGACAAGTGGTGACACTGTGGGATTAGGGCATCCAGTTAGGCTGGCCTTAGATCAGCATCGTTCCTCGGAGACCCAGAAAATTTGGCCGTAGTAAACGTCTCAGTGACTTTCAAACAAGTCATGGAAGGCATGCTCCTTGGGAGGGTCAACCAGTATCACGACTGAACCAGAAGATATAGCAGGCACCGGGGAGATAATGGCGCATGGGGCAAGAGAACTAGCAAGAGATCCAGGATAGTCTAGGCGGGTCTTGATGAGAGAGCCGTCCTGCCACGTACTTGCTTCATGGTGGTGATGATGATTTGCACACACAGAAAATGACTTGGTATATTTTTGCTCGTGTCTGCTGTACTGCTCGCACACGACGACAGTCGTCCATTTATCTCCACAGAGAACAGATTGCTGGAAAGTGGCCTGACCGCATCCAACTTGTGCGGATTGTTGAAGCCGACATCTATGCGGCTGGGGATACCCAAGTTTAGTCTACACAC
>OY992876.1:85583468-85638468 GCA_963921405.1 Cepaea hortensis
GTGACGATCATACATCACTGTGATACACCCGGTGTCGATCATACATCACTGTGATACAAACGGTATCGATCATACATCACTGTGATACAACCGGTGTCGATCATACATCACTGTGATACAACCGGTGTCGATCATACATCACTTTGATACAAACGGTGTCGATCATATATCACTGTGATACAACTGGTGTCGATCATACACCACTGTGATACAACTTGTGACGATCATACATCACTGTGATACAACCGGTGTCGATCATACATCACTGTGGTACAACCGGTGTCGATCATACATTACTGTGATACAACCGGTGTCGATCATACATCACTGTGATACAACCCGTGTCGATCATACATCACTGTTATACAAACAGCGTCGATCATACATCACTGTGATACAAATAGCGTCGATCATGCATCACTTTGATACAACTGGTGTCGATCATACATCACTGTGATGCAACTTGTGACGATCATACATCACTGTGATACAACTTGTGACGATCATACATCACTGTGATACAACCGGTGTCGATCATACATCACTGTGAAACAACCGGTGTCAATCATACATCACTGTGATACATATTGTGTCGATCATACATCACTGTGATACAACTGGTATCGATCATACATCACTGTGATACATATTGTGTCGATCATACATCACTGTGATACAACCGGTATCGATCATACATCACTGTGATACAACCGGTGTCGATCATACATCACTGTGATACAACTGGTATCGATCATCATTACTGTGGTACAACCGGTGTCGATCATACATCACTGTGATACAACCGGTATCGATTATACATCACTGTGATAAAACTGGTATCGATCATACATCACTGTGATACAACTGGTATCGATCATACATCACTGTGATACAACTGGTATCGATCATACATCACTATGATACAACTGATGTCGATCATACATCACTGTGATACAACCGGTGTCGATCATACATCACTGTGATACAACTGGTGACGATCATACATCACTGTGATACAACCGGTGTCGATCATACATCACTGTGATACAACCGGTGTCGATCATACATCACTGTGATACAACTGGTATGGATCATACATCACTGTGATACAACTAATGTCGATCATACATCACTGTGATACAACCGGTGTCGATCATACATCACAGTGATACAAACGGTGTCGATCATACATCACTGTGATACAACTGGTATCGATCATACATCACTGTGATACAACTGATGTCGATCATACATCACTGTGATACAACTGATGTCGATCATACATCACTGTGATACAACCGGTGTCAATCATACATCACTGTGATACATATTGTGTCGATCATACATCACTGTGATACAACTGGCGTCGATCATACATCACTGTGATACAACCGATGTCAATCATACATCACTGTGATACATATTGTGTCGATCATACATCACTGTGATACAACCCGTGTCGATCATACATCACCGTGGTACAACTGGTATCGATCATACATCACTGTGATACAACTGATGTCGATCATACATCACTGTGATACAACTGGTATCGATCATACATCACTGTGATACAACTGATGTCGATCATACATCACTGTGATACAACTGATGTCGATCATACATCACTGTGATACAACTGGTATCGATCATACATCACTGTGATACATATGGTATCGATCATACATCACTGTGATATAACTGATGTCGATCATACACCACTGTGATACAACCGGTGTCGATCATACATCACTGTGATACAACTGTTGTCAATCATATCACTGTGATACATATTGTGTCGATCATACATCACTGTGATACAACTGGTGTCGATCATACATCACTGTTATACAACCTGTGTCAATCATACATCACTGGGATACATATTGTGTCGATCATACATTACTGTGATACAACTGGTATCGATCATAAATAATTGTGATACAACTGATATCGATCATACATCACTGTGATACAACTGATGTCGATCCTACATCACTGTGATACAACCGGTGTCGATCATACATCACTGTGATACAACTGATGTCGATCATACATCACTGTGATACAATCGGTGTCGATCATACAACACTGTGATACAACCGGTGTCGATCATACATCAATGTGATACAACTGGTATCGATCATACATCACTGTGATACAATTGGTATTGATCATACATCACTGTGATACAACTGATGTCGATCATACATCACTGTGATACAACCGTTGTCGATCATACATCACTGTGATACAACCGGTGTCGATCATACATCACTGTGATACAACCGGTGTCGATCATACATCACTGTGATACAACTGGTATCGATCATACATCACTGTGATACAACTGGTATCGATCATACATCACTGTGATACAACTGATGTCGATCATACATCACTGTGATACAACCGGTGTCGATCATACATCACTGTGATACAACTGGTATCGATCATACATCACTGTGATACATATTGTGTCGATCATACATCACTGTGATACAACTAATGTCGATAATACATCACTGTGATACAACTGATGTCGATCATACATCATTGTGATACAACTGGTATTGATCATACATCACTGTGATACAACTGATGTCGATCATACATCACTGTGATACAACCGGTATCGATCATACATCACTGTGATACAACTGGTATCGATCATACATCACTGTGATACAACCGGTGTCGATCATACATCACTGTGATACAACTGGTATCGATCATACATCACTGTGATACAACCGGTGTCGATCATACATCACTGTGATACAATCGGTGTCGATCATACATCACTGTGATACAACTGGTATCGATCATACATCACTGTGATACATATTGTGTCGATCATACATCACTGTGATACAACTGGCGTCAATCATACATCACTGTGATACAACTGATGTCGATCATACATCACTTTGATACAACTGGTATTGATCATACATCACTGTGATACAACTGATGTCGATCATACATCACTGTGATACAACCGGTATCGATCATACATCACTGTGATACAACTGGTATCGATCATACATCACTGTGATACAACCGGTGTCGATCATACATCACTGTGATACAACTGGTATCGATCATACATCACTGTGATACAACCGGTGTCGATCATACATCACTGCGATACAACTGATGTCGATCATACATCACTGTGATACAACCGGTGTCGATCATACATCACTGTGATACAACTGATGTCGATCATACATCACTGTGATACAACTGGTATTGATCATACATCACTGTGATACAACTGATGTCGATCATACATCACTGTGATACAACCGGTATCGATCATACATCACTGTGGTACAACTGGTATCGATCATACATCACTGTGATACAACCGGTGTCGATCATACATCACTGTGATACAACTGGTATCGATCATACATCACTGTGATACAACCGGTGTCGATCATACATCACTGTGATACAACCGGTGTCGATCATACATCACTGTGATACAACTGGTGTCAATCATACATCACTGTGATACAACCGGTGGTAGTGGTTACATCTGGCTGACCGCACCTGTGGGAGTGTGTGTATGTGTATGTGGGTATGTGTGTGTGTGTGTGGGGTTGGGGGGCGTGAATGTGGGTTTGTATGTGAGAGTGTGTGTGTGGGTGTGTGTTTATGTAATTAGGTATGTGTGTATGTGGGTTTGTGTAGTTGGTTGTGTGTATGTGGGTCTGTGTATGCGGGTGTGTAGCTGAGTGTGTGTATCTCTCATGCTCCATCTTTTGCTCTCTTTATCTTAGGTTGTCTCTCTCACCCTCCACCTCTCTCTTTATCTTAGGTTGTCTCTCTCATCCTCCACCTCTCTCTTTATCTTAGGTTGTCTCTCTCACCCTCCACCTCTCTCTTTATCTTAGGTTGTCTCTCTCATCCTCCACCTCTCTCTTTATCTTAGGTTGTCTCTCTCATCCTCCACCTCTCTCTTTATCTTAGGTTGTCTCTCTCATCCTCCACCTCTCTCTTTATCTTAGGTTGTCTCTCTCACCCTCCACCTCTCTCTTTATCTTAGGTTGTCTCTCTCACCCTCCACCTCTCTCTTTATCTTAGGTTGTCTCTCTCATCCTCCACCTCTCTCTTTATCTTAGGTTGTCTCTTTCATCCTCCACCTCTCTCTTTATCTTAGGTTGTCTCTCTCATCCTCCACCTCTCTCTTTATCTTAGGTTGTCTCTCTCATCCTCCACCTCTCTCTTTATCTTAGGTTGTCTCTCTCACCCTCCACCTCTCTCTTTATCTTAGGTTGTCTCTCTCATCCTCCACCTCTCTCTTTATCTTAGGTTGTCTCTCTCACCCTCCACCTCTCTCTTTATCTTAGGTTGTCTCTCTCATCCTCCACCTCTCCCTTTCTTTATCTTAGGTTGTCTCTCTCACCCTCCACCTCTCCCTTTCTTTATCTTAGGTTGTCTCTCTCACCCTCCACCTCTCTCTTTATCTTAGGTTGTCTCTCTCACCCTCCACCTCTCTCTTTATCTTAGGTTGTCTCTCTCATCCTCCACCTCTCCCTTTCTTTATCTTAGGTTGTCTCTCTCACCCTCCACCTCTCCCTTTCTTTATCTTAGGTTGTCTCTCTCACCCTCCACCTCTCTCTTTATCTTAGGTTGTCTCTCTCATCCTCCACCTCTCCCTTTCTTTATCTTAGGTTGTCTCTCTCATCCTCCACCTCTCCCTTTCTTTATCTTAGGTTGTCTCTCTCACCCTCCACCTCTCTCTTTATCTTAGGGGGTTCTCTCTCACCCTTCACCTCGCCCTTTCTTTATCGTAGGTTGTCTCTCTCACCCTCCACCTCTCTCTTTATCTTATGTTGTCTCTCTCACCCTCCACCTCTCTCTTTATCTTAGGTTATCTCTCTCACCCTCCACCTCTCTCTTTATCTTAGGTTATCTCTCTCACCCTCCACTTTCCCTTTCTTTATCTTAGGTTGTCTCTCACACCCTTCACCTCGCCCTTTCTTTATCTTAGGTTGTCTCTCTCACTTTTCACTCTCACTTTCTTTATGATATGTTGTCTCTCTCACGCTCCACTTCTGGCTTTCTTTGTCTTAGGTATTGCAGCTCCACCTCTCTCTTTATCTTAGGTTGTCTCTCTCACTTTTCACTCTCACTTTCTTTATGATATGTTGTCTCTCTCACGCTCCACTTCTGGCTTTCTTTGTCTTAGGTATTGCAGCTCCACCTCTCTCTTTATCTTAGGTTGTCTATCTCACCCTCCACCTCTCTCTTCATCTTAGGTTGTCTATCTCACCCTCCACCTCTCTCTTTATCTTAGGTTGTCTCTCTCACTTTTCACTCTCAGTTTCTTTATGATATGTTGTCTCTCTCACGCTCCACTTCTGGCTTTCTTTGTCTTAGGTATTGCAGCTCCACCTCTCTCTCTTTATCTTAGGTTGTCTATCTCACCCTCCACCTCTCTCTTCATCTTAGGTTGTCTCTCTCACCCTCCACCTCTCACTGTCTTTATCTTAGGCCGTTTCTCCCACTCTCCAACTCTCACTTTCTTTATCTCTCTCGTTCTCTTTCGCTGCCCCCCCCCCAATCTGGATCTTTCTCTCTCTCTCTCTCTCTCTCTCTCTCTCTCTCTCTCTCTCTCTCTCTCTCTCTCTCTCTCCTTCTCTATCTTTCTACTTATCTCTCTATCTCACTTTCTCTATCTCTCTGGTTCTCCATCTCTGCCCCCTCTCTCCCTGTTCTCTTTTTCTCTCTCTCCATCTTAATCTCTCTTTTTCTGTCTGTCTCTATCTATCTTTCTTTCTATATTGTTATCTCTCTCTCTCTCTCTCTCTTTCTCTCTGTCTATCTGTCTCTTTCTCTCCATCCCTCCCTGTATCTCAAAATATTATAAGTATTATGCAGGTATGTATGTGTGTGTGTGTGTGTGTTTATGAATGTGCGTGTGTACATGTGTCTGCCTGTTTCATAACATGGTAATATGCATTGTTTATGTTTACAACATTCATTTGACAAGTTTTTTTTTTTCCTTGTGAATGTATCATGCACTATTGATGAACGAAAGATGAGTGACTGGAGGGCCGAATGTAAAACAGGCCTGCGTGCCCAATGTGCGACTCTTTTAAATAAAAGTTCGGTCATTCCTTTCCGGTTTCCGGCTACCAGCGGACGTGTTTTCACAAGCTCTCCCAATTTTTATATAATATATCAAAGTTTTGCCTGTTTCAATCGAGATGCTGTGTATATCATTGTGTTTTTTCTAAAACTGGATCTAATACTAATTAATATGTTAAGTTTATGTGACTATTATTTAGTGAAATGCTGATTTCTTTGTGAAATGTAAGGTAAGAACGTTCAAGTTTGAAACCTACCAATTATCGATTAACGTCAACGTGTGATTTAACCATGCGGGACTAGCGCGTGGTAAGTCACCAAACACGCTTTACCAAAAGGCGGCGAACTAGTGTGTACACCCTGCCTGTTGGAGCCGCATACATTACTAATATGGCGTCCAACTTACGGAACTCTACTTTATCCAAGCGCCATGAAAATACAAACAAAAACAAAACGGGGAAAAGGTTGACGAGCACGCCACCCAAACGTCGGATTTCTTCAACGCCAACTTCAAACGTGTGGTCTGGTGAATCTGCAGACATTGATCCCATGCTCAAGCTGGACGAACATCACAGTTCAATAGCCCAATCTGATGAGACTAACACATCATCTTTAGTCACTCTTTCCTCAGCCGAACCACACAACCACAATGCTTGTCGTGAACTCATCCAGGCTTTGGAGGACAGGCTAAAAGACTTTATTTCCAACAACACAACTAATATTGCCGTGTTTAAAGAAGAAAACGCTCGCCTTCAAAAAGAAATCCGCCTCCTTAAAGAAGAGAAGGACACCTTTAAAACAACAATCCATGCCTTAAAACTAAAGAGTGCACAGTCATTTGACAAAAGTGCACAAACAGGAAGTATCCATAGTGCTGCAGAGGTGTGTATGACCAGTGGATGTTCGTCGCAAAATGACATACAGTTAGTTTCCACGGGCTGCAACACTACTAAACCTGTAGAACGCGCACCATCCATCTACCCCATTGATGTACGTATCAGCAATAGGTCACAGGCCTCAAGTGTAGACTCTCCAGCAGCAGACGAGAAGTTAAAGAGCTCAGCCACTACCACTACTGAGCATCAACAACCAGCCCAAACAAGCAACGACTATAATAAACAAGAACGCATGAAAGATGACAGCGACCAGTGGCAAGAAATCAAACGGGCACGTCAACAGCGTGAAATAACAATGGATGACAGTGCAACTCATGTCGTCATTGGAGACTCTCTGCTCAAGGGAATCTATAGTGACCGCATGTCATCTTCTGACAGCGAAACTACCTCGATCTCCCCGCTACCAGGAGCTGACATTGACAGACTGACCTTTACACTGCGGAAATTCAAGGTGAATGATAGAATTAGAAGAACAACAGTCCATATCGGTGTCAACAATATTATGAACAATCAAATCATAAGCACCTCACATCTCGCTACATTGGAGGTGTTGTTGCGCAAGAAATTTCCTAAAGCATCTATTTTCTTTTCATCAATCATCCCGCCATGTTATGGATTCCAGCGCCGTAATGCCGATGCTGGCAATCTGACTACATAAATTTTGTAAAGAAACTAACAATGCTTTCATTAATAATACCCCGTATTTCACATCGCCGTCCGGGGCTCCCAAGAAAAAACTATGTAAGGATCAACTACATTGTTCAAAACTAGGAACTAGCATACTAGCGAAGAACATAAAATATCCTGAACGTACACAACAATTAGAACCAGTTACAGAAGTAAACCGATCTTCACCTCCGACTGTAGCCATCTCTCAGTGTTCAGAAAACACTCAACCTCTGCCCACACCACCCTTGCCTATTCCCCAGGAATACAAGGCCGTAAATAGCGACCCAGGCTCCAATCCCAATGTTGCTAACTACGGTGCATTGTTTCCTACCTTGCCCATAAAACAGTCTCCACCTAGCATGTCAAAGGGGACACCGATAAACAATGTTGCGGTGCCCCCGATGCCTGCTTCCAATGTAGGCACTTCCTGTAGCTCTCATAGCAATGGTCCCTCGTTGGACGGTAATCCACACTCTTATCAGTGGAATTGGCAACTTCAACAGCTAAGGCAATACAATCCTGCAGCCCTGCACCAAGCTTTAATGATGTCACTCCAGCACAGACATTTTCCTATCCCCTCTAATAGTCTTAACTACCACTAAATAAAGTTTCAATACCTCTGAAATTTTTATACCACAAGTGACATCATCTTTTCATTGTGTAATGTTCGCCAATCACGATCAGTGGCTCAACAAAGATGGTCTACATATAAGCCATCTCAACGTCTATCATTTGCTCAATAAATTACATGAGCTTTCAGTAATACCGTTGCAAACAGTTTCATGTGTTTGGAATCACAGAAAGCCGTCTTAACGACAAAATAACCGACTCTGAAATCTCTCTTAAGGGGTTTAAAGTAATTCGAAGAGACGCAGATCAAAAATTAGAGACAGGTATTGCTGTATACATTTCCAATTCTCTCAACTGTTCCCGTAGAAGTGATCTCGAGATAGAAGAGATATAATGTGTTTGGTTAGAGGTGAAGCCAGTCAGCCAGCAACCGTTTCTCATTGGATACCTATATCGGAATCCTTGTGCTGGGTATAGTTGGTATGACTGTTTCACTACAATGATGGATAGGGTGTTTACAGCAGGTAGAGAAGTCATGATATTAGGTGATTTTAACATAGATATTACTAAATCCAACCATACATGGGAAGATATCATTCTATCTTACAATTTCAAACAACTGATAAATCGTCCCACAAGAGTTACAGACACCTCCTCAACTATAATTGATCATATATATGTTACTTGTCCAGTTAATATTACCGAATGTTTTGTTCCTGTTAGTGCAGTTAGTGACCATTACCCAATATGTTGTACATGGTCGAAAATTGGATTCAAAACTCATAAAAATAAACATTTAAGCATCACATTTAGAAACTTTAAAGCTCTCAACCAAAATTTATTTTTAGACGACTTAAAAAATGCAGCCTTTGAACATGCTTACCAACTTCCTGATCCGGATGATGTACTAGCTTACTGGACAAAGACAGTCTACAATGTATTTGATAAACATGTGCCAGTCAAAGAAGTTCGAGTCAAGAATCAACATAAGTCACCGTGGGTCACTAGCGAAGTTCTCGAAATCATGAGAGAACGAGATACAGCACACAAAAATAAAGATTTTATCAATTACCGCAGACTAAGAAATAAAGTTAAATATGAAATTCGTAGGATAAAGAAAGATCATTTCAAATATTTCATTGTAGATAAATCAAATAACACAAATATATGGAAGGCTATTAACTTGCTAACCAACAAGAAACACGCTTCAGAGTCAGCAATACCAAACTCTATAACATGCGAGGATTTCAGTTACTTCTTTCAATCAGAAATAGAGAATATAAAGTCCTCAATACCAGACTCATGTATGTAATTTAAATTCACTGTCATCATTCTGTGATGGGAAGTGTTCTAGAAATATTCCCCCTGAGATTCCCTTGATGTCTGTTGCAGAAGTATATAAATATCTCTCGAATCTCAAAGCAACAAATTCAGAAGGCCTAGATGGTATCAGTAATCGAATTCTTCGGTGTGCTGCACCAATTATTAGTGAGTCCTTAACGTTCATATATAACCAGTGCCTGTCCAAAAACTACTTTCCATCTGCCTTTAAAGTTGCTAAAGTGTATCCTCTACTTAGAAATGGCTCAACTGATATTAGCGTCTTAGGTAATTATATACTTATTTCCTTACTATCGTCGCCATCAAAGCCATTTGAAAAACACATGCATAAAATAACACTACATCATTGAATTAACAACGATCTAATAATTGACAGTCAATATGGGTTTCGACCTAAATATTCTTGCCATAGTGCCCTTACAAAAATGACCGATAACTGGCATCTTTGTATCAACAATGGCAACATTTGTGGAGCAGTATTTGTAGACTTTAAAAAAGCCTTTGATATGGTAGATCATGATATTTTAATAAGAAAATTAAAACAAATGAAGACTAGCACCAATATGGTGAACCTAATTACGTCATTTTTATGACAGACAAGAAGTAGTGTCCTTCAATAACTGTCTATCAAGACCCACACAACTTAATTTTGGTGTACCTCAGGGCTCAATACTAGGTCCGCTGCTTTTTGCAGTGTATATCAACGATCTTCCTTTATACCTCAATACTTCGTGTGATCTATTTGAGGACGACTGCACTATTTACAGAAGTCAAGAGAACCTTTGTGACTTAGAGAGCTCTTTACAAAACGAACTTGACAACCTTAGTAGATGGAGCAATGAAAATCGCATGTTAATTAACATCGACAAAACCAAATCCATGCTAATAACGACCAGACAAAAACTACAGACCCTAGCCATAACTGGGACACCACTCGAGCTCCACGTGGACACGTTACCTATAATTAATGTAAATGAACATAAAACTTTAGATCTTTTAATTGACAGACATTTAAACTGGAGCTCTCATGTTCACGTCCTTACCAAGAGAATAGCACAAAACGTTTACCAACTTGCTAAAATTCAGCACTTTTTGGATGAAAGCACACGAAAACTATTCTATGCATCCTATATCCAATCACCTCTCGATTATTGTTCCACAGTCTGGGATGGTTGCCCTAAATCTAATATGAAACGATTATGTTCGCTTCAAAACCGCGCTATACGTCTAGTTTCTAGCATAAAGCACATTGAAAGTAATAAATTATACAGCCATCTAAGACTTCTACCACTTCGAAAACGCTTCCTTTTTAACAAAGCCAAATTAGTGAATAAAATTATATCTGAAAATACCCTAGAGTATCTTCTACCTTTAATTCAATCTAATGCAATGAACAGTAAGCGCTTAAATTTATTGCAGCTTCCTAAGCCTAGATTGGACTTATACAAAACTTGCTTCGTATATTCTGGTGCTCACTTGTGGAATAGCCTTCCACCAGATCTGAAAACACCAATGAGCCCCTACACATTCAACCGAATACTCTTTCAATTCTTACTTCATACCGACTATATGCCTCCATAAGTCACCTACTGGTATCATTTTTCCACTATCATTCTTCACTGTATGTGTGTGAGCGAGACAGTGGGTGAGAGAGTGAGTGAGAAAGAGTGTGAGTGGAAGAATTAGTATGAGTGAGAGTGAGAGGGTATGCATGCGCGTGTGCCTGAGTGAGTGTAAAAGTGAGTGAGTGTGTGTGGACATATGTGTGAGAGATTTAGTTAGAGAATGAGTGAATATGAGAGAGTGTGTGTGTTGTGTGCCTGCCTGTCTGTGTGATAGAGTGTGAATGGTAGTGAGTGAGTGTGAGTTAGAGAGTCAGCGAGTAAGTGAGTGAGTAAGGGAGCGTGAGTAAGTGAGAGAGAATTTGTGGGTATGCGTGTATGTGCGCGAATGAGTGAGTGTGAGAGCGAGTGAGTGTGTAAAAGAGAGAGCGTGGGTGAATGAGAGAGTGCATGAGAAAGTGTGGATGTATGCGTGGGCGTGTCTGTATGTGTGTATGGGTGTATATGTGTGTGTACATGTGTGTATCTGTGTGTGCCTCTGTGTGAATGTCTGTACGTGTATAAAGGTGTGCTTTCATGTGTTTATATGCGTTTATATGCATGTGCGTGTGTGGATGCGTGTATGGATGAGTGTGTGTGTGTGTGTGTGTGTGTGTGTGTGTGTGTGCTCGTGTATGTATTGTATATCTTTGTGTGTGTAAGTGTGCACGCATGCAGTGTATGCGAGGGAGTGTATATTCGGGTGTTATGTGAGTACGTGTGCGTAAGTATGTGGATGTGTGTAGGTGTGTGTATGTGCGTGGGTATATGTGTGTATTTGCGTGTGTATGTTGTGTGTGGGTGTGTGTGTACATGTGTCTGAGAGAGAAGAGAGAGAGAGAGAGAGAGAGAGAGAGAGAGAGAGAGAGAGAGAGAGTTGAGCGCACGTATGTCATCTAACATGCTGTTCCATATGTTTTGTGTATTCTCATTTTCATATTATCATTTTGATGCACTTGATTTTATCATGCATAAAATGAATTCATGTAAATTACTGTAGAGTAAGTGAGAGAGTTAGTGAGTGTGAGTGTGAGAGAGAGAGCGTGTGAATGAGTGTGAGAGTGTGTGTGTGTTAAGAGAGAGAGAGAGAGTGAGAGAGAGAAAGAGAGAGAGAGAGAAAGAGTTGAGCCCACGCATGTCATGTAACATGCTATTCCATATTTTTTATGTATTCTCATCTTTCATATTACGAGGTATCATTTTGTATGCCAGTTGATTGTCCTGTAACATTCCATTCCATATTTGTTTTTTAAATTCTCATCTTATTATTTTGTATGCCACTTGATTTTATCATGTATAATATAACATTACTGTGATGTGAGTGAGAGAGTTAGTGAGTGGGAGAGAGAGAGAGAGAGAGAGAGAGAGAGAGAGAGAGAGAGAGAGCAAGAGAGAGATAGAGAAGAAAAAAAAGAGTTTAATTGCATCACTAATCTTTATGCTACATAATGTATATGTACAATTTTTTCTCCATTTCTTGCAATTGCGAGAATTCTCACGACAATCGTCAGTGTCTCAATTGTGTGTAAAGTGTGGTAGTTTGTTCTTATTAGTTTCAGTGATAATGTGAGGCATCATGTATGTGTCTAGATGTAAGGATGTGTGTATGGGTGTGTATGTGAGGGATGTGTGTGTGTGTGGGGGGGGGGGGATTGTATGTGTGGAGGGGTTGTGTGTGGGGGATGTGTATGGGTTAATGGGTGATGTGAGGATGTGAGAAGGGATGTGTAGTCGGTGGTGGATGTATGTGTGTGAGGGATATATGTGTGTGTGTGTGTTTGGGGGGGGGGGGATATTTGAGAGGATAGTTGGAAGTATGTGGGTGTTGGTGGGTTAGGAGGGGGTGTGGGAAGGAATGTGCGTTTGGGTGGGTGAATGGGTGTGTAGGAGATTGTGTGGGTTGGGGGATGGGTGTGTAATGGGTGTGGGGGATGAGTGTGGGGGGTGTCTGTGATTGGGATATGTCTGGTGGGTGGGAGTGTGTGAGTGTGGATGGGGTAAATGTGAGTGGGTGGAGGATGTATGTGTGGGTGGTGAGGATGTTTGTAGGTGGAGGATGTGTGAGTGGGTGGGGAGATGTGTGGGCGGGGATGTGTATGAGGAATGTATGTGGGGGATGTGTGTGTGGGGGGATGTGTTTATGGGTGGATTTGTGTGTGTGAGGGGAGATGTGTGAGAGGTGGGGGGGGTGTGGGATGTGCAGGTGATTTAAGGATGTATGCGAGGATAGGGGATGTGTGTTTTGCTGGGTGGTTGGGTGTGTGTGTGGGTGGGAGGGTAGATGAGAGATGCATGTGTTGATGGGCGCGTGGGTGATGTGTGGTTGTGAGTGGTTGATGGATGAGTACATGAGTGGGTGGATGTGTGTGAGAGATGAGTGTATGGGTGGGGGAGGTGTGTAGTTGTGAGAAGATGTGTGTGAGCGGCGGATGTGTGTGGGTGGGGTATATGTGGGTGGCGAGGTGTGTGTTTTTGGGTGTTTATGGGTGGGCGATATGTGTGGGCAGGTGGGGAGATGTGTTTATGGGTGGGGATGTGTGTATAGGTGGGGAAGTGTAGTTGAGAGGTGGCGAATATTGGGTGGGTGAGAGGGTGTAGGTTGGCGGATGTGTGTGTGGGTGGGTGGGGAAAATTGTAAGAGTGCGGGATATGTGTGTGGATAGGTGCGGGATGTGTGGGTTGGCGGGGGTATGTGTGCGTGGTTTCTTCTTCTTCTTCTTCTTCTTCTTCTTCTTCTTCTTCTTCTTCTTCTTCTTCTTCTTCTTCTTCTTCTTCTTCTTCTTCTTCTTCTTCTTCTTCTTCTTCTTCTTCTTCTTCTTCTTCTTCATCTTGGTGTGTGAGGATGTGTATGTGGGTGGGGAAATGTGTGTGGGTGGGGGATCAGTTGGTGGGTGGCGGCATGTGTGTTTGCCTGGTTCTGTGTGAGTGCGTGGAGGTATGTGTGGGTGGGTGGGGGAGGTTTGGTGGGTGGGGGATGTGTTGGTGGCTGCGGGATATGAGGGTGGATGGGGGTTGTGTCTCACAACATTGCAATATGCACTGTTTATGTTTACAACTTTCATTTGACAATGGTGTTTTTCTCTCATGTGAATGTATCATGCGTAACATGCATTGTTTATGCTTACAAAATCCATTTGACAATGTTTTTTCCCCCTATGTTAATGTAACATGCACATTTGATGAATGAAAGATGAGTGATTGAAAGGGCCGAATGTAAGACGGGCCTGCGTGCCCAATTTGTTACCCTTTTAAAATAAAGTTCGTTCGTTCGTTCTCTCTCTCCCTCCTCTCTCTCTCTCTCTCTCTCTCTCTCTCTCTCTCTTTCTCTCTCTCTCTCCCTCTCTCTTTCTCTCTCTCTCGTTCTGTCTTTTTCCATCTCTCTAAGTCTTTCTCTGTCTATATCTCACCCATAAGCATCCCATACAAGCTCTGCCTGATAGTCTGTCTGTCTGTCTGTCTGTCTGTCTGTCTGTCTTCCTGCTTGCCTGCCTGCTTGCCTGCATGCCTGGCTGGCTATCTGTTTGTCTGCCCGCCTGCCTACCTGTCTGTCTGGTCCAATACCTAATAAGCTAGCAATGGGAGAAATATAAAACACATGTCCCGCACCATGGACTTGGTGTTGTAATGTGACCTGTTTTGTAGGCCGGAGTGCCCGCAGGAACAGATGCCCAGTCTTCTGCTCCTGTAGCGAACGACGAGTCCTGACATAGTACACTCTCATGCCATTGTCAACGTACCGTCCTGACCATGACACGAGCTCATGCTGGAGAACATATTTGTGACATCACCGTCATGTCAGTAACAAAACCATATTACATGTCACTTATCCTCCACCCCCCCCCCCCCCTCCTCCCCCCTCCCCACACACACACACACGCACGAGCGCGCGCGAACTGCCGAGAATGTGAGACATGCTGGAGAATATATTTGTGACATAACCGTCGTGTCAGTGACAACACCATATGACTTGTCATTTTTCTCAGCCCAAGCCAATTCCACAACCCCTTCCCCAGACCCTTATATAGACAAACTCTATCTCTGGGACGTCATCCATGTTACTGCCATTGCGATCAACGAGCAGGGAATCTCTGTGTCAGCGGCGACACCTCCGCTCAAGTCGAGTTCTACTTCAGAGACGGCTCCTCCAGCTCACAGTTTCATTGCCGACCACCCGTTCTCTTTCTTTATTCGACACAATTACCTGGAACGGGTGTTGATCAGTGGCAGGTATACTGGCCAATGATTCGCAAGTGAATAAATATTACATTGAAACCCAAAACATCTTGATTGCCTCTTCTTTTTTGTTGTCCGAGTAAACACATCATGTCCCAGACAAATTGTAGTGGGTGGATGGCCATTTTTAACACGTAACAACGGCCACCTCCCGGCAACTGCTGTGACAGGCCGGCAAAACCAGGCGAGGGTAACCGATGTGGCTTCAAACCAGTCGGTCAGCTAGGATTTGCCTACCCAGCATGTGAAGGAAGACATGATTCTGCAGACTGCATGAAAGAAACCATTGATGGTTCAACGAACAAGACGGAGTTTACCTGCAAAGTGTTGTGGAATGTAATGAGTATGCCAAGGCACGTAGAGCGCCCTGGTCATCCACTGCACCTGTATTCGTCTTCAGTCGTCTTGGTGTGTCTTGCCATTGGATTCAAATGGACTCAGGCGAAAAAGCGTGGTCGACGAATTGCGCAGCTCTTCCTCACTTTAATCCAGTTCATCGCGCAAGTCATTCTTCATCCAATTTCATCTATCACCTCCAACCCTGTAGCGATGGACTAGCGGCGAAGCTGCAGGCGTGGGCACGCTGGCAGTCGTAGTCGCAGACGTGCACACAGGCGGCTCGAGCCATAGAGTCATCTTCCACTGACCGGAGCAGCAGTGGGATTCGGCAGCCCTCTGAGCGACTGAGCAGCACAGAGGAAGCATGAGGAAGGGGCCAGAAAAGGTGCCCTAAACAGTGCATGCTCCATCATTACCTACCCGGCTAGCCGTGGGTGGGAACCCTATACTGCAGTCGACACGCAACCAAAGTAAAGACAGGTAACGGAATACAAAACATAACTATATTACCTTAACCATCGGAAAGTGGAATGTACGCACCCTACTAGATAGAGAAGGCGCGTCGTGCTCAAGGAGATGAACAGAACTTATTGGGAGAGAGCTGGACAGGTACAACATCGACATTACATCCTTGAGCGAGACACGACTTGGAGAAGAATGTCAAGTCTGTGAAGAATTTGCCGGCTACACATTCTTCTGGAGTGGAAGAAAAAGTGATGAAAGACGCCAATCCGGTGTGGGATTTACCAGTAAGTCGGCCTTCAATGGCAAACTGGTTGGATTTCCTAAGGCTATAAACGACAGGCTTATGACCATTAAGTTGCCCCTGCTGAAAGGAAAGAAGCATGCACCCATCGTGAGTGTCTACGCACCAACCATGACCAATGAAGATGAAGTTAAGAAAAAGGTTTGTGATGACCTGCAAAGTATCTTAACATCTGTTCCCAAAGGAGACAAACTTATACTCCTTGGGGACTTCAATGCCAGAGTAGGCATTAGCACGGCCTCTTGGAGTGCCATTATTGGAAAGCAATGAGATGGAAATTGTAGCAGCAATGGACTCCTCCTCCTTCATGATGGTTGCCCTAAATCTAATTTGAAACGACTATGTTCTCTACAAAACCGCGCTATACGTCTAGTTTCTGGCATCAAGCATGTCGAAAGTAATTTATAATTAATAATTATTACAGTAATCTAAGACTTCTACCACTTCGAAAGCGCTTCCTAGATTGGACCTATACAAAACATGTTTCGCCTATTCTGGTGCTCACTTATAGAATGATCTTCCCCCAGATCTGAAAACTCCAATGAGTCCCTACACATTTAACCGAAAACTCTTTCAATACTTAATACATACCGACTATATGCCACCATAATTCATTTGCTGGTATAATTGTGCATTATAATTGTTTAACTATAACTGTTCACTATATATGTGTGCGTGTGTGGGAACGAGAGAGAGAGCGAGAGAGAGAGAGAGAGAGAGAGAGAGAGAGAGAGAGAGAGAGAGAAAGTGGATGTCAGAGAGAGTGAAAGAGTGAATGTGTGTGTGTGTGTGCGCGCGCGCGCGCGCGCACGTGCATGCGTGTCTGTGGGAGATAGTGATTCAGCGAGAAATGGTGAGGGAATGATTGAGCGAGAAATGGTGAGGGAATGTGTCAGTGCATGCATGCGTACGTATATGTGTGAGAGTGAGTGAGGTAGTGTGTGCGTGCGTGCGTTCATGCGTATGTGTATGTGTGAGAGAGTGTGATTGAGAAAGTGAGAGTGTGTGTATGAAGGATTGTGTGAGAGAGAGTGAGTAAGTGAGTGAATGAGTGAGGAGGGAATAAGTGAGAGATTGTGTGTGTGTGAGTGAGTGAGTGAATGATTGTTAGAGTGTGTGTGCGTGTGTGTGTGCGTGTGTGTGTGCGAGTGAGAGAGAGAGTAAAAAGTGAGTGAGTGAATGAGTGAGTGAGTGAGTGAGTGAGTGAGTGCGCTAGGTTAAGAGAAAGTGAGTGAAACATTGAGTGATAGCGTGAGGGTGTGTGTCTCTCTGTGTATGAGAGAGAGAGAGAGAGAGAGAGAGAGAGAGAGAGAGTAAGATAGTTAGAGATAAAGTGAATGCAGATGGAGAGTGAATGAATGAGAGAAATAGTGAGCGAGAGAGAGAGAGAGCGAGAGAGAGAGAGAGAGAGAGAGAGAGAAAGTGAGCGACAGAGAGAGTGAGACAGTGGGAGATGTGGGGCTATGTTAGTGTGTGTGTGCATGCTTGTGAGTGTGTGTGTGTATGAAAGAATACAGAGAGAGAGAGAGAGAGAGAGAGAGAGAGAGAGAGAGAGAGAGAGAGAGAGAGAGAGAGAGAGTTGAGCGCACGAATGTCATGTAACACGCATGTGTGTGGGAGCATCACTATTTTTTACGTTACACACTGTATATATACACATTTTTCTCCAGGCTTTACATTTTTATGAGACGCTCACGACAATTATCAGTGTATGTGTGTGAGTAAAGTGTTGGAGTTTGTTCATACTAGTTTCAATGCTCACGTGAGGCATTATGTATGTGTCTAGATGTGAGGATGTGTAAGTGTGATTGGAGGATGTGTGTGAGCGTGGAGATGTGTGTGTGGGGGATGTGTAGGTGTGTGGATGGGGGTATGCGTTTGGGTGGGTTGAGGGGTGTGGGTGTTGGTGGGATGTGTGGATGGATGTGTGGGGGTGAAAGTAGGGGTGTGTGTATGGGTGGAGGATGTGTGTATGGGACGGGTGCGGGAGTGTGTGTATGGGTGGGGGTTATGTTTGGGTGGGTGGGGATGTGTGGATGGTTTGGGGGAAGTATGTGTGGGTGGCGGGGTTGTGTGGGTAGGGGGTGTGTGTGGGTGGATTGGGGATGTAAGGGTGGGTAGGAAGAAGTGTATAGTGTGTGGTGTGTTGATGGGGAAGTGTGTGTGGGTATGTTTGTGGTGGGTGGGTGAGGATATGTGTGTGGGTTGGGGATAGTGTGTGGTGTGTGGGGGATTGTGTATGGATGCGGGGAATGTGTGTATGGGTTGGGGATATGTGAAGGGGATGTGTGGTTGGTTGGGGGAAGTATGTGTGGGTCGGGGATGTGTGCGTGGGTGGGGGCGTGTGAGTGGCTGAGGGATGTGTATGTGGGTGAGAGATGTGTGTGTTGAAGCGGGATGCGTGAGTTGGTGGAGGATGTGTGGGTGGGGCTATGTGTGATCGAGAGATGTTTGGTTAGGGTATGGGTGGTTGGGCTGGGTGGTTTGTTTGGAGTGTGTGGGTGCGTAGTGGAGGATGTGTGGGTGAGTGAGTGTGTGTGTGTTGGTGGATGGGTGGGGAATGTGTGTGTTGGTGGGGCGATGTGTGTAGCGTGTTGGTTTTGGATTTTGTCGTGTGTGGGTGGGGGTTTTGTATGGTGTGTTGGTGGGGGTATGTGCGGGGTGGGTGGGTGAGCGTATATGTGTGGGTGTGGGTGGGGATATTGTGTGGTATGTGGGTGGGAGATATGTGTGTGGTGCGTAGGTGGGGGATATGTGTGTGGTGCGTAGGTGGGGGATATGTGATGGTATGTGGTTATGGGATGTGTTGGCGGGGGATGTGTGTGTGGTGTGTGGGTTGGGAATATTGTGTGGGTGGGGGATTGTGTGATGTGCGGGTGGGGGATACCTGTGTGGTGGATGATGTGGGTTAGGGCATGTGTGGGTGGGTGGAGGATGTATGTGTGGATGGTGGGGTGTGTGTGAGTGGATCGGGGATGTATAGGTGGTTAGCGAGGTGTGTGTGTGGGTAGGGAGATGTCAGTTGGTGGGGATATGTGTGTATGATTTGGGGATGTGTGAGTACATGCGCGATGTGTGGGTTGGTGGGGGATGTCTGTGTGGGTGGGGTATATGTTGTCGATGGAGGTGTGGTTGGTGGATGGGTGGTTGGGGTGTGGGTGGATGGGTAGAGGATGTGTGGGTGGGGGATGGGTGTGTGGGTTAGGATGTGTATGTGGGTGGGCGCGGGATGTGTGGGTTGGTGGGGGTGTTTGTGTGGGTGGTGAGTGTGTTTGGGTTGGGGGAACGGGTGAGGGCAGTGTGCGTGGGTGGGGGAATGTGCGGGAGGGGGATTGGTCTTTTGGTGGGGTATGTATGTGTCCCTGTCTGTGTGTGTGTGTGTGTGTGTGTGTGTGTGTGTGTGTGTGTGTGTGTTGGTGGGGGTGTGTGTTGATAGGTGGGAGATGGGCCTCATAACACGGTAATTTGCCTTTTTATGTTTACAACATTCATTTCACAATGTTTTTTTCTTTCTTTCTATGTGAATGTATAATGCAATTGATGAACGAAAGATGAGTGATTGGAAGGGCCGAATGTAAGACGGGTCTGCGTGCCCAATTTGTGACCCTTTTAAAATAAAGATTTGATTTGAAGTTGATTTCATACATGTGAAGAACACGATCTACTGATCACCAACACTAATTTCCGTCTTCCTATGAGAAATCGTGGATGCACCCTCGCTCGAAATACTGGCACCTCATTGACTACGTCATCATCAGGAGTTGTGACAGACAAGACATTCGGGTGACAAAATCTATGTGTGGTGCCGAATGTTCGACACACCATCGTCTGATTGTTTCACAAATAAGCATGCACATTAAACCATCACGGCGTCCTCTGGGGGAAAAAGTGGAAATTGTGTGTGTTTTTTTTTTTAAAATAAGTGTCACCAACCTAAATAGTAAGAATGTGCAGCTGTCGTTTGTAAATATGCTGGAGGACCACCTCAAGCCCAATGCTGCAGCCAAACAGGATGCGGAAACAGAGTGGAGAGCCCTAAAGGACAATATCTACAACACTGCTGTGGAAATCCTGGGTCCAGCACGCCCCCCCCCCCCTCCGTCCCCGCCCCCGAAAGCACAGAGACTTTTTTGATGAAAATTCCGAACAAATCAACCAATTGCTGGCCGAGAAACATCTTCTCCACAAGCCATATTTGAACGACCTGAAGTCAACATAAACAAGATGCCTTCAATAACACCCGGAGAGTAATACAGCATAATCTTTGGCACATGCGGGACTGTCATGGCACTCCCTGGGGTGAGGGGAACCTGCTATCACACTTTAACAACGGGATGTCTTTAACCCCGGGACATAGGTGCCCTCAGTCCACAAAACCCCTTCAGCCCTTGGATCACTATCTCCCTTTCAAACCTCGTCCTGAATACATGACACAACTCTGGTATCTAACTATGATAACATGATGATATTATACAAACTAGATGAGGATGGTGGTGATGATGATTCCGAGATAGGCCTCGCGGTATCTATGTGAGACAAGACAGGGCAATGCTCGAGTAGCCTCCAGGAGGAAGTATCATCGTAGTAACAGGTCCAGGTATCACACTATGCGGTAAGTCCGTCAAGCTCACCGAGTATATCCTGCCTCCGGCCAGGTATAGGCTTCTCCACTTGGACAGGACAGTAGGCCTGTCGAATCACTGGTACTAGGGGCCTCAAGTTGATGACGTCAATAAAGTCTGGCCAACACACTGATGAGTACTAGCTACTGTCTCTTGTGTGGCCGTGGAACTAGGACACTTCTCTGAAGAGTCCGGAAGTATTGAGTGCACTGCTGGTCTAGCGAGATGTCGATATCTCACTTATTAATAGTAACAGTCCCAAATGTCCATGCGACCCTCTTAGATCAGCAGACTCATACCGCGGGTATCATAGAGCAGATAAATCCAGCGCTGAATCGTGGCACTGCAGGGAAAGTTCAAAGAAGAAAACAGTTCTTCAACATCATAAGCAACATGGGGCCAGGCACTTGATAGTAAAGACATCGTTTCTAGCTGGCGGTAAGGCAGTCTGTCAGTTTCACATCTGGGACAATAACAACACCAAGATACTTGCCCAGGTGGGATCAAGAGGAAGGCGATAGGTAGATGCCATGGTGAACAAACTGGTATAGTAGACGTTGAGAGGACTATGGGTTAGCTGGTACCATACTGAGACGTAGCTCTCGGTCGCCGATACCTCTCGCCGTGGTAGTGGTGCTGACGGACTGCTAACACAGTCACTCGCCATAGTCCCTGTCACTGGACTCGTCACCAGATCTTCACTCTGCTCTCATAAAGGTAGAACCTGTGGAGGACAACACTCAGTGAGAGCAACATGAATGAGACTTACCATAAGCGGATACAATCAGATCATACTTACTCAGACGGGTGGCCCTTCCCATGAGGCATCCGACTCCTTCATTGGCTGCTCGAAGAGGCCGAGGACTAACTAGGCCTAGGACCAAACCGGCAGATATCCACCTGCATCATCTTTCCCAGACGAATGTAGGGCTGGGCCGAGGTTGTTGGTCACTGGTGTCTGAGATATTGTCCTAAGCTGAAAAACTGCTATATAGCATATAGGGTTAGTGACAACAGACCCGACATAAAAGAGGAGATACTAGCGACAGCCACAAACCTCAGGTACATGGGATGCCAAGTCACCATCGGATGGATACCAGCTCACATGGGTATCCCGGGAAACGAACAGGCAGACAGAGCTGCGAAACGAGGAATAACCAGCACTAATCAAATCTGCACAGGCCTAGGTAAAGTTGAAGGGAAGAATATAGTCAAAAACTACATTCTCAAGGAATGGAGGCAACAGTGGCGAGACAGCGATAAAGGCCGTCATGCCTACCAAGTATTGGGTGAACCCAGATACAAGCCACAAGTCAAGACCAAAATGAAAGCACCGGCAAACAGACAGCTGTGGAGAATCAGACTAGGCAATTTGAAAGACACAAGAGAAAACCCATACTGCAGAGAGTGCCGAGAAAACAACACCATCGAACACTACTTACTAGTATGCGACAAGTACAATAGAGAGCGAAGGGACCTGAGAGATCACTTCGTCAAAACTGGGAACCCAATGACAATGACGGAGTGCCTGCACATAAACAACAACCCGGAAACACAGCGACTGGTCAGACAGTTCCTATGCAGAACAGGGAAGACCGTATAACCTCCCTACACTGTATATATGTATATATGTGTTTGTATGTATTTGTGCATGTTTATATATGTTTTTAAAAAAAAAATAATAAAAATATAAAAATAAAAAATAAAATAAAAACTGGTGGGGTGAATGGCAGGAAGGTGGGTTGGCTCTTCCGGTAGAGCACTTGAGCTGGGAGGACAGGGAGACCTGGTCATCTTGCTGCCACACCACACCCACACGCGATGAAGAAAAACGCCAAATCACAAACGTAAAGGAGTTCGGGCCGCTGACCGGGGGGAAAACTTGAGACTTGCAAATGAATGCTCTGCCCTTGCCTACATCGAGTCCTTATGAGGACTGGGCATGACCGGGACTAGCCCTGATGAGAATAATACAAGAAGCGACAAGCGCGTAGCAGTGATAACAGAGAAAAGAAGCCAACAAACGAGAGAATGCGGACCCCAGTAGGCCCAACCAAGGACCTGTCTTTACCAGGACCAGCACAAAACAAATATATCCGACGAACAGAGCGGAACCAATAAAACCAGTAGCAATTAGGACTAACAATCCACACAACTACGGCTCTCAACAATAACCACCGCTGACGAAGCAGGTTAGACGAGACCGAATTTGGAATTATTTTTTTGGAAAATTGGAATTGGAATTGGAATTGGATTTAGTTGTACTCATAGACAGAAGGGCCCTAAAGGAGGGCCGATGCCAGTCCATCCGAAAACCCCTCCCCGTTATCCGCCAGAGATTATGTCATACAGTGCCATAAGTACAATCCAATAGATCCAATAGAATATACAGGGTGATCCCCCTGTAGCAGAAATCCACACCCCTTTCCCCCCTCCCTGGTCCCAGGTCTGGGCATTTAGAACGGTGTCCTGTTCAATACGACCAATTCTGTCGCATCAGTCATTTCCCCCGTTGTCACTCTCTCAGGAATCCACTATATATTAAGCTGGTATTCCGTCGAGACATATTAATTAAAAGTCAGAAGTGAGGAAAGCAAAGAAGAAAGCCAGTGGTCGCCCCACCACGAAACACGAAGTTCGACTCCCGATACGACCTTGAAATGACCTCTGAGATTTCGGCCGACCGGTGCACTCATTTCGGCTCACTCGCACGAGTTCATCGATATATCACATGCTACACACGATGCGACTCCTTAATCTTCTCCGGTTGCGCTTCGGGTGACGGTTCGGCCACGCCGAACCTGCCGACGCTTGAGTTCATGAAGTTGGCCATGTGTGAACTCAAATTACAGATCTCGTTTCCCTGAACCCGATTTGCCCGATCTACAGTGGCTGTGAATAAGCCGCTCGCGGCTAACCTACTAAATATCTTTGCAATACACAGCTGGTAAACATGCGGTTGCAACAGGCTTAAATTACAGGCCTAAAACACAAGCCCACAATAGTTCACACCTGATCTACTTCCTCTCGGCGGTCAGTACACGTCCTAGCAATCTCGCGTTACGAATTACCGACATTACACGACTTAAAGAAAAGGCTTTACACATACCTTCAAACAAGCCACGCAACTGTTCATATGGGAGTCGTTGTCAATCAACCGGACATGATGTCGAAGTTCTCTGAAACCCATCAAGACATGTGTCGTCCCGCTCTCCACTTAGTATGGGGTCATAATGTCGTCTGCCTGCCAGCTAGCTCAGCTCACAACTGAACTCTTTGTGTGCTGGACGTACCACTGCGGCTGCGCACTCATGCGCCGTCTGTAGTTTCTGACAACCGGTTTCTGGATATTTCTTCAAGGGCGAGCAATCGCTATGGTCTGAGTTTAGTAATTTACTGGCTCTTTCCCCTCGACCAGTAAATTTTCACCAGGCTGCCAGATGTCACAACGGACACTTCATCAGGCCGAAAATGTCACGAGGCGAACCGAGTGGTTTCGTCACAGGGACTCCTGACTGAGCAACAAAGCTCATGGGGATCAAGGCTTTGCTGACAGCCATGATATGAAACACTTCTACGACTCACTGAAAGTGGTGTATGGTCTTACATCACCAGGCATAGTTCCCCTCCTTGGTGCAGATGGGGGAACATTAGTCACTTACAAGAATGAAATCCTCCAACGCTGGACAGAACATTCTACCAACATCTTAATCAATTACGAAACCACCAACTACCTTCCTTAAATCCCCACTAATAAAACTCTTGCTGACTTACCTCATTACAGGCCCCTGGAAAAAATATAGCTGTTAATATATACATTATCATTGGCACATCAATTCTGTATATTTACTGTATATGTTATAGTCAGGTCTTAGATATGACTGAGCTACCGTATGACAGTAGACGGTACTACCTGCTTTCTGTCAGCGCCGAATGTTGGGCGGCGCTTACCAAACCCGACACCCCACATTGTGCCAACGGCTTCGGGCGGAAGAGCGCAATTGGGAGGGTACAAGCCTTATCCTGGTGCGAGGAAATGCAACCTAAAGACAAAATAAGTCATGGCAGGGCAGACCAGGCCCTAGGCCTTGGTTGGCAGCTGGTCTAGGATCGAAGTTCCGACAGGCGGACAGTTAGAGCATTGCTTTGCTGATCCGGCAGATTCTGCAGCTTGTCTTGTTCCAGATGTAGAGGTGTTAACTTTCCTCTGGAGTGAACTAGGCAGGCTGAGAGAGGGATCATGCTGCATGGGCAACACGTGGTTTCTTTATTTTAGACCAGGCTTTGTGCTATGGAGAGGAAAAGAGAAAATGATTGCAGATAAAGCACACACGTGAGAGACGTAAGATGGTGCACAATGGTGAAAATGACCATGTTTTCACGTGCATCTACTGTGGGCAAACATTTGCAGCAAGAATTGGCCTTACCAGCCACACTCGCCACCGCCATGGGTCGTAGTTATTAAGCCTTTTTGAAGCACAATGTACCAAACTAACGTCTGTCAAGACGGAAAGGTGCCAATGTATGTATGACTTACCAGCCATAGTTGGAATAAATAAAGCTATCCATCAACTTTTCAGTGGTGAGGCGCCTGCTCCCGACTCCATCCCATCAGAGATCTACAAAGCCGATGGACCGGTTCTAATAGAGCAGCTTCACCAAGTCTTTACAAACATATGGGTGAACGAGACCATGCCACAGGATTTCAAATACGCGTCAGTAGTCTACCTTTACAAACGTAAAGGAAACCGCCAATCCCGTGACAACCAACGAGGCATCTTCTTGCTCTCAATTGCAGGGAAGATACTCGCCAGACTTCTTCACAATCGCCTAACAGCCCATCTCGACAAAGGTCTTTTTCCCGAGAGTCAATGTGGCTTCAGAAAAGAACCAGAAACTGTTGACATGATTTTCTATGCAAGAGAGTTGCAAGAGAAATGTCAGGAACATAACTCTGAAATGTTCTCCACTTTCATTTATCTTACCAAACTTTTGATACGGTCAGCAGAGAAGGACTGTGGAAGATTATGGCGAAATATGGCTGTCCACTGAAGTTTGTCCAAATAGTGCTGCTATTTCATGATGGTATTCAGGCAAGAATACAGGAAAATGGCGAATTGTCTGAGCCCTTTCCTGTCACAAATGTGGTGAAGCAAGGATGTGTCCTGGCACCTACGCTGTTAAGACTCATGTTTTCAGCTATGCTGACGAATGCCTTTGAGAACAACGACATTGGAGTAGACATTAACTACCACATGAATTGAGGTTTATTCAATCTCAGAAGGCTGAAAGCTAAAACCAAACTACCAGTGACACCGTCAGAGAGCTGCTGTTTGCTTATGATTACTCTCTCAGAGTAAGACATGCACCACAATGTTACAGCTTTCTCACATTCCTGTACCAACCTTGGGCTCAATAAGACTATAGTTATGTACAAGCCGGCTCCAGGGAATAATCACACCATGCCGAATATCAAAGTGAATGATCATAGACCAAGTGTTGTGAACAAATTCACCTATTTTGGCGGCACTGTGTTACAATGCAAGAATCTCCAAGGCCTGCGCTGCCTTTGGAAGACTACATAAATGTGTGAGACAGAAATCAGATAAGCCTGCATTCAAAGCTGAAAGTCTACAAAGCAGTCGTATTATCCATACTGCTATATGCTTGTGGAACATGGATTGTTTACCGGCGCCACTATAGAAAATTAAATCACTTCCACACAGTCTGCCTTAGGAAGCTACTGAAGGTCAAATGGCTAGACAAGATCCCAGACACTGAATTCAATGAAGAATCAGATAAACTGGGCTGATCACTTGACTCGCATGCCAGTTCACAGGCTTCCTAAACGAATATATTTTTTTACGGCAATCTGCGCTGTGGTAAGACGGCCAGAGAATACACTTTAAAGACACCGAAGGTCTCATTAAACGCTTTTGGAATTCATCACGACACATGGGAAACTGCTGCCAAAGATCGAAATTCGTGGCGTACATCATTACGCAAGGGTGTGGTCACTTGTGAATCAAACAGGACGGCAAAATCTAGTTCTTATCTGCTTCCATCCATCCATCATGTGTGATGCCGAAAAGCGTGGGCGGTCATGTTTTGCCATCTCACTCGATCACCAGAGTCGTGGATCAGCTCTGTGTTTCTGTCTCGACCATGCCATGTGGCCAAGCCATCCAGGTATTTAATTATCGGTCTTCCCTTTGGTCTCCTCCCTTCGATCTTGCCAGTTGTCACCAAGTTCTCCAATTCATTTCTTCTCATGACATGCCCAAAAAAGTTTAACTGTCTACTTCTAATGTTCCTAATCAGTTTACGATCTTCATATTTTTCTTGTAGGACTTGTTCATTGGTTTTTCTGTCCGTCCATGGTATTCTTTGTATTTTCCTCAGAAACCACATTTCCACAGCCATCAGATGTTTTTCAACTTGTCTGCTCGTTGCCCACGCTTCACATACATATAAAAGAATAGGTTCTATGTAACACTTCAACGCTCTTTTTCTCGTTTCAATTGACCTTGATAATGACTAGTGACTATGAAATACTAATGACAAGAGAACACGGGAGATGTGACTTAGTTTATTGGCATTCACATGTAGGGGAACTGCTTCTGACGTTTACAGAACTGATTGTGTGAATTTAATTGAACAAATACTTGTAAATTGTCAGTGGCGTCAGATGACACTTGTCCAACAACTCAAACAACAGTTGACAAGTGGGACAAAACAAACGATAGGTGTCCAACTGCACGAACAAGAAGACTATTATTTGATGACATCGGAAATCTTCAGTAGCATCACAATAAATATTACATATAATACACATAATCGTATTATCCTGCAATCGAATTCACAAACCCTATGGTGACTTTACACAGAGAAGACATCAATAAACGGTTGCAGGAGTTATTGCTTGGCATATTTCGTCACACTCGGCCGACTAAATGCTGCAGAGTTATATCACATGAAGTAGATAGATGAGTCAAGTCTTGGGTGAAATTCACAACACACGTAATCACTGACATTGTTCGAATGTGGGTAGTGTTATCTCCACGGTCATCGCATACACGGGCACTCTCCCGCTGTTTGTGCTTCACTTCGTCTACAGAAGGTACAAGAGGATGGGATGATGGACGGGCGCTCTCCCGCTGTTTGTGCTTCACTTCGTCTACGGAAGACGGGCCTGCGTGCCCAATTCTTAACCCTTTGAAAATAAAGACTTATTATTATTATTATTATTAGTATTATAAGGTACAAGAGGATGGGATGATGGACGGGCGCTCTCCCGCAGTTTACGTTTCACCTCGTCTACGGAAGGTACAAGAGGATGAGATGATAGACGGGCACTCTCCCGCTGTTTGTGCTTCATCTCGTCTACAGAAGGTACAAGAGGATGAGATGACAGACGGGCACTCTCCCGCTGTTTGTGCTTCATCTCGTCTACAGAAGGTACAAGAGGATGAGATGATAGACGGGCACTCTCCCGCTGTTTGTGCTTCACCTCGTCTACGGAAGGTACAAGAGGATGGGATTAATAGACGGACACTCTAACGCAGTTTGTGCTTCACCTCGTCTACGGAAGGTACAAGAGGATGGGATTAATAGACGGACACTCTCCCGCAGTTTGTGCTTCACCTCGTCTACGGAAGGTACAAGAGGATGGGATGATGGACGGGCACTCTCCCGCTGTTTATGCTTCACCTCGTCTACGGAAGGTACAACAGGAACAAGATGAGATGATGGACGGGCACTCTCCCGCTGTTTATGCTACACCTCGACATTGCATGGTACATGAGGACCAAGATGAGATGATGGACGGGCACTCTCTTGCTGTTTGACAACGCAAGATACAAGAGAAACAAGATGAGATGTCACCAAGTTCCCCAATTTATATCTTCTCTTACCGTGTCCAAAATAGTGTGACTGTCTGCGTCTATATTCTCTAATCGTTTCAAGGTTTTCATTTGTTTATAAAATTTGGTCATTGCCTTTTCTGCATGCACTGCAGACATTATTTTAAAATACGAAATATTATTCAGGTGATGTCTCCACAATGAAGTTGGCTCTCAATGGAACTCCAACACTGTCTGCTTCTCGCTTTGATTGTGCATTCTCCCAGACTACTGTTCATTTACCTCTTGATGTTATCTGCCCACTTGTATTGTTGTCTACCTCTTGCTCGCTTGCCCTCAACCTTACCTTCTAGTATAGTTTTTATAAGAATGTTTTATCTTTTAACGTGGCCGAAATATTTCGTTTTTCTTTTTTAATCTCTTCATCAAATCTTTTTCATCCCCCTCCCCCTCTTTTTTTTTTTTTTTTTTTTTTTGGGGGGGGGGGGAGATTTGGAACCTCTAAATTTGGTTGTGTTACTGTGTGAATATTCTTGTCAACTTGTCCATAGTGAATCTGTCAGCAATCTCAGCTGTTGGGGAGAGGACAGTGTGACATCTCTCTCTAGAAGACAGTTTCAACATGCATTCATTGTCGACAGTGAATCTGTTAGCACTCTGTTATTGGAGAGATTACTATGTGACATCTCTCTCTAGAAGCGGACAGTTTTAACATGCATTCATTGTCGACTGTGAATTTGTTAGCACTCTCAGCTGTTGAAGAGAATACTGTGTGACATTTCTCTCTAGAAGCGGACAGTTTTAACATGTATTCATTGTCGACAGTGCATCTGTTAGCACTCTCAGCTGTTGGGGAGAGTACTGTGTGACATTTCTCTCTAGAAGCGGACAGTTTTAACATGTATTCATTGTCGACAGTGCATCTGTTAGCTCTCTCAGCTGTTGGAGAGATTACTGTGTGACATCTCTCTCTAGAAGCGGACAGTTTTAACATGTATTCATTGTCGACAGTGAATCTGTTAGCACTCTCAGCTGTTGGAGAGATTACTGTGTGACATCTCTCTCTAGAAGCGGACAGTTTTAACATGTATTCATTGTCGACAGTGAATCTGTTAGCACTCTCAGCTGTTGGAGAGATTACTGTGTGACATCTCTCTCTAGAAGCGGGCAGTTTTAATATGTATTCATTGTCGACAGTGCATCTGTTAGCACTCTCAGCTGTTGGAGAGATTACTGTGTGACATCTCTACCCAGCAGCACACAGTCTCTTGATGTTGTGACACTGGCTCTTCACAGTGTTTAACGTCTCCTTTGCTATGTCCATGTTTAGATTCCATTGTTACATGCCTATCGTTACATGTCTATTGCTATATGCCCATTGCTATATGCCCATTGTTTATGTACATTGCTAATATGTTCTTTGTTATATGTCCATTGTTAACCATTCAAGGATCAGTCAAAGCTTAGCGGCTTTAGGATCATCACACTTCAAAATACATTTGGGAAGGTTTTAGAGAAGATAGTCGCTGTTAAGCTGCAGGAATTTTTGGAAAGGGGGAAGCTTCTTCCAAGAGGCCTGGGGAGCTACAGGCCAGGAAAAGATACCTGGTCTAATGCAGCCACTTTTGCCTTTGATGTTTATGAGGGGTTCCAGAGTGGACAGGAAACGGTGGCGGTAGCGCTTGATCTCGAGGATGCGTACAATAGAGTTCGATATGATATTTTGATGACCGCACTGATGGAGAAGGGGGTCAATCCGTGGTTGGTGAACTGGATAGCAGCCGTCCTGCACTCTCGTCGGGTTGCTCTCCGTCTGGGTGCATGGACCTCAGAGCCACATGTGTTAACCCCGGGACTGCCACAGGGATCTGCAGTCTCACCGGTGCTCTTTAATGTGTATACGAGCAAGCTTGAAAACCTAGAAGCACCAGGGGTTGGAAGAATACTAACATTTGCAGATGATATTCTTGCATATAGGCAGGGGAGAGATAAGGAGCAAACAGCCCAGGAGTTACAGGCGACAGTAGATAAAGTGATTGACTGGTGCACAGAAATGAGTGCTGTCATCCACCCGGAAAAGGCGGCTGTTCTGTGGTGCTCTCTGGACAACAGGATTGTAAGAGCTGATGTCCCAAGCCTCGCGATAGATGGTAGAAATGTCAGCAGAGAGAACAAACTGAAGTATCTGGGGATCACATTTGACAGGAACCTATCCTTCAAGGACCATGTGGAGACGGTCGTGACAAGAACTCAAAAGGGACTGAATGCACTTAAAACTATGGCTGCAATGGACATAGAGCAGAGAATGCTTTTCACACTATACCAGCACTTGATCCTCTCAGTAATTGATTATGGATTAAGTCTGCTCACTGTCTCAGAGAGTCAGCTGGTGAAGTTAGAGCGCATACAGAACGAAGCTATGTGGGTCATTCTGGGATGCACTAGAGACACCCCAGTAGTGTGTATGCGTTACATCCTTGGTCTGCCGACTGTTGCTGGTAGGCTCAATGTGATGCAGGCGAAGGCATACCTCAGAGTAGCTGCAGACACAGGCCACCCACTGCATGAGGCGCTGGACGCAGTTAAGGGTCAGCGACTGATAAGAACGAACGAACGAACTAACTTTATTTTAAAAGGGTTAAGAATTGGGCACGCAGGCCCGTCTAACATTCTGCCCTTCTATCACTCTCTTTCATACATTATTTCATTCACACATCATTCAAGGCTAACAGAGAACAGCAACAATATAAAAGATATGCATTATAAAGGCATGGGCAAAATGCGAACATCAAAATTACACGACACAGTAAAATTAGATAATGGTCTGACACTTGTTATTAGCCATGTGGAATATACTGGCCTACCAAAAGGGGACTGGCTGTTATACTAGGGTTTTGTTATTATTATTATCTCTATTATTAAGGGGGAAGATAATCCGTACTGAGATAGTGTTCGAGTAATTTGCGATTATATGAATAGGGATTGGTGATGTCTTTGATTTCTTGTGGAAGATTGTTCCACAGCTGAGCTGCTGAGTACGTTAAGCTTGTTTTGTATAAGTCAATCCTAGGCTTCGGAATGTGTAATATATTTAAACGTTTACTGTGTCTAGCATTATATTTAAACAATGGCCAAAGGTAATTTGGGGCATTCCGATGCAGGATTTTGTGAATTAGTTTAGCTTTATTGAAAAGCAGGCGTTTGCGGAGTGGTAGTAACTGAAGGCGTTTATACAGGCTAGGATTGTCAGATAAATGTTTGCTATAAATTAGACTCATGGCCCGTTTCTGGAGTGAGTAAAGTCGCTTGGTGTTTGAATTAGAACAACCGTCCCAGATTGTAGAGCAGTAGTCAAAGTGTGTCTGTATATGAGAAGTATAGAATAGTTTCCTTGTGTCCTCATCAAGGATGAGTGTAATGATTGCTTGAACGTGGGAATTAAAGGTTAGGTTTCTATCAATGATTAGGCCTAATGTTTTGTGCTCAATTACACTTTCTACTGGCATGTTATTGATGTGAAGTTGAAGTGATGTGTGTGAGCTTAGAGTTTGAAGTCTTTGTCTGGTAGTTAATAACATTGATTTTGTTTTAGTGATGTTAATTTGCATACGGTTTGAATAGCTCCACCTAACTACATTATTTAATTCTTGTTGTAAAGACGACTCCAATAAAATACAGTTTTCAGCATTTGTGTACACTGTACAGTCGTCTGCAAATAGATCGCAGGAGATGAAAGATTCAAAGGTAGATCGTTAATATATATGGCAAACAATAGAGGGCCAAGAATAGAGCCTTGCGGTACTCCAATATTGAAGGTAGTGGTATGAGACAGACATTTATTATGTGATACTACTTGCTTTCTGTTTGATAGAAAAGATGATATTAGAGTGACTACATTAGGGCCAATTTTCATTGTCTCAAATTTTTTAATTAAAATAATATGGTCTATCATATCAAATGCTTTCTTGAAATCAATAAACACAGTTCCACATAGACTGTTGTTGTTTATATTCTGGTGCCAATTTTCTATCATGTTTGTTAGGGCTGTATGGCAAAATCATGGATGGCTCAGGCGGAGGCTACGATCAGACAGGTGTGCCCCCTGGAGAACCCCCAGGCGTGGAGAGGAGTGGGTCAGAGTGCCAGCTGAGCAGTCAGACTTGTGCAGAGTTATAATCACATTAAGCCGGGAGTGCAGGGAGTGGCCAGCAGGGGCCACGGAAGTGGAAATCCAGCAACTAATTCAGGACAATGCTCACTCGTGTGATGTGATTATCTACACAGATGGTTCGGTGTCAAGAGGTGAGAGAAGTGGCTGGGGGTTCATAGCCAAAGCTAATGGTCGATGTTTGGGGCAGGAGAGCCTGGCATATGATACCACAACATCCAGCTTAAGAATGGAAGTGGAGGCAGTCACTGCGGCTCTCCGCTGGATGGAGAACACGACACACACACACATCGTGATTGTAACTGACTCAGAAAGCATGCTGACGAGGGTGAGGACGGGCAGACTTCGTGCGGATGTCGTGCGGAGGTCACGGGTGACAAGCATCGCCTGGATCTTTTCTCCGGGGCATGCCGGTGTGCTGGGAAATGAACAGGCGGACAGACTGGCTGGCTCTGCAGAACTTGGTGGAGTATTGATACATGACAAGGCAGACGTGGTTACGGCCTTGTGGGAGCACGTGCACACCTCGGAGGAGCAAATGGATTACCATGGTCTGGCAAGAATAAGACAACGAGGAGTTACGAAGGGATCTGGCCGACGCTCAACGCTCAAAGGAAAGGCGAGACGGACTTATAATCAGATTGCTACTGGTACTATTAGTGTTGGAACTCTTCGCTGGCTGCTGAGGATGGGGACGGAGCACTTATGGGAATGCCCCGAATGCTGTGATGTTGATTCATAAATCAATCAATCAATCAATCATGTCCATTGTTATGTGTCCATTGTTATATGTTCATTGTTATATGTACATTGCTATGTTCAGTGCTATTTCCATTGCTATGTGTCTATCGTTATATCCACTGCTATGTCCAGTGATATCCATTGCTATGGTCAACTTTCTTCAGGATACCCATGATCAACCCGCGTCATTGTTAATTATGGAGGCAAATATGTAAAGTTTATAATATGTTTATAATTATGGAGGCAGGTATAAGTGTATAATATGTTCAACTTCTTCACGGCTGACTGCAACTTTTGACTGGGTGCTTCTATGAAGATATTCTGTGTACTGTCAATTTTCCGCATTTTAATATTTGGCTGAGTTTTTCTATGAAGATATTCTTTGTGCTGTATATCTTCAACATTTTAACGTTTGGCTGAGTGCTTATATGAAGATATTCTGTGTACTGATCTTCCACATTTTAACGTTTGGCTGAGTGCTTCTATGAAGCAATTCTATATGCTGTATATCTTCAACATTTTAACGTTTCTGAGTGGTTCTAAGACGATTTTGTACTGTAATATTCAGAATTTTAACGTTTCTGGGTTATTTTATATGAAGAAGATAATTTGTGTACTGTAAATCTTCAACATTTTAACGTTTATGGGTTATTCCAAATGAAGAAGATCTTTTGTGTACTGTAAATCTTCAACATTTTAACGTTTTTTGGTTATTCTATATAAAGAAGATAATTTGTGTACTGTAAATCTTCAACATTTTAACGTTTCTGGGTTATTCTATATGAAGAAGGTAATTTGTGTACTTAAATCTCCAACATTCTAACATTTGGCTGAGTGGTTCTAAGAAGAAATCATGTACTGTAAATCTTCAACATTTTAACACCACAGTTCATGAAAGCAACGAGAACACGGATTTGCCACAACCACAAAGTGTATGTCTAGGTGTATTACAGTCTACAGCAGTTTAAAGATCACTGGTTCGGCTAATATCATAGATATGATAATGATGGTGCTGATAATGGTGTGCTGATGATGATAATAATAATAATAATAATAATAATAATAATAATAATAATAATGTTGATGATGAGAATGATGATGAGAATAATAATTGTGATGTTTATGCGGCAGAGATCTCACTGAGTGTTGGTGAAGCGATAGCAGTTTCAGCATCGGTGACTGCGATATCTGGATTCGAACTAGCCGGACTTATAGTTCTAGGGGACTCTGAAACTGATCGCTGAGTAGATGTGACTGTTGCTGGGGCAGAAGTGGTCAATGGGTCATCTCTTGTGGACAGACATGGAGTCACCACCGATGGCTGTGGAGACACACAGGAGTCAGATGACTGACGTACACCTGGAGACTCTTTAGAAGAGGATGTTTCGTGAGCTTGTGTCCTTGAACCTGACAATGTCACTGCAGACATTTTGGTGGTGGTCGTCCTTGGCATTGCTCTCAGCTGCACACTGGAGGCTACATGGGTTCTGCCGCACACATGATGATGGTTGTCCCAGTCCTTGTGTTGACAGAAAGACCCACAGTAGCGAGCCATGTTGCACCCACTGCAGGTCTCGCTGGCCCGCCGCCCGCAGTTCCAGCAACTCTGAACAAAGTAAACAAAGACAAGGAGTTGAAAGTAAACTGTGGTTCAGAAACTCAACAGAAACAAAATTGAACAGCCAAACACTGACACTTGCTTCATTTTGGCCATTCAGTCACCCACACGTTGAACAAATTTGGAGAGAATGGTGCTGCAGGGAGTGACCAGAGAATCTGGCTGACACTCAGGACTCCGAGGAAAGGCCATACAGAAACATGATCAGACTGCTGCTGGTACCATTAGTGTTGTGATTCCTCGCTGCCTATAGCAGATGAGGTCAGAGCAGGTATGGGAATATCCCGAGTGTTCTGACGTCAGTTCTTAACTCAACTGAACTCTTGTTTACACATCACTATCTTCGTTATTACCATCATCATTATCACCATCATCACCATCAAAAGGATCATTATCACTATCAACATTATCAAAACCAACAACGGCCTCACCCACATCTGGCAATCAGTGAATCAACAAGAAGAAGTAGAATCGATTAGCTCTGCTAGAACACAATTACAAGTGAACCAAATGACGTTGCTGCTAAAAGCTTCGTCTGCACATAAATAACATAAATACACTGAGACAACTACATGAACAACTCTACACACACTGACACAACTACATGAACAACTGGATACACACTTACACAATTACATGAACAACTGGATACACACTGACACAACTACATGAAACCTCTACACACACTTACACAACTACATGAAAAACTGGATACACGCTGACACAACTACATGAACAATTCTATACACACTGACACAACTACATGAACAACTCTACACACACTGAGACAACTGCGTGAACAACTCTACACACACTGACACAACTACATGAACAACTGGATACACACTGACACAACTACATGAAACCTCTACACACACTTACACAACTACATGAACAACTGGATACACGCTGACACAACTACATGAACAATTCTATACACACTGACACAACTACATGAACAACTCTACACACACTGAGACAACTGCATGAACAACTCTACACACACTGACACAACTACATGAACAACTTGATTCACACTGACACAACTACATGAACAACTCTACACACACTGACACAACTATATGAACAACTCGATACACACTGACACAACTACATGAACAATTCGACACACACTGAAACAACTACATGAATAACTTGACATACACTGACACAACTACATGAACAACTGGATACACGCTGACACAACTACATGAACAATTCTACACACACTGACAAAACAACATGAACAACTCTACACACACTGACACAACAACATGAACAACTATACACACGCCGACACAACTACATGAACAACTCTACACACACTTACACAACTACATGAACAACTGGATACACGCTGACACAACTACATGAACAATTCTACACACACACTGACACAACTACATGAACAACTTGACACACGCTGACACAACTACATGAACAACTCGATACACACTGACACAACTACATGAACAAATCTACACACACTGACACAACTACATGAACAACTCTACACACACTGACACAACTATATGAACAACTTGACACACGCTGACACAACTACATGAACAACTCGATACACACTGACACAACTACATGAACAACTTGATACACACTGACACAACTACATGAACAAGTCTACACACACTGACACAACTACATGAACAACTCTACACACACTTACACAACTACATGAACAACTCGATACACACTGACACAACTATATGAACAACGCGACATAAAAATAGATATAAAGGTAGCTCATCTTTTTTTTTCTTCTTTTCCATGGACTTGTTCATTTCATTTTATGTGCCCACACATTGCGATCTTCAACAGCATAATCAGTCTGTGTGCCGACACCCTTTCGTAACATGACACAATAATCTGTCCTGCTGTCTTCCACTATATCTGTTTCCATAAATCTTTCTAATCGTCACGACATGTCCCAGCGTCTGTCTTCTCATGATATGGCCACATATGTTGACTGCCTCTTTCTGATGTTTGTGATAAGTAGTCATTATATCTCAGCCTCTTTCTGATATTTGTGATAAGTTGTCCTTGTGTCTGAGCCTCTTTCTGATGTTTGTGATAAGGTGTCTTTGTGTCTGAGCCTCTTTCTGATGTTTGTGATAAGGTGTCTTTGTGCCTGAGCCTCTTTCTGATGTTTGTGATAAGGTGTCTTTGTGTCTTACTCTCTTTCTGATGTTTGTTATGAGTTGTCCTTGTGTCTGAGCCTCTTCCTAATGTTTGTTATAAGTAGCCCTTGTGTCTGAGCCTCTTTTTGATGTTTGTGATAAGTAGTCGTGTGAATGAGCCTCTCTCAAGACGTTTAAATCACCCATGACGGCTGTCCGACGAATGTACTGCATTCTTCTGTAGAACAACATCCCTGAAGCTTCTGGTGATTTCTTTACTTGTTTACTAATTGTCCATGATCCACAGCCATATGTTAGAACTGTTTCTATGTTTAAACATACAAATAACAAACATGGTACTATTTTCTTGGGTTTCTAAGACAAGGTCAAAGAGCTAGAGGCAAAGTTCACTTGAAGAATTCAGGCTTCACCTCAGCAGACTCCTCCTGTGGGTGCACGGAGTGTAGCAGGTTAGAGTGTACTTGTGCCCGGACGTCTGCAACAGCTCTCTCCATTCTGATGGTCTCAGCCATGACAAGGTCGGCGGCCTTCTGGTCGGCGGAACTGACGGCCCGCTGTAGCTCTAGCATGGCCTGTCTTCTCACGTCCACCACAACTTCATCTGCACAAACAGAGTTCCGACATCAATCATTCCATCACTCCATGAATAGAGTGAGAACAATCAATCATTGAAAATAAATCATAACATCACTGGATGAACAGTTTTTAACTCCGTTTTACAAACTATCGTCTGACAAGATAGCAAGGTGCCAATCAGTCAACAAATCATGGACATAAATATTTATACCAGTGGTAACTAATGCCAATGTAACATATCATGGGATATTATTTATATCAGTGGGAATTATGCCATTGTTAACAAATTATTGAAATGTCTGTCTGACATTGGTAGAACACAGACGGACTAGAAATGTCTTTCTGACAATAGTAACAATCAGACGGACTAAAAATGTCTGTCTGACAATAACAACACACATAACTATAAATGTTTATTTATTTGACACTGAAGACGCACAAACAGACAGACTAGAGATGTCTGCCTGACAATGACAATTCTAACCTACATGAACGTCTTCAGTTACTGCCACTCCACAAACGCCTACTTTTTAATAAGGCTAAACTAATTCACAAAATCCTATTTCAAAATGCCCCAAGCTACCTTTGGCCATTGTTTAAATATAATGCAAGACATAGCGAACGACTAAATATACTCCATGTCCCTGGTGGATGGGGGATTTTTGTGATGTGTGGGTGGGGTTATGTGGGGTGGATGGGTAAGGGTATCTGTGTAGGTGTGGGTGGGAATATTGTGTGGTATGTGGGTGGGGGATATGTGTGTGGTGTGTAGGTGGGGATGTGTGGTGGTATGTGGGTGTGGGATGTGTTGGTGAGGGATATGTGTGTGTGCGGTGCGTGGGTTGGAAATATTGCGTGGTAGGGGATGTATGTGATGTACGGGTGGGGGATTGTGTAGTGGGGGATTGGGTTAAGGCATGTATGGGTGGGTGGAGGATGTATGTGTGGGTGGTGGGGTGTGTGTGTGAGTGGATTGGGGATGTATGGGTAGTTAGGGAGATGTGAGTGTGTGGGGGGCAGGGGGGATTGTGTGCGTGTGTGGGAAATATGTGGTCAATGGAGATGTGGCTGGGGGATGGGTGGTTTGAGGTGTGGATGGGGAGAGGATGTGTGGGTTAGGATGTGTATGTGGGTGGGCGTGGGATATTTGGGTTGGTGGGGGATGTTTGTGGGTGGCGAGTGTGTTTTGGTTGTGGGAACAGGTGAGGGGAGTGTGGGTGGGGGATGTGCGAGAGGGGGATGGGTCGGTTGGTGGGGTATGTATGTGTCCCTTGGTGTGCGTGTGTGTGGGTAGGTGGGGGTGTGTGTGGGTGGGGTGATGTATGGGTACGTGGGAGATGGGCCTCATAACATGGTAATTTGCCTTGTTTATGTTTACAACATTCATTTCACAATGTTTATTTTTCTTCCTATGTAAATGTATAATGCTCTTGATGAACGAAAGACGAGTGATTGGAAGGGCCGAATGTAAGACGGGCCTGCGCGCCCAATTTGTGACCCTAATAAAGTTGATATGATTTGATTTGATTTGATTTAAACCTAGGATAGACTTATTTAAAACAAGCTTAGCATACTCTGCCACTCAGTTGTGGAACAATCTTCCACAAGAAATCAAAGACACCACCAATCATTATATATATACCTGTTTGAACACTACCTCAGGACATGCCACTTAAAAAAAACAAACAGCAACAAAGACAAAAAAAATGGTAAATTATCTCGAACGACAACTAGCCAAAAAAAAAAATAACAACAACAACAACATTTCCATATGTATGGCACGTTACACCCACCTTGGGTATTCATGATGCCCATGTTAAACATTGCCTAAACTAGTCATGTATTATTGATTATTTTTCATGCGTTTTAATGCTTATTGTTCTTTTGTTGTCAAAGAATTGCTTCATAAGAGATGTTCAATGAAAGAATATATGAGAGGAAATAGAGAAGAAGGGCAGAATGTCAGACGGGCCTGCGTGCCCAATTCGTAACCCTTTGAAAATAAAGATTTACTTACTTACTTACTTACTTACATACTTATACATAAATGTATAATGCTCTTGATGAACGAAAGACGAGTGATTGGAAGGGCCGAATGTAAGACGGGCCTGCGCGCCCAATTTGTGACCCTAATAAAGTTGATTTGATTTGATTTGATTTACTTACTTACTTACTTACTTACTTACTTACTAACAAAACACAGACTAGAGATGTCTGTCCTACAATAGCAACACACAGACTAGAGATGTTGTGACATAATGGAACTCATAATTTCACAGTTCGTAAACTCAAGCACACCAAACAGAGAAAATATTGCACCAACATGCACAACGAACATCTTACGCCACGCTTGATGTCTCTAAAAATATAACTGTCAAGTTATAATTAACCCTAGAGGGTCACCGAATCATACGCCGATTGGAAGGGGCCAGTCATGTGATCAACAATTAGGCACGAAGACGCGATCCTACTTTTCAATAGCCCATTCTTCTGTACAATGTGAAAGTAGATGGACAATCTTGCTTTGTGTTGTCAATTTTATTAGTATTTGTGACTTTCATCACTGATCCGAGTGATGTGAGTGGTGCTACTTGGTGGAAAGCAGTATTTTGAGGAGATGCATCCAGGCGGTAGGAGATTGTGACAGCTCAGGTCATCCATCTGAGTTATGAGCAGTCGTCATCTTGTCCTGAAGACAGGTAGTGTACGAGAGGATTCATTCACCCATGGACCCAGTTGTCAGGCGTAAGCTCTGTCCCATTACCTCCAGGTTGAGACTTCCAACTGCTATACCCACATCCACTCCAGTCGTTTTTCAGAATTCCAATTTCTCTACATGATGATGAAGAGATGCCACATCACACCAGGCCATTCATACTTCTTACCATCATAGACAATCTCTGAACACCATTGTGAAAGTGTTCAATTTTATTCCACAGGAGACAATTAGAGTTAGTCACTACACGAACATTTTTAATGACCAATTGGGAGAACTGAGGAGAAAACATGTATGTTGTCCATGCATCACACCAGCTCTTGTAATGATCATTGATGTGCATGTATGATTATCATGAACCATGTGTATTCTTTGCACCAGCACTCCAACCCAATTGCAGCGTTTTAATAAACTTTGAGACTAGTTACTTCTCAATTTCTTTACAGTTTCTTTACATCGTACTGTACCAGGTTATTTGTGTGTAATTACAATTATAATTAACACAGGTTAACATTAGTGGGAACCTGTAAGGATGGGAGACTTCACATGGGAAATTCATGAACTTCTCTCATGGTAACGACCCAGGTTCCCCAGTTCTTCCGGAGGACACTTTCTTTATTCTACATATTGTCCTTCTGGACCTTAGTGGAATCAAGGGGACATTTTAGGAGGAACAATTTCATGGTGTGTTTTCCTAACTTATCCGGAACATGCCTAGACCTGCCAGGTTCTCTATAGTCAAAGTCCACTACCCAGACTATTACACACCATTTGGAATTAGTCCCATGTCTCTAGCTTAAAAAGACTACGGGGTGGGGGGGGGGGGGGGGGGGTTTGCACTTAGTGCTGCTGATTCTTACCATCATTTCTGCACCTTGCAGAAAACCTTACAGATATCTGCCTGACAATAACAACACAATAGAGATGTCTGCCTGACAATAACAACGCAGAGATTAGAGATGTTTGTCTGACAATAACAACACACAGACTAAAGATGTCTGTCTGACACTAACAACACACAAACAGACTAAAGATTTCTTTCTGACAATACCAACACACAAATAGGCTAGAGATGTCTCTCTGACAATAACAACACGCAGACTAGAGATGTCTGCCTGACAATAACAACATACAGACTAGAGATGTCTGTCTGACAATAACAACACACAATCAGACTAATGTCGTCTGTCTGACAATAACAACAAACAAACAGACTAAAGATTTCTGTCTGCCAATAACAACACATAAACAGACTAGAGTTGTCCGTCTGACAATAACAACACACAGACTAAAGATGTCTGTCTGACAATAACAACACACAAACAGACTAAAGATGTCTGTCTGACAATAACAACACACACACACACAGACTAAAGATTTATGTCCGATAATAACCACACACAAAAAGACTAGAGATGGCTGTCTGACAATAACAACACACAGACTAAAGATGTCTGTCTGACAATAACAACACACAAACAGACTAAAGATGTCTGTCTCACAATAACAACAAACAAACAGACTAAAGATTTATGTCTGACAATACATCATACAAACAGACTAGAGATGTCTGTCTGACAATTACAACATACAGACTAAAGATGACTGTCTGACAATAACAACACACAAACAGACTAAAGATGTCTGCCTGACAATAACAACACACAAACAGACCTGCCCTCCTTCTGACATCACAAACGGTATCCCCTGTATGTCGGAGGACGTGCAGCCCCGGCTCACCTCCGACACCAAGCGGCTGCTGCTGAGACCACAGAGACAAGTCTTCCCTGTCTTGGAGACTTCGATGTCGCAAGACAGATATCGCTCGCTTGGTCTTGTCCACCATGGTCAGGATACAGCCCAGCATCTGTTGGAGGACAGCAGATGGACAGTCAGAGACATCATGTGAACAGTCAGAAGACAGCAGGTGGACAGTCATAAGACAGCAGGTGGACAGTCAGAGAACAGTCAGAGGACAGCAGGTGAACAGTCAGAGGACAGCAGGTGGTCAGTCAGAGAACAGCAGGTAGACAGTCAGAGGACAGCAGGTGGTCAGTCAGAGGACAGCAGGTGGTCAGTCAGAGGACAACACTGCAACTTAAGTGATGCTGTCAGGAGGTTGACAGTCAGAGGACAGGACTACAACATTAATGATCACATCAGAAGGTCATTGTTGATGACGTCAGTAAGCATGACCATACCGCTGATGGCAGCATGACAGATTTTGGTAACAGTCATCATCTCTGTTCTCTCCAGGCTACTAGGACGTGTCCCATATCCAGGTGTTTCAGTTTCACAGACATCACTATGTTCATTTGCCAGATTTCTTCCATGTTCACATATGGGAGATTGTGTTGTCTTTTGTGGTCCAGGTATTCTAATTACTGTTCTGTAGCAGTTCAACTCAAATGGATGAGAACTGAAACATCAACTAAGCATGGCAAGTGTGTGAGAACTATAAGGGAAGGTGAGAACTACAAGGGAAGGTGAGAACTACAAGGGAAGGTGAGAACTAGAAAGAATGGTGAGAACTACAAAGAAAGGTGAAAACTACAAAGAAAGGTGAGAACTACAAGGGAAGGTGAGAATTACAACAGAAGGTAATAACTACAAGGAAAGGTGATAACTAAAATAAAAGGTGGCAACTAAAAGAGAACGTGAGAACTACAAGGAAAGGTGAGAACTGCGGGGAAGGTGAGAACTACAAGAGGAGGTGAGAACTGCAGGGAAGATGAGAACTACAAGGAAAGGTGATAGCTACAAGAGAAGGTGAGAACTACAAGAGAAGGTGAGAACTACAAGAGAAGGTGAGAACTACAGAGAAGGTGAGAACTACAGAGAAGGTGAGAACTACAAGAAAAAAAGTCGCTTAAAAGTCGACAGGGTCGACTTCATTGCTCCGGGTTTTTATCCCATATGGCTCGGTCTCTTTCCGCAGCACGGAAAGCGTCGCACAAAGCACGAACTCCGTAGCTTTTAGCGACGACCCATGGGAGTCTCCGAAACATTTAACTCGTAAACCGAAGGACACGGCCCGGAATCGAACCCACAACCTTCGGCTCACGAGTCAAACGTCAAACGGCTTGACCACTTCGCCACAGAAGAGAAGGTGAGAACTACAAGAGAAGGTGAGAACTACAAGAGAAGGTGAGAACTACAAGAGAAGGTGAGAACTACAAGGAATAGTGAAAACTACAGAGAAGGTGAGCACTTACCGTTTCCACATGTTGCCAATCATCACTAAGCTGCTCACAGTGATCAAATGCCTCGCCTCGTCTCAGACCTGGTCACATGTGTATAGAAACAAGATATAAGACAACAGTAGGCTTCATCAGTGACATCAACATATTCTAGATGATGTTTCTGAAGCTGTAATCTGAGGCTGTATCACCACAACCCAGTCTTGTGTCAGCCTCACATTGACAGTGGTGGTGACATATCACATGATTTCAAGGTACAATAGGCAGTAAATGACCGTTTGTTTGTAATACATCACATTGTGAACAGCTCGCCTACCCACCCACCCACACTGTGGTATTTTCTCTATAATATCATGTCCGCGTTTGTTTGTAGCGTGAGCTGCATGTTTGGAATAATGGCGACCAGGCGTGTCGCAAGAACTGACTGGATTGCCCTATATAGTAATGTGTGGCTGCTGGTTTTTTAGTGACTGCCGTTTTCATCAACGATGAACTGTAATTTTCGAGGAGGACTTTTGTGTTGGCAGTCTGGCAGCGGCATTGTGCACAATGTACCTGTGCGGGCTGTTGGCTTGTCGAGACTGCTGTTTGTTCCACTTTTCACAAGGGGCAGTGAGGAGCATTTTGTGAGATATTCACTGGCAAGGAACGGAGTATAATGGGGACGACACGCTGCCGTGAAGTTTTAACTGCGACTAATGAGTAATCTATAACATTCTACCTCAACACATTGTATAACTATATCTATAACATTATTAACCCTCCCCCCCCCCCACCCACACACACACAGTGTAGTGTTCTGTATAGCATTCTACTCCCCCCCCCCCCTCTCTCCCCTGAAATACTATCCTGAAATAGTAGACTGAAACACTGACCTGAACTACTAGCATGAAATACTTTTTTGAAATAATGACAATCCTCTCAATTAACATTAAACGCTGGTTGTTCTAAATGTTGCATGTCCTTATGTTTAAATGGTATTGTCAATACGAGAGTGCAGACACCGCTTGCCCGAGACTTACTGTAAGGTGGATAGTGCCTCTCCCGGCCGGGCTCCAGGTCAGCTCTGTCCAGCTCCAACCGCTCCTTGTCTCGGCAGTCGCGGGACTTGCTGGCGTCCTCTAGTCTGAGGGAGGCTGCGGCGGACACGCTGAAGGCAGAGCCCGGGCTGACACTGCTGGTGGACCCCGGACTTGAACACTGGTTGCTATGGTGACGTTTAGCTGGGACCAGATTCTCCAGGTCTGACCTGTCTTCGTGTGGTGCACTGTGGGATATATGAGTGAGTTGTTTGTAGTGGACATCTGAAGTATCTAAAGCCTCAGTGTATTTGTGCATTCATTTATTGTTTGTGGCATCCGTGTTTAACGACACCAAGTGAATACATAGTTTTGAATTCTAGAGGACTGGAGTTGCGGACTGTTGTGATCACCCAAGCTAATTGGCCACGATTTTGAAGACAAAGAAGCTCTGGCATAGGTAAGATTATCTTAAATAATAACCGCATCATCAGCGTGAACACGATGTCTCTTCAGTGTATGTCTGAGAATGTTACCTATATATTTGTTTGTTCATGATAGCCTCATGTATTTCATAGCAAACCGTGCATACTGACCTTTGACCTAACAGGTGATAATATTTTCCATGTTCATTATTTTCTTTGCAAATTTTGTTTGAATTACGATTGTTCTGTTTTTCTAGGTATTGCCACGTTGGCTTTCATAATGACCTGCAGCTGTTCATAACTAGCTCAGCATTGTTTTTCTTTTCTGTGCATAACATTCTCAACATTCTTCTCTGTCCACGATATTCACAACATTCTTCTATGTCCATAATATTCTCAACATTCTTCTCTGCCTATGATATTTTTAACATTCTTCTCTGTCCACGATATTCACAACATTCTTCTCTGTCCACGATATTTTCAATATTCTTCTCTGTCCACGATATTCTCAACATTCTTCTCTGCCTATGATATTCTCAACATTCTTCTCTGTCTATGATATTTTCAACATTCTTCTCTGTCCACGATATTCTCAACATTCTTCTCTGTCTATGATATTTTCAACATTCTTCTCCGTCCTTGATATTCTCATCATTCTTCTCTGCCCACGATATTCTCAATAGTCTTCTGTCCATAACATTCTCAACATTCTTCTCTACCACGACATTCTCAATATTCTTCTCTTTCCATGACATTCTCAACATAATTCTCTGTCCACAACATTCTCAAAATTCTTCTCTGTCCATCACATTCTTAACATTATTTTCTATCCACAACATTGTCAAAATTCTTCTCTATCCTTGACATTCTCAACATGTATCTCTATCTACAACATTCTAAATATTCTTCTCTGTCCACAATATTTTCAACATTATTCTCTATCCACAACATTCTAAATATTCCATAAGATTCTCTATATTTTTCTCTGTCCACAGTATTCACAGCATTACTCTCTGCCCGTGATATTCTTAAAATTTGTCTCTGTCCATTATATTCTCAACATTCCTCTCTGCCCGCGATATTCTTAGTATTATTCTCTGCCCATGATATTTTCAGCGACGAGTTTAAACGAGAGCGAAACTCGAATCTAGTGCTTCCACATTGAATTGATTTAGGGTGCTCACATGGTTCATACCGGAATACGATCAGCGTTGCCAGTAGTAGTAGTGGGTTGTGCTCAATATTTGAATCTCAAATCCCGAAACAACAAAATAAATCAATTTGATTATTGCTCACTGGAATTTAGGCGGCCTGGTGTGCCTTGCCAGTGAGAAGACCTGATCATTCGGGTCCACATCGATTGGCGGACGTCAGTCGCGGCGATCGGGCAAATCTTGAACTACAGCCTACGATGGGTGACGTTGTAATATTCTGTTGTGATAATTTGGCCGTATCCAGCGTGTGCCGCATGGTCTAGTGTTTAGTGTCTAGTTGGTCGTGCGTCGAAGTACACTTGTTCCTGCAGCGAGGCGCCGTCGTCATTTGGAGGCGACAGGTTCGATCCCGGACGGTAACTATTATAGCTTTCAAATTTTATGTTGTCTAGTGCGCCTTCTAATCTCTATTTCCTTCTTCTTCTGTGAGCGCCAAATAATACTATGTGCGTTTATTTGTTTAATCGTCTTAGGGGCCTCAACGGTTCTCCCCATTTATTTCTTGTGTTTACACACCCACTTCACACGCCAGTGATCCGGGGTTTGTTTCCGGGTCCGGTCAAGGATATGCACTACTGACGAGCTCAAACGAGAGCGAAACTCGAGCCTAGTGCTTCCACATTGACGTGGACAGGCCTTAGGTTCATACTGGAATACGATCAGCGTTCCCAGTAGTGGTTTGTGCTCAATATTTAAATCTCAAATCCTGAAACAACCAAATAAATCAATTCTTCTCTGCTTAAACAATTCCCCCCACCCACCCACCCACCCACCCAGACACACACACACACACACAAACACACCAACCTACCACACAAACTAACGTGCAGACATCACCACACACTACCACACACCACTTACAACACAAACTAGTGTGTAGAGATCACGCACATTGTATTAAACAACGCACACACTGTATTAAACCCCACCCCCACCCACACACACACACACACACACACACACACTGTATTAAACAACACATACATTGTATTAAACAACACAAACACATACCACTTACCACACAAACTACTCTGTGGATGGCTCACACATTGTTTTAAACAACACACACACACATACACCACCTCACCCACGCTACTTATCAGATGCTCAGCCCTAGATAACACAGAGAAACACAACTGATGTCACCAGCACATGTCGCAGGCCTGCAATTTCTCAGACGGCAGGACGCCCCCATCCACCCACCCACCCCACCCCACCCCACACACCCGCACGCGCGCGCACACACCCCCCTCCCCACATCTTGTATTTATCACCACTATAGCTGCGCCAAACAGCTGTGTTCATATTTCACTAAGACGGGTCGGACACGTGGCTGTAGATTTAGGAAAGTGTGAACGTTCAATGCGCCTTCATGACAACCACCTCCCCACACATCTACCAGTCTTGACATGTAGATGCAAATCATGGACAACGACCAGCACCACGTACATGTGCCGAGACCTCAGATATGAGATTGCATGTGTATGTGTATACGTGCGTGTATGTGTTTGTATGTGTGTATGTGTGTATGTGTGTGTGTATGTGCGTGTATGTGTCTGTATGTGTGTGCATGAGTGTGTACGTGTGTGTATGTGCGTATGTGTGTATGTTTGTGTGTATGTTTGTGTGTATGTGCGTATGTGTGTATGTTTATGTGTATGTGTGCATGTGTGTATGTTTGTGTGTATGTGTGCATGTGTGTATGTTTGTGTGTATGTGTGCATGTGTGTATGTTTGTGTGCATGTGTGCATGTATGTGTGTGTAGTGTATGTGTGTATGTTTGTATAGGTGTGTGTTTGTGTGTATGTGTGTTTATGTGCGATGTGTGTATCTGCGTGTGTGTGTGTGCGTGCGTGTGCGTATGCGTGCGTGTGTGTGTGTGTGTGTGTGTAAGTATGTTCGTGCATGTATGTGCATATGTTTGTGTGGGTATCTGTGCATGCATGCAGTGAATGTGAGGGAATGTGTTTTTGTATGTTATTGAGTGTGTGCATAACTGTGAGAGTTTGTGTAAATGATGTAAGTATGTATGCATGTATGTATGAGTGCGTGCGTGTTTATGAATGTGCGTGTGTACGTGCGTCTGCCTGTCTCATAACATGGTAATATGCACTGCTTATGTTTACAAAATCCATTTGACAATGTTTTATTTCCTATGTGAATGCAACATGCACAATTGATGAATGACAGATGAATGATTGGAAAGGTTGAATGTAAGACGGGCCTGCGTGCCCAATTTGTTACCCTTTGAAATAAAGTTCGTTCGTTCGTTCGTTCGTTATCTAGAACAGTTATGAAAATTGCCTGAAGAGAATGATTTGGCGTGATCACACAAGGAATTAGAGCATATACTACATCACAGAAAGAATTAGATATAGACTATACCACATCACAGAAAGAATTAGATAAACAAATGCATCAACACACTCGACCAACTGGAGACTGGGATAAAAAGAAACCGAAAGCTGTGAATTACCTGTCTGAATAACGTCTTTTGCCGTTCTCGTTCACTGGCATCACGGCCGATTCATGTAGGCCTAGAGGTGACTGTGCTGGGTTAAACATCATGTGCTCGTTTTGTGTGAGAAATTGCTGCGGTGACTGCTTGGCCAGGCGAGCGCAGTAGAGCAGTTCTCGTTGTAGAAGTGGCAGGTTGGCCTGCATAAATGAAAGCTGACGATTACAAATATGGTCACATTGAGATGTAAGTGCAAGTTGCTTAGTTGAATGTTTTCAACAGCAATATTTGACAGTCATGATTCCCATACTCAACATTAATTTGTTGTCGACATACTGGAACTGAAACCCAACCCTCAATCTGAAACCCCAACACTATCACACTCTAACCCCAACAGTTTATCAACTATAATCCCAACACTCTATCACCCTCTATCCCCAATCTTCCAGCTACCTTTAACAATGATCATCGCTCTAGCTCTATCCCTAACCCTCTATCTAGCTCTAATTCCAAAATTACATCCACCTCTAACTCAAACCGTCCCTCTAACTTGAACCCCAATCCTCACTCTAACTCTAATCCTAAGCTATCCACAACCCTAATGCTTGCTTCAAATCTAACCCCAAATCGCACTTTGACCCCGTAGCCCACTCTAATCCCAAAATCCAACTTTAACACCAAATCCCACTCTGACCCCAAATCCCACTCTAATATTAAAACCACTCTAAGCCTATATTACACTCTATCCCCAAATCACACTTTGACCCCATAGCCTATTCTAACCCTAAATCCCACTCTAACGCCAAATCCCACTCTGACTCAGAATCTCACTGACCTCAAATCCCACTCGAACTCTAACCCAACCATCACTTTATCTCTAATCCCAACCTTTCAGTCTATCTGTAACCTTAATGCTTGTTTCAACTCTAGCCTTAAATCCCACTTTGGTCCCAAATCCTATTCTTATCCAAAATTCCATTATAACCCCAAATTCCACCCTATCCTCAAATCCCACTCACACCTCGCATCCCACTCTAACCCCGCATTCAACCTTAACCCCACATCCCACATTAGCCCCAAATCCCAATTTAACCCCAAATCCCACTTTGATCCCAAATCCCATTCTAATACCACATACTCTTCTTCTTCTTCTTATTATTATTATTATTATTATTATTATTATTATTATTATTATTATTATTATTATTATTATTGATGTAACTTTTATTTTTGTATAATCGTGTTGTGTCTTTAATTTTTGTTTCTGTGTTGACGAAAGCTTTAGGCGCAACGTGCATGTTGTGACATGTGACGGAGTTCTAGTCAAGCTGGCCGTCTACTGCACGTATTTTGGAGATTCATTCCATCTTCTTGTCCATGCCGCCAGGCGTTGGTGATCACGACTGTCCACAGCCTTCTGTATTATAAACTGTCAATCTATTGTCTGATGTTCCTCGGTGCCATGATGTCAGACTGTCCAGCATTTACTCTCTCTCTCTCTCTCTCTCTCTCTCTCTCTCTCTATAATTGTTCAGTATAATTGTTCAGTATAATTGTTCAACTATAATTGTTCACTATATATGTGTGTGCGTGTGGGAGCGAGAGAGAGAGAGAGAGAGAGAGAGAGAGAGAGAGAGAGAGAGAGAGAGAGAGAAAGTGGGTGTCAGTGAGAGGGAGAGAGTGAATGCGTGTGTGCGCACGTGCATGCATGTGGGTGGAGAGAGTGATTGAGCGAGAAATGGTGGGGGAATGTGTCAGTGCATGCATTCGTACGTGTATGTGTGAGAGGGAGTGTATGCGTGCGTGCATGCGTTCATTTGTATGTGTATGTGTGAGAGAGTGTGATTGAGAGAGTGAGTGTGTGTGTGTGTGAAGGATTGTGTGTTAGAGAGTGAGACAGTGGGAGAGTTGATGTGTTAGTGTGTGTGTGTGTGTGTGTGTGTGAGCGCGCGCATGCGTGTGTGTGTGTGTATATGAAAGAATACAGAGAGAGAGAGAGAGAGAGAGAGAGAGAGAGAGAGAGCTGAGCAGATGCATGTCATGTAACACGCATGTTATGTAACACGCGAATCCATATGTTTGTGTATTCTCATCTGTCATATTATCAGTTAAATACCATTTGATTTTATCATGCATAATATAAACTCATGTTCATTACTGTAGTTTGAGTGAGTGAGTCAGTGAGTGTGAATGAGAGGCAGAACGAGTGAGCGTGAGAGTGAATGAGTGAGCGGGAGAGTGAATGAGTGAGCGGGAGAGTGAATGAGTGAGCGGGAAAGTGAATGAGTGAGCGGGAGAGTGAATGAGTGAGCGTGAGAGTGAATGCGTGAGAGTGAATGAATGAGCGGAAGAGTGAATGTGTGAGCGTGAGAGTGAATGTGTGTATGTGTGTGAGAGAGAGAGAGAGAGAGAGAGAGAGAGAGAGAGAGAGAGAGAGAGAGAGAGAGAGAGAGAGAGAGAGCATCACTATTTTTACGTCACATACATTTTATGTACACATTTTTCTCCATGTTTAACATTTTTAATGAGACTGCTCATGACAAGTGTCAGTGTATGTGTGTGAGTAAAGTGTGGGAGTTTGTTCATACTAATTTCAATACTAACGTGAGACATTTTGTATGTGTCTAGATGTGAGGAAGTGTGAGTGTATGTGGAGGATGTGTGTGAGTGTGGGGATATGTGTGGGTGGGGGGGGTGTGGGTGGGGGTATGCATTTGGATGGGTTGGGGTGTGTGGGTTTTGGTGGGTAGTGGTATTTGTGGGTGTTGGTGGGATGTGTGGATGGATGTGTGGGGGTGAAAGTAGGGGTGTTGGAATGGGTGTGGGGGATGTGTGTATGGGTGAAGGATATGTGTATGGGACGGATGCAGGGGATGTGTGTTTATGTGGGTGGAGATGTGTGGATGGTTCGAGGAAGTATGTGTGGGAGGCGGGGTTGTGTGGGTAGGGGATTGTGTTGGGTGGATTTGGGATGGAAGGGCGGGTGGGGAGAAGTGTATGGTGTGTGGGTTTGAGATATGTGTGCGGTGTGTTGGTGGGGGATGTGTGAATGATGTGTGGGTGGAGGGTATGTTTGTGGTGGTATGGGTGGAGGATAGTGTGTAGTGTGGGGGATGTGTGTGATGGGTGCGGGGAATGTGCGTATGGGTGGGGTATATGTGTGGGTGAGCAGGGGATTGTGGTGGTTGGGGGAAGTATGTGGGGGAGTGTGGGTGGGAGATGTGTGTGTGTGGGTGGGGAATGTGTGGGTGGGGGTGTGTGAGTGGCTTAGGGATGTGTAGGTGGGTGAGGGAGTTGTATGTGTCGGGGTTGGATGTGTGAGTGGGTGGAGGATGTGTGTGGGGGTAGGGGTATTGTGATCGAGTGATGTTTGGTTGGGGGTGGGTGGGGGTGTGTGGGTGCGTAGTGGAGGATGTATGCGTGAGTGAGTGTGTGTTGGTGGACGGGTAGGTAATGCGTGTGTGGGTGGCGAGAGGTGTGTTGGTTGGGGATATTGTGTGGGTGAGGTATGTGTGTGTGGGTGGGGGATTTTTGTGGTGTGTGAGTGGGGGTATGTGGGGTGGATGGGTAAGGGTATCTGTGTGGGTGTGGGTGGGAATATTGTGTGGTATCTGGGTGGGGGTTATGTGTGTGGTGTGTAAGTGGGGATGTGTTGGTGAGGGATATGTGTGTGTGTGGTGCGTGGGTTGGGAATAGTGCGTGGTAGGGGGTGTATGTGATGTGCGGGTGGGGGATTGTGTGGTGGGGGATTAGGTTAAGGCATGTGTGGGTGGTGGGGTGTGTGTGAGTGGAGTGGGGATGTATGGGTGGTTAGGGAGATGTGTGTGTGTGTGTGTGGGGGGGGGGGGGGGGTAGGGACATGTCAGTTGGTGGGGATGTGTGTGTATGGTTTGGGGATGTGTGAGTGGATGTGCGATGTGTGGGTTGATGGGGGATTGTGTGTGTGGGTGGGGAATATGTTGTCGATGGAGATGTGGCTGGGGGATGGGTGGTTTGAGGTGTGGGTGGGGATAGGATGTGTGGGGTAGGATGTGGATGGGCGTCGGATGTGTGGGTTGGTGGGGGAATGTTTGTGGGTGGCGAGTGTGTTTTGGTTGGGGGATCAGGTGAGGGCAGTGTGTGTGGGTGGGGGATGTGAGGGAGGGGGATGGGTCGGTTGGTGGGGTATGTATGTGTCCCTTGGTGTGCGTGTGTGTCGGTAGGTGGGGGTGTGTATGTGTCCCTTGGTGCGCGCGTGTGTGGGTAGGTGGGGGTGTTGTGTGGGTGGGGTGATGTATGGATAGGTGGGAGATGGACCTCATAACATTATGATTAGCCTTGTTTATGTTTACAACATTCATTTCACAATGTTCATTTTTCTTCCTATGTAAATGTATAATGCTCTTGATGAACGAAAGACGAGTGATTGGAAGGGCCGAATGTAAGACGGGCCTGCGCGCACAATTTGTGACCCTAATAAAGTTGATTTGATTTGATTTGATTTGATTTGATTTGATTTCTCTCTCTCTCTCTCTCTCTCTCTCTCTCTCTCTCTCTCTCTCTCTCTCTCTCTCTCTCTCTCTCTCTCTGTCTTCCCCTGCCTGTCCTCACCTTCAACTTCCTCGTTGTCATGACATACTCCAGTCTTTTCCTGATGCGTGTCTATTGTCCTAAAAATGTACTGTATAAACAACAACAACAACAACAACAACACAATTGCCACGAAGAGGACAATAATGAACAATGTTCAAGTGCCCTTGCCTTCAGGAACGGGATCACAAAGGGTCTGAGCGGGAAGTTGGTGGCTTGCTGCAGCTTGCCATGGAAGTCTTCTATAGACAGGTGTGAGTTCTGTGAACAGAGACATGGCAATAGTTTGATCACTTGCACAGTCACATACCTGAGAATCATTGTTTTGGTTATAAGAACGGGTTAGAAGTGACCGGATCACACATCTGAGCATCATTGTTTTGGTTATAAGAACGGGTTACAAGTGACCGGATCACACATCTGAGCATCATTGTTTTGGTTATAAGAACGGGTTACAAGTGACCGGATCACACATCTGAGCATCATTGTTTTGGTTGTAAGAACGGGTTACAAGTGACCGGATCACACATCTGAGCATCATTGTTTTAGTTGTAAGAACGGATTACAAGTGACCGGATCACACATCTGAGCATCATTGTTTTGGTTGTAAGAACGGGTTACAAGTGACCGGATCACACATCTGAGCATCATTGTTTTGGTTGTAAGAACGGGTTACAAGTGACCGGATCACACATCTGAGCATCATTGTTTTGGTTATAAGAACGGGTTACAAGTGACCGGATCACACATCTGAGCATCATTGTTTTGGTTGTAAGAACGGGTTACAAGTGACCGGATCACACATCTGAGCATCATGGTTGTAAGAACGGGTTACAAGTGACCGGGTCCAGTTTATGAACAGGTACAGCCACATACCTGAACATCATTGACTGGGTTATAAGAACGGGTTACAAGTGAGAGGACCCACTTAATAAAGCGAGTTTTACCCCATCTGGCTCGGTTATCTTCGACGAGCGGAGATGCCCATTTGCTTAAAACATCGCACATAGCACGAACTCCGCAGCTCCTGCGATGACCCTAGGGATCTATGGAAAAGTTACACTCATGATCTGAAAGCTGATAATGAACTCATGACTTTCGGGGTGAAAGACCGAAGACTTGGCTACTTCGCCAT
>OY992876.1:85643468-85703468 GCA_963921405.1 Cepaea hortensis
AAAGACCAACGCGTAACGCTCTGAGTGAGCTAAAGCAAGCTAGGAAGGATGTGCAAAAGGCTGCCAGGCAGTGTGCAAATGATTATTGGATCAAGTTAAGTGAGTCCATTCAAATTACAAGTGATAAGGGAAATATCAGAAGCATGTATGAAGGAATAAAGAAAGCCTGTGGTCCAATGATCAAAAGAAGTACACCATTGAAAACGTTGACTGGAGAAATCATAACTGATAAGAAACAGTAGATGGACAAATGGGTAGAGCACTATTTGGAGCTTTACTCAAGTGAGACCAAACTAGCGGATGATGCCCTCAACGCCATATAGGCTCTACGAACTCTTGACCACCTGGAGACACTTCCCACCACAACAGAAGTTAAGGGTGCTATAAATGAACTTGCATCTGGCAAGGCTCCAGGTAAGGATGGGATTCCAATAGAGGTTATCAGGAGTGGGCAAACCACACTCACTCTTCAGATCCACCAGCTAATAGAGCTATGCTGGTGAGAAGGACAAGTCCTACAGGATTTCAAAGATTCAAGCATCATAACACTCTACAAGAACGAGGGCGACCGGAGCGACTGCAACAACTATAGGGGTGTCTCACTTCTGTGTATTGTTGGAAAAGTATTTGCCCGAATTGTTCTGCGCAGACTTCATGTCCTAGGAGATAAAGTCTACCCCTAATCACAGTGTGGCTTTCGACAGAACCAATCTACCATTGATATGATATTCTCATTGCAACAAATGCAAGAAAAATGCAGTGAACAGAATCAACCACTGTTTATTGCCTTCATCGACCTCACAAAGGCGTTTGATTTGGTCAGTCGTGAGGGTCTGTTCAAAGCACTAAAGAAGATTGGCTGCCCACCAACTCTTCTGTCCATTGTGGAATCGTTCCACACAGGCATGAAGGAAACAAGTTTGATGGTACAACTTCTGAAGAGTTTGAAATCAAGAGTGGAGTTAAGCAAGGTTGTGTACTAGCTCCCACCCTCTTTGGAATATACTTTTCACTTCTACTGAAATATGCCTTTCGTGATCAGTATGGTGGTATATACATTTACTCACGCTCAGATGATGGCCTCTACAATGCTCAGATATTGAAGGCCAAGACCAAAATTATGAGGGTACTGATCAGAAAGTTGCGTTTTGCAGATGATGCTGCAGTTACGACCCACTCTGAGGAAGAATTACAATGTCTACTATCTGCATTCTCCAATGCTTGTTCCGAAATTGGTTTGACAATTAGCAAAAAGAAGATACAAATTATGTTACACAGTTCACATGGGGTACCATCAATATTTATTGACGACGCCGAAGTGGAGATAGTAGACCATTTTACATATCATGGATCAGAGGTAGATAGCAAATTTATCCCTAGATCAGGAAATCAACATCAGGATTGGTAAGCAGCAACAACAATGAACAGGTTAAGAAAAAGAGTCTGGGAGAACAGGAAGCTTACTGCCAAAACAAAAGTCCTTGTCTATCAAGCCTGTGTCCTTAGTACTCTTCTTTATGGCAGTGAAACCTGGACAACTTACTCGCAACAAGAGAAACATTTAAACAGATTTCTTATGCGGTGTCTGCGAAGAATTCTTGGTATTAAGTAGCAAGACAAAAATCACAAATACTGAAGTAGTGGAAAGATCAGGTTGTGTGACTGTTTATTCCAAGCTTAGTCTTCGTAGACTTAGATGGATAGGACATCTTAGGAGGATGGATGATTGTAGAATACCAAAGGACATCTTTTTTGATGAATTACAGAAAGGTAAGAGATCTCAGGGTCGGCCTCTACTACGATACAAAGATGTGTGTAAGCGGGACATGATTGATACAGGCATTAATAATGCACATTGGGAGCAAGTCGCCGCTGAACGTGTTGCATGGAGGGCAAAGATCAGATATGGAATAAAGACAAAGGAGAACATTATTGCAGATAAGTCACACACCGAGCGTGTTAGACGTAAGGCGGTGCATGAGGGTGGAAATGACCACGTGTTCACATGCACCCACTATGAACGAACATTTACAGCGCGAATTGGCCTTATCAGTCACATTCGCTACAGCCATAGATAAAAGTTATTATGCCTTTTTAAAGCACAAACTATCGTCTGTCAAGACGGCAAGGTGCCAATGAATATATATATATATATGGGTATGAGAGAGGGAGAGCGAGAGAGAGAGAGAGAGAGAGAGAGAGAGAGAGAGAGAGAGAGAGAGAGAGAGAGAATGATTTAGTGTTTGTGATTGTGAGTAGGTATATGTGTGCATGTAATGACGTGTTTGTGAAAGTGTGTATGTGTCGATTATGTGTGTATGGGAAGGAGTGTATGTGTGTGCTTTGTTGTATGTATGATTGAGGATATATGGACGTGAGACACACAGATAGAGAGGGAGAGAGAGTATATATGTATGTATAAGTAAACTTTTGTTAGTCAGTTTATGAGTGTGATTGAGTATATATGTATACGAGGGTGTGTGTATTTGTGTGGTATTGAGTGCGTGCACAGCGGTGAGAGTTTGTGTAAATTATACAAGTATGTATACAGATATGTATGTGTGCGTTTATGCATGTGCGTGTGTTCGTGTGTCTTCATGCCTGCTGTCTGTCTCATAACATGGTACTATACATTGTTTATGGGTACAACATTCATTGTTAACCATATGTGAGTGTAACATGCATAATAGATAATAGATGAACGAAAGATTAGTTATTGGAAGGCCGAATGTATAACGGGCCTGCGTGCCCAATTTGTGACCCTTTGAAAAGACAGTTTGTTCCTTCATTCCAATAGCTCCATAAATCATAAAGTCACACAATTCAGGAACGTGTGAAAACAGACAGATCTATAAATCATGAAATCACAAAGATCTGTAAATTATGATATCACAAAGGTCTCTAAATCATTAATCACACAACTCGTTAAATCGTGAAATTAGACGACTAGCTAAATCATGAAATCACCCGGCTCTGGGAAACAAATTAAATTACGTGGCTCTAAATCATGAATTCTCACATATTTCTAATTAAGGAAATAGCACAGCTATCTTAATCATAATAACCGTATCTCAGTCTATAATCATCTTAATCGTATATATATATATATATATATACGAAATCGCACAGCTCGTTAAATCATGAAATTATACAGTTCACTAAATCATGAAATCAAAGATGGTGAGAAACCTACCAACTGCACAGCCAGAGGACGACAAGGGTCTATCAGTTGGAACAACTTGGCCCATGCTGGATAATTTAGGTGATGACATGGGGAGGCTGTTGCCTTTACTCTCAGGATTACCAGGCATCACACACTCGCGATAATCTGTCAGACGTCAGAAACAAACATTGGTATGTTTGAACAGGTATTTTTGTATTTTCAAGATCTTTAATTGTGATTATTGTTAGCACAAGAAAATGTGCTGTGATCATTGTTGGCACACAAGATGTGCTGTGACCATTGTTAACACACATAAAATGTACTGTGACCATTGTTAGCAGGCAAAAATATGATGTGACCATTATTAGCACACGAAAATGTGCTGTGACCATTGTTAGCAGGATAAAATGTGATGTGACCAATGTCAGCAGGAGAAAATGTACTGTGATCACTGTTAGCAGGAGAAACTATGCTGTGACCATTGTTAGCACGAGAAAATGTGCTGTGACAATTTTTAGCAGGCAAAAATATGTTGTGATCATTGTTAGCACTAAAAACTGTGCTGTGACCATTGTTAGCGCATGAACATGTGCTGTGATCTTTGTTAGCACTAGAAACTGTACTGTGACAATTTTTAGCACTAGAAAATGTACTGTGATCATTGTTAGCACGCACAATATGTGCTGTGATCATTGTCAGCAGGAGAAAATGTGACGTGACCATTGTTAGCAGGAGAAAATGTGATGTGACCATTGTTATCACACCCAAAATGTGCTGTGACCATTGTTATCACACCCAAAATGTGCTGTGACCATTGTTATCAGTGATGTGACCATTGCTATCACACCCAAAATGTGCTGTGACCATTGTTAGCACAAGAAAATATGCTGTAAAAGCTGTCAGCGTCTGCGTCTCACTCAGTGTGATTCTCAGGGCGTCTTTAATATCCAACTTTCTGCAGGTGGACCGCTTTTCTGTTATTTATTTTCAAGAAACCATTATACTGTTTGATAAAGCCAAATGACGTTTGATAAAGAAACTATGGCGTTGGATAAAACCACTATGACGCTGGATAAAACAAGTATGACGTTTCATGTGGCCACTATGACGCTGGATAAAGCCACTATGACGTTTCATATGGCCACTATGACGCTCGATAAAGCCACTATGACGCTGGATAAAACAAGTATGACGTTTCATGTGGCCACTATGACGCTGGATAAAACAAGTATGACGTTTCATGTGGCCACTATGACGCTGGATAAAGCCACTATGACGTTTCATATGGCCACTATGACGCTCGATAAAGCCACTATGACGCTGGATAAAACAAGTATGACGTTTCATGTGGCCACTATGACGCTGGATAAAGCCACTATGACATTTAATATGGCCACTATTACGCTGGATAAAGCCATTTTATGTTGGATAAAGCCACTGTGACGTTGGATAAAGCCACTATGATGTTTGATACAGGCAAATTATTTCAGTTTTGATTATTTATTTCGGACATGATAATGTTTGTGAGATAGTTCACTTCCACGTTCAGATCTTGTAGAATGTCAGCCTCTAGATCAGTGTTTCCCAACGTGAGGCCCACGCCCCACAGGGGGGAAATTCGATTGTTAAGGGGGGCAATTCGAAAATGGAAGAAATGGGCTGGATATAACAAAACGGGGAGACTTGAGACTGAAGTTAACTAAATTGGAACCTGACATAAAATCTCTTTGCAGCAAGCATCGAGCACAGGGATCTCACTACATTTAAATAATAAATAATTACTAATAATTAAAATAATATAGAAAAATCTTCCATTAAAATTATTGTGTACTTGAATTGTGGTTCTCCATTATCTTCTTCTTCAGCATTCCGAGCCATTGAGGTTCTTTGCTGCAGATACAAGCCGTCTCCATTCGTCTCTCTGGGGGACCTTCTCTTGCCAGTCGCTGATTCCAAGTGCTTGTAGGTCTGTATGTATATTATCTCTCCACCGTCTTCTTGGTCTACCTCGGGGTCTACGGTCATTTATTTCCTGAGTGTAAGCGAGTTTTGTTTCCCTATTGTCTTCCATTCTTTCTATATGCCCCAGCCATTGCAGTCTATTAGCCTTAAAGATACCAGTGATTAGCGGGGACTTAAACAGATCATAAATGTCTTTGTTGCTTCTTCTTCTCCTCCACTCTCCACTTTGTGTATCCCTAATGGGCCCAAAGATGCGTCTTAAGACTTTGTTCTCAAAGGTTTGTAACAAGGCTTCGTCTCCTTTACTTGTACTCCAGGTTTTAGAGCCATACAGCACAACTGGTCTAATCAGTGTTTTGTATATTGTAGTTCTCCATTATATGTTTTGAAAATTTACTTACTATGTTTGCTCAATAATTTCCTAGTGATTTCTTCCTAAAACCTATCATTCAAGTTTCTTTAGTGAACATTTCAATTCTTGAATATTAAAAATAATGTATATGTTGGGAGGGGGGAGGAGGGAGGCGCATAAGAATTTTAGAAAGGCTTGGGTGGAGCATAGCACAAAAATGGTTGGGAAACACTGCTCTAGATGAACGGTACTCTTCGAATGTTTCTATTATATTGACAGCCAGAAGCAGATTTTTTAGAATACCAGCCTCTAGGTCAGTGGTTCTCAACCGGGGGGGGGGGGATTTTAGGGTTACCAGGGTGCGGGGGGGAGGGGGGGGGGAATTAAGATTATTTCAAGATCGCGTTAATACAAGAACCGATTACTTGATATTGTTTTTCCCTTCATACTGTACGGTTCTGTACGTCTCACCCTTCTAAAATTCAATTTATAGAGTAAGTAGACCCACAAATCAAGTGTTATGTGGATGTCTAGACTTGTTTTAGTATGTGCTATTAAATTTAGCTTCCATTATTACGTATACTGTGTAGGGGCGAGGGCGGGATTTTTAGGTAGGAAATACGAAATGGGGGAATGGCGTTCTGAAAATATGGTGGGGGGGGGGGGCGCACGGGCCAAAAAAGGTTGAGAACCACTACTCTAGGTGAACGGTACTCTGCGAATGTTTCTGTTATATTAACGGCCAGACGCAGATCTTGTAGAATGTCAGCCTCTAGATGAACGGTACTCTAACAATGTTTCTGTTATATTGACGGCCAGAAGCTTGCCCTTTCTTCTTGAGTGACTGCGAAATTGTCCATGATATACTTCCACATATTGCCACATGAATGATGCATGCTCTCAAAATGTTATTTTGTTTGTTGGTGTTGCGCCACAGAGTTCATCAGACGTTTCTCGTCTCCTGGTCAATATAGCGTTATAAGGACAACTACCAGGTAGAGACAAGTGCTTCACACTCCAGACACTTTATTCAGACAGTGAGGAAACAGGTCAGAAGCTGAGTGTTGAACATCAACAGATACGTATGGGAGATAAGACAATAGTTAAGGGTTGAACATTCACAGACAAGGAAGGGAGACATAATATTAACTAATGTCATTCGGTCGGACAGACAGACAGACAGACAGACAGACAGACAGACAGACAGACAGACAGACAGACAGACAGACAGACAGACAGACAGACAGACAGACAGACGGGCGGGCGGACAGACAGACAGACAGATAGATAGACAGGCAGACAGATAGACAGGCAGACAGGCAGGCAGGCAGGCATCCGATCTACTTACACATAATCATTCTAGGACTTGCGATCTCCAGAGACACACTGCAGCTGTCTGTCCACTCCTCAATGCTGGAGATTGATGTCCCGGTGATGGAGACTGAGTGAGCCCCTAATTCCAAGTATCCAACGATTCCCCTGGTTTTATCAACTACAAGTAGGTCCTCAAGTCTTGACCACTACAACGTCATTAGATGGCAGTGGGTGTGTGCCACTGGTCACTTTGTCGCCTGGGATCTCTGGTTTGATGAACGAAGTCAACCTCTTAACATGCGCATAAACACAATACCGCGACTATACAAAAACACTAACCACAAAACTGTAACCATATAGAAAACTAAACTAAACTCAATACCGAAACTATACAGAAAAATAAATTTAATACCACAACTATACAGAAAACTAAACTAAACTCAATATCGAAACTATACAGAAAACAACTCAATACCGCAATTATACAGAAAACTAAACTAAACTCAATATCGAAACTATACAGAAAACAACTCAATACCGCAACTATACAGAAAACTAAAGTCAATGACGTAACTATGTAGCAAACTGAGCTAAACATAATATAGTAACTATACTGAAAACTAAACTAAACACAGTACCACAATTATATAAAAACTATAACTAAACAAAATACAATAACTTGACTGAATACGGTAATTACGCTGACTACAATAATTTACACATAATATCATTACTATATAGAGACAATATTCCTCTTTCCTACATATCCACAAATTATCTGCTATATAAAGTCGTAAATTACCCTTGTCATATATGGCCACAAATTACCTATATTACATATAAGCACAAATTATCTGCCACATATAACTACAAATTACCTCTTTCACACTATCCTCAATTTACCACTGAATATAGTAGGAGTATATGGCCACACATTACCATTTAATGTAGTACGTGTATACAGCCACAAACAACAGCTGATAGTATGTACTAATTTAATTAAGTGAGCACCGTGTATCTAATAACACAATCTGGGTCTGGAATCTCCGCCTATCACAGCTGTGTGATCTCAAACTGAACACTACCACAGTTTCAGTGAAGGCGAGTTATTTCCGCACAAGAGAACACCCGACTGAATGGTCTAAAGCAGGCTAGCTATGAGAATCCCAGCAACGACTTAAGAAATTCCCTCCCTCGTCACGTCCTCCAGCTCGCGGCAACCCAGCATGCCTCTCGTGGCCGTGAAAACATTGCTGCTGAAACACGAGATCTGTGTCGAGGGCGGACACGGACAGTTGTCGAGTTATCTCATGAAAGGGATCAGAGCAAACTTGGTTAGCGGACTTGTTCAAACACGGACATTATTTATTCACAGACCAACTGGGCAGTCAGTGCTGCCACTTTAGCTCCTCCGAAAGAGGTAACACAGTGACTAGCACATTTTCCCGCTGGTCAACTAGCTTTGTATCTTAGTTCACAAGGCGCGGCTTTTTTTTTAAACAGACCTGGCTCCCGATCTAACATGAGCTCCAAGAAGTACAGACGGCCGGCGTGACACTGACCTCATCAATCATTGGTCAGCGTGGCCGAATGAGTAAGAGCTCTCGTTCTTAAACTTCTGGTGTGCTGATGACAATGTGGCGGGTTCAGCCCTTACACGGATCAACTGAACTAAAATGGGGACTTCTCTTCCTTAACTTGGGGACGTAAATTATAAATTCTGACGTCTGAGTGTGTTCGCCTGATGCAGAGGGACACTGGTAATAGAGAAAGCTAGCCCACACGCAGCACTCTGTCCAGAGTGAACTACATTTGAGCTCACAGCTAGTGAAATAAAAACAACAAACAAACAAACAAACAAACAAAGAAGTACCCGCTGCCCGTGTACGAATACTGGGCAATTCCCGGTGATTGAGAGAATGTAGTCAGACCGAATCACTGATTAGCCGATGAAATTGCCGTAAAGACGACACCAGGTCATGGCTTTGTGAATTTACCCCTTCTGGTAGACACAAGTTTGCGGCAGGTCCTCCACATGACATGGCAATCATTTACCCCTTGTTGTAGACACAAGTTTATGAAAGGTCCTTCACATGACATGGCAATCATTTACCCCTTGTGATAGACACAGGTTTATGGGAGGTGCTCCACATGACGTGACAAGCATTTACCCCTTGTTGTAGACACAAGTTTATGAAAGGTCCTTCAAATGACCCGGCAATCATTTACCCCATGTTGCAGACACAAGTTTGTGGCAGGTCCTTCGCATGACACGGCAATCATTTACCCCTTGTTGTAGACACAAGTTTATGACAGGTCCTTCATACGACATGGCAATCATTTACCCATTGTTGCAGACATAAGTTTATGGGAGGTCCTTCACACGATATGGCAATCATTTACCCCTTGTTGTAGACATAAGTTTATGGGAGGTCCTTCACATGAAATGGCAATCATTTACCCATTGTTGTAGACATAAGTTTATGGGAGGTCCTTCACACGATATGGCAATGATTTACCCCTTGTTGTAGACATAAGTTTATGGGAGGTCCTTCACACGATATGGCAATCATTTACCCCTTGTTGTAGACATAAGTTTATGGGAGGTCCTTCACATGAAATGACAATCATTTACCCCTTGTTATAGACATAAGTTTATGGGAGGTCCTTCACACGACATGGCAATCATTTACCCCTTGTTGTCATTCATTGGCACCTTGCCGTCTTGACAGACGATAGTTTGTGCTTTAAAAAGGCATAATAACTTTTACTTATGGTGGTAGCGAATGTGACTGATAAGGCCAATTCGCGCTGTAAATATTCGTTCACAGTGGGTGCATGTGAACACGTGGTCATTTCCACCATCATGCACCCTATTACGTCTCACATGCTCGGTGTGTGACTTATCTGCAATAATTTTTTCCTTTGTCTTTATTCCATTTCTGATATTTGCCCTCCATGCAACACGTTCAGCGGCGACTTGCTCCCAATGTGCATTATCAATGCCTGTATCAATCATGTCTCGCTTACACACATCTTTGTATCGTAGTAGAGGCCGACCCTGAGATCTCTTACCCATCTGTAATTCACCAAAAAACAATGTCCTTTGGTATATGTTGTTGACATAAGTTTATGGGAGGTCCTTCACACGACATGGAAATCATTTACCCCTTGTTGTAGACACACGTTTGGGGAGGTCCTCCACATGATATGACAATCATTTACCCCTTGTTGTAGACACACGTTTGGGGAGGTCCTCCACATGATATGACAATCATTTACCCCTTGTTGTAGACACACGTTTGGGGAGGTCCTCCACATGATATGACAATCATTTACCCCTTGTTGTAGACACACGTTTGGGGAGGTCCTCCACATGATATGACAATCATTTACCCCTTGTTGTAGACACAAGTTTTCACTCACTCGTTATCACCCTCCCCCTCTCTCTCTCTCTCTCTCTCTCTCTCTCTCTCTCTCTCTCTCTCTCTCTATCTATCTCTCTCTTCCTCTCTCTCTCTTTCTCTCTCTCTCTCTCTCTCTCTCTCTCAGGTAGTTAGGTAAACAAATTGGCATACAGAACAGATAGACTGGCAGATAGACAGACAGATAGATAGACAGAAATGTATATGGGCAGACAGACAGACAGATAGACAGACAGACGGACGGACGGTCGAACAGACAGATAGATAGACAGACAGTTTGCTAGCTAGCTAGCTAACTAGACAGACAGGACAGGTGGGCAGGCAAGCAGACAGACAGACAGACCAACAGACAGACAGACAGACGGACGGACGGACGGACGGATATATAGATAGATAGATAGATAGATAGATAGATAGATAGATAGATAGATAGATAGATAGATAGATAGATAGATAGATAGATAGATAGATAGATAGATAGATAGATAGATAGATAGATAGATAGAAACCAGGTTCCGGTGCTACAACACCAGGCAGGCAGGTGGCCCACATGTTGCCGGTATCTGGTAGTCTGCGCATTCCGACCTGGCGCCGAGCTGTCTGGGAGATTGACGTGTTTCCAGATGCGAGCACTCAGCCTCGTGCAGGTGCATCCCAACTCCCCACGGCTGGCAGCGCTCATGGCAGAAACAGACTTAGTGATAGACAGACGAACAGACAGACAGACGGTGAATGGGAAAAGGCGAAGCACTCGTTTAAATTATCAATGTCTTGAATATGCATACAGACAGACGGGCCGACTTACTGACAGACAGACAGACGGACGGTTGGATACACGGATGGATGGATGGCTGGATGGATGGATGCACGGATAGATGGATGGATGATGTTTCAATAATTTATGGATGGACAGACAAAGAGACAGAGTGACAGACTTACTGACAGACTGATGGACGCACTGACGGACAGTAATCTTACTGACAGACAGATGGACGAATGGGTGGACACACGGATGGATGGATGTGTGTATGGATGGATGGGAGTGTGGATCGATGGATGGATGTAAGGATGGAGAGAGAGAGAGAGAGAGAGAGAGAGAGAGAGAGAGAGAGAGAGAGAGAGAGAGAGAGAGAGAGAGAGAGAGAGAGAGAGAGATAATGACACAGAATGAATGGATGAATGCAAAAATACATTTACAAAGTAATGATTAAAACTCGTGAAACGATGTCAAGAATGTTATAATGTACACATCATCATCATCACTATCACGTGCTGTGACAGCTGGCATAGGCACACATGCATCTCCACAGATCGCAGAACTTGGGGTTTTGTGTTACCTTTATTGATGACATACCCCCGTGCCTTCTTACTCTTCTGCACTTGAACATTCTCTCGGTCTGTCCCTTCCCTTTCTACTGTTGAACTTTCTCTCTGTCTGCCTCTTATTGTTCTACCGATGAACATTCTCTCTGTCTGCCCATTTCTCTTGTACCGTTACACTTTTCATAGGTCTGCCCCTTTCTCTTGCACCGTTAACCTGTCCATCGGTCTGCCCCTTTCTCTTTTACTGTTAAACGTTTCATCGGTCTGCCCCTTTTTCTTGTACCGTTAAATGTTTCATTGATCTGCCCCTGTCTCTTGTACCGTGAAACGTTTCATTTATCTGCCCCTTTCCCCTCTACCGTTGAACTTTCTCTCGGTCTGCCTCTTTCCCCACTACCGTTGAACTTTCTCTCGGTCTGCCTCTTTCCTCTTCTATTGCTGAACTTTCTCTAGGCCCGCTCCTTTCCCTTCAACCGTTAAACGTTCTAGCGGTTACGATATTTGCCAATGTCTCTCCTTACATGACATGACTAAATAACACTATGTTGCCTACTTGTGTTGTAACTAATTTCCTACATTCACTGACCTCCTTCAGGCACTCGTTGTTGGCCACATAGAGTCCAGGGTGCTGGCCCCAGACATATCTGCAACCATATCTCCGTGGCTTGTAAGCTTACCTTAATTTGTTCTCTCACTTTCCTTGATTCACTCCCACATAGCAGAACAGGTTCTATTAACATGGGCACAAAATAACGTTCTTTTTTTTTTTTCTTTTTTTTTTCATTTCTATTTCATTTCTATTTCATTTCTATTTTATTTCAAATCTATAACGATTGATATCTCTTATAATTGCACTATATTTGTCTGTGGGAAAAAAACAACAGTGCATGTTCGTAGCAGTAAATTTCATTCAATAAGCACCCCAACTCCCGTAATCCTCTTCACACCCCTTACAACCCCCTAACCTCCTCCTCCCCTCCCCCCCCCCCCTTGACTGTCTGTGATGTTCTATTTCTAGGCAATTTTACGTTCAGTAATCGTTAGTCGCGGTTCCAACTTCACTGCAAAGGGTTATCCCATAATTCTCCGTTCCTTTGCCAGTGAATAGCACATTAAATGCTCATCACTGCCCCATGCGAAAAGTAGAACATACAGCAGTCCCGACAAACCAAAAGCACGCACAAGAATACATGCATAAAGCCGCTGCCAGAATGCCAACACAACAGTCCGCCACTAACATTACAATTCCAGTTCGTCTATGGAAGCGCAGTCACTAGAATACCTGCAGGTGCACACCCATTACTGCATACAGCATAACCAGCTAGTTCAACAAACGGCTGGTCGCCATTTTTCGGACTTTTTGCAGTCAACATTTAAGTCCCGCAACCTTATAAATCAGAGTTATATTAACCATGAACTGTATCAACGAAAGTAAGCGAGCATTATATACATATAACAACATTCTAATATGTGTTAAATGGCAAACTACTGAACGTAAACTTGCCAAGACATCAACAACAGCATTAAAATGCTGATGTTGACAGCGATGTCCTATAAATAGAATATGCACACACACACACACACACACACACACACACACACACACACACACACAAAGAAAGAAATTGTGTAAACAGACAGTATAGCACTTAGCTTGGACAATCTAATTTTGCCTGCTAAATATCGTGGTTGAAACAGGGAGCCCAGGGGATGACAGGCCTGCGCGCTGCTCATAGAAAGTAGTGCACCTTGTACAGCGTTCAGGCGGGTTAGACATGTGCTGCTATACCCTTATTGTTGTAGACCAACCGGTACTCTTCCTAGGTTTGAAGAAAATGTGGTTGCTTGTATTTTTTACAGCACATCTCAATCAACCAAACCATATTTATACAGGATGTCTCAATCAACCCCACCATATTTTTAAAGGACGTCTCAATCAACTCCACCATATTTTTACATGATGTCTCAATCAAACCCACCGTAATTTAACTGGACGTCTAATCAACCGCACCATATTTTTACAGGAGGTCTCAATCAACCCTATCATACTTTTACATGACTTCTCAATCAACCCCACCATATTTATACAGGACTCTCAATCAACCCCACCATAAATCGGCTGTCTGTGAGTTTCTAGTCAATTATATTTTCAATAGATTGCTACTATTTTCTGAAAAAAAACGTCATTCATACTATTATCAAAAATCAACGCAAGGCTGTCTGCTCCCGAATGGCCTGCAGCAGATTTCACAGGTGATATGCATTCTGTAATCCTGGCCCCAGGAGTCGGCCTTACATCGTCACCTATGTTTAATTACATTCGCTAGTCCACGTCCGTGGCCAAAGGGCTGCGGGCGCAGTACGTAATCCAGCTTACCGAGTTCGATACACAGCTGTGGGGGTTTGGCAGCAGACCGCCTTACGTTGGTTTTTGTTTTTACAAAATAGCTCGGGTGCCGGTCGTCAAACTACTGAACGTAAACTTGCCCATGAATCACAAACATGCTGGGGTTGGCTGCTACGTCTTGTAAACGATATGCAACTAACTCTTTGTTAGTCCATGCTACGTCTTGTAAAGGATATGCAACTAACTGTTTTAGTCCATGCACTGCTCACAACTATTTCGTTGGCTGCAATATCAGGTTGTAGCAAATCCCTCCACGCCTGGCTTTTAATGATCTGGTGACATTGTCTCAATCAAATCAGCTGACTGAGGTCAGGTGACCCGCGGATAGAAGATACTCCCCACTCCCCGCCATTGTGTCTAAAATCTCGTGGGAGCAATACTGTTGTGGTGCACTCAATGTAATCTAAACTATCACTCAACGGAGAGCATCTGATACAGATCTGTGCTCCACGGAGAGTATGCAGAGTTCACTATGATAGCAAGCTAGTATAAAATCTGCACAGCTGGAGACTCACTCTAAACACCTCACACACAAATATAATCAACATGCACGCAGCAGGACGTGGAGGAAGTGCCAGGGTGAGCGAGAGACAATTCCATCAAGGAAGGTATTTAATAGACCCCAAAAATGAAAAAGAAAAAAAGTTATCATAAATAAAACATAAAATTCAGTAATTTCTCTCAGGCACAAAACATGGGAAAAGAGACAAAAGAGCCGCAGTCATCACATTAGCTATCAGCAAACAAACCGGCGATGTTATCTCATGTTCTACTCCATCTGCAGCTTTAAATAATTGAAAGCAGGGCGGTGTGGAACCTGGCACTTTATGACCTGCCCACTCGCAGAGCAACGGTCACGGTGAACGTTTGCATGCAGTATTCATGATCAATGGCGTTCATTGTGGCGATCATTAATGCAAAAACTGGACACACACACAAGTGGCCAGCGTTTCATGGGGCGGGATATTATGTTGTGACGTTCGGCTGGTAAACGTGAACGTTTCTTCGGAGCTTCAACTGTAAACTGGGTGGTATTAATTGGCATTTATAAAATGTGGAACACATAGTGTTCCATAGTCGCAGCTTGTAGAGTCCCTGGTACCGATTTGATGACGGATATACTCTCTACGTGTGTCAGGTCTTACAGTCAAATATGACTGAGCTACTGTATAACAGTAGATGGTACTTGATTTCTGTTAGCGCCGAACGTTGGGCGGCGCTTACCAAACCCGACACCCCACATTGTGCCAACGGCTTCGGGCGGAAGAGCGCAATTGGGAGGGTACAAGCCTTACCCTGGTGCGAGGAAATCCAACCTAAAGACAAAATGTCATGGCAGGACAGTATAGACCCTAAGCCTTGGTTGGCGGCTGGTCTAGGATCGAAGCTCCGACAGACGGACAGTTAGAGCATCGCTTTGCTGATCCGGCAGCTTCTGCAGCTTGTCTTGTTCCAGATGTATAGGTGTTACCTCTCCTCTGGAGTGAACTAGGCAGGCCGCGAGAGGGATCATGCTGCATGGGCAACAGATAATCTCTATATTTTAGCCTAGGCTTTGTGCTATGGAGAGGCAATAACTCCATCCCTTGTCTTAACCGCTTTAGGAATCAAAGCGAGAGGCAACTGTTACGGGTTGTAAGTCACTGTCAATTGGCGTAGACATGGAGCCCCACGCGTTGCCTCTGACGGTGGGAGACACCTACAGGTGTCACTGATCAGCTACCGCCCGCCTCAAGCCGGGCAGCCCCCGGCCAATTGGGTGCTGATCCGCCACAGCCTGCCTACTTCAATGGGTGCTTGGGGCTAGGACAAAATCTGAATCGCAGGCTGTAAAACCAATGCACCAAGCACTAACAAAAAGAAAAATAGAAACATCAAGCTACGGCTTGCCACCTGGAAAGTGAGAACCATGTGTAAAGGATTTTCCACTGACTTGATCAATATTGACGATGTGAGAAATACGGCTGTGATTGATGCCGAACTCAATCGTCTTAACATTGATTTTGCTGACCTGCAGGAGACTCGCCTCTCTGAAGAAGGGTCACTCAGGAAAAACAATGACACCTTTTTTTGGAACGGAAGAGGGCAGGCAGAAATCAAAGGCAACACGATATGGGCTTTGTAGTGAAGAATTGGCTACTGGGAATTATTGAAATTCCAGCAGGAGGAAATGAAAGACTATTATCCCTGCGCCTGGCAACCTCTTGTGGTTTTGCCACCCACCATTATTACTGCATATGCACCGAAACTTGATTCCTCCGATGATGTGAAGGATTCGTTCTAGGAGGAGTTAGATTCCGTGATCAAGGCAGTTCCAAAATCTGACTACATTTATATGCTCGGTGATTTCAATGCTCGTGTGGGCAAGGACTCGAGTTCATGGTCAGTGTGCCTTGGAAAATACAACATCGGTCGCATGAATGAAAATGGGCAAAGGCTGCTGGTGCATTGCACCAGTAATGACCTATGTATTACAAACTGTTTTTTCAAAAAACAAAAGAGCTGCATAAGGTCACATGGAAAGATCCAAGATCTGGCCATTGGCACCAGCTGGACTTCATCATCACACGGAGACAACATCTGAGCCATATATCATTGACTCGAAGTTACCATAGTGCTGATTGTGAAACGGATCATTCTTAGGTTGTTGCAAGGGTTAGACTGAGACCAAAGAGAATCTACACAGCTAAACACAAATATAGCCCCAGGATTAATATTATTAACACTCACGATCATCATGAAAAGTGCTTTCAGTTTCAACAGCAACTTGAAGACGCTTTCACTGATACACCAAAAAATTGTACAGTAAGTGAAAAGTAGGGTCAACTTAAGGAAACTCTTTATAAAACTGCCGTAGGGGTTTACGGCACTGTGGATCATAAGAGGCAGGACTGGTTTGCGGCAAACATCCAGACTCTGCAGCCCTTGATTGATAAGAAGAAGATAGCTCTCTTAAGAAATAAGGAAAGACCAATGCGTAACACTCTGAGTGAGCTAAAGCAAGCTAGGAAGGATGTGCAAAGGGCTGCCAGGCAATGTGCAAATGATTATTGGATCAAGTTATGTGAGTCCATTCAAATCGCAAGTGATAAAAGAAACATCAGGAGCATGTATGAAGAAATAAAGAAAGCCTGTGGCCCAATATTCAAAAGAAGTGCACCATTAAAAACCTTGACTGGAGAAATCATAACTGATAAGAAACTATCATCATTCCATTGGCACCTTGCCGTCTTGACAGACGATAGTTTGTAAGGGATGGAGTTATTTCCTCTCCATAGCACAAAGCCTAGGCTAAAATATAGAGATCATGTGTTGCCCATGCAGCATGATCCCTCTCTCGGCCTGCCTAGTTCACTCCATCTGGAACAAGACAAGCTGCAGAAGCTGCCGGATCAGCAAAGCAATGCTCTAATTGTCCGCCTTTCGGAGCTTCGATCCTAGACCAGCCGCCAACCAAGGCTTAGGGCCTGGTTTGCCCTGCCATGACACTTTGTCTTTAGGTTGGATTTCCTCGCACCAGGGTAAGGCTTGTACCCTACTAATTGCGCTCTTCCGCCCGAAGCCGTTGGCACAATGTGGGGTGTAGGGTTTGGTAAGCGCCGCCCAACGTTCAGCGCTAACAGAAAGCAGGTAGTACCGTCTACTGTTATACGGTAGCTCAGTCATATCTGACTAAGACCTGACACAATGATAATAAACAGCAGATGGACATATGGGTAGAGCACTATTTGGAGCTTTACTCAAGTGAGACCAAACTAGCAGATGATGCCCTCAACGCCATAGAGGCTCTACCAACTCTTGACCACCTGGACACACTTCCCACCATAACAGAAGTTAAGTGTGCTATAAATGAACTTGCATCTGGCAAGGCTTCAGGCAATGATGGGATTCCAATAGAGGTTATCAGGAGTGGGCAAGACACACTCACTCTACAGATCCACCAGCTAATAGAGCTATGCTGGCGAGAAGGACAAGTCCCACAGGATTTCAAAGATTCAAGCATCATAACACTGTACAAGAACAAGGGCGATCGGAGGGACTGCAACAACTATAGGGGTATCTCACTTCTGTGTATCGTTGGAAAAGTATTTGCCAGAATTGTTCTGCGCAGACTTCAAGTCCTAGGAGATCAAGTCTACCCCGAATCACAGTGTGGCTTTCGACAGAACCGGTCTACCATTGATATGATATTCTCATTGCGGCAAATGCAAGAAAAATGCCGTGAACAGAATCAAGCACTGTTTATTGCCTTCATCGACCTCACAAAGGCATTTGATTTGGTCAGACGTGAGGGTCTATTCAAGGCACTAAAGAAGATTGACTGCCCACCAACTCTTCTGTCCATTGTGGAATCATTCCACACAGGCATGAAGGGTATAATCAAGTTTGGTGGTGCAACTTCTGAAGAGTTTGAAATCAAAAGTTGAGTTAAGCAAGGTTGTGTACTAGCTCCCACCCTCTTTGGAATATACTTTTCACTTCTACTGAAATATGCATTTCGTGATCAGGATGGTGTTATATACATTCACTCACGCTTAGATGGCGGCGTCTACAATGCTCAGAGATTGAAGGTCAAGACCAAAATTAGGAGGGTACTGATCAGAGAGTTGCATTTTGCAGATGATGCTGCAGTTACGACCCACTCTGAGAAAGAATTACAATGTCTACTATCTGCATTCTCCAATGCTTGTTCTGAATTTGGTTTAACAATTAGCGAAAAGAAGACACAGATTATGTCACAAGGTGCATATGAGGTACCATCAATCTTTATTGACGACGCCGAACTAGAGATGGTAGACAATTTTACATATCTAGGATCAGTGGTAAATAGCAAATTATCTCTAGATCAGGAAATCAACATCCGGATTGGTAACGCAGCAACAACAATGAACAGGTTAAGAAAAAGAGTCTGGGAGAACAGGAAGCTTACTGCCAAAACAAAAGTCCTTGTCTATCAAGCCTGTGTCCTTAGTACTCTTCTTTATGGCAGTGAAAACTGGACAACTTACTCACACCAACGAAACGTTTAAATAGCTTTCATATGCGGTGTCTGCGAAGAATACTTGGTATTAAGTGGCAAGACAAAATCACAAATACTGAAGTATTGGAAAGATCAGGTTGTGTGACAGTTTATTCCATGCTCAGTTTTCGTAGACTTAGATGGATAGGACATCTTAGGAGGATGGATGATGGTAGAATACCAAAGGACATCTTTTTTGGTGAATTACAGATGGGTAAGAGATCTAGGGTCGGCCTCTACTACGATACAAATATGTGTGTAAGCGGGACATGATTGATACAGGTATTGATAATGCACATTGGAAGCAAGTCGCCGCTGAACGTGTTGCATGGAGGGCAAACATCAGAAATGGAATAAAGACAAAGGAGAAAATTATTGCAGATAAGTCACACATCGAGCGTGTGAGACGTAAGATGGTGCATGATGGTGGAAATGACTACGTGTTCACATGCACCCACTGTGAACGAACATTTACAAGCGCGAATTGGCCTTATCAGTCACATTTGCTACTGCCAGGAGTTAAAGCTAGTATGCCTTTTTGAAGCACAAACTATCGTCTGTCAAGACGGCAAGGTGCCAATGATACTCTCTGCAGTTTCCTGATCTCAGTCTGAACATCTCGGTCTGCTCATTTCTGTTAAATTTATTTCACAACGATAGGATAAGACAATTCGCTCTTAAACTTCCTTGCGCTGGTGGCGGGGTAGATACTTCAAGAACTATAACTGGAAAACAGTTGGAATGAAACGTTGACTTCTCGCTCACAAAGTAATGACAGACAGGGGCCGTGTTGGCGTCATATCGACATTGACGGAATCGTGGCTGACCAATGGCATGCGACCCACAAGAGTCACGTGACGATTTACGCCAAAGGGTCGGAAAGGCTCACACATTACACATGCATGATGACACTAAGAACACGCACGGGGCAGACATTCGGACAGGGTGCCAACATGATACAATCAAAGGTCATCTTTAAGGAATAGAATGACGAGCCGTGAACTATCGGAGTGAAAGCCGTGAATTATTGTTGTAATAGCACTGGACTATCGGTGTGAGAGCACTGAACTATCGGTGTGAGAGCACTGAGCTATCGGTGTGAGAGCACTGAAATATCGGAGTGAAAGCCGTGAATTATTGGTGTAATAGCACTGGACTATCGGTGTGAGAGAACTGAACTATCGACATGAGAGCACCGGACTATCAACGTGAGGGCACTGAACTATCGGCGTGAGAGCACTGAGCTATTGGTGTGAGAGCACTGAAATATCGGTGCGAGAGCACTGAACTATCAACGTGGGAGCACTGAACTATCGGTGTGAGGGCACTGAACTATCGACGTGAGAGCACTGAACTATTAAAGTGAAAGCCGTGAACTATCGACTGAGAGCACTGAACTATCGACGTGAAAGCCGTGAACTATCGACATGAGAGCACTAAACTATCGGCGTGAGAGCACTGAGCTATTGGTGTGAGAGCACTGAAATATCGGTGTGAGATATGTGAACTATCGGTGTGGAAGCACTGAAATATCGGTGTGAGAGATGTGAACTATCGGTGTGGAAGCACTGAAATATCGGTGTGAGAGATGTGAACTATCAATGTGAGAGTACCGAACTAACGACGTGAGAGCACCGAACTATCGGTGTGAGGGCACTGAAATATAGGTATGAGAGATGTGAACTATCAGTGTGAGAGCACCGAACTATCGGTGTGAGAGCGCTGAAATATCGGTGTGAAAGCACTGAACTATCGGCGTGAGGGCGCTAAACTATAAGAGTGAGAACACTGAACTATTGGCGTGAGAGCCCTGAATTACCGTCCTGATAGCCCAGTGAGCAAACAAACATCAGTGCATCTCTCGCACTTACAAACAAACATCAGGACATCTCTCGCACTTACAAACAAACATCAGTGTATCTCTCGCACTTACAAACAAACATCAGGACATCTCTCGCACTTACAAACAAACATCAGGGCATCTCTCGCACTTACAAACAAACATCAGGACATCTCTCGCACTTACACACAAACATCAGGGCATCTCTCGCACTTACACACAAACATCAGGGCATATCTCGCACTTACAAATAAACATCAGGGCATCTCTCGCACGTACAAACAAACATCAGGGCATCTCTCGCACTTACAAATGCGATAGCCTGATGCGACACAAAATAGAGATAATAAGGCACAAGATAGTAGTGCCACCAAAACCGGTCGTGGAATTTGGGAGTACCTAAGTTCATCGTCCAGGTTATCTTTAAAACAGTTAGGAAGTTTAAGTATTGAAATAGAGACGTGACCGAATAACTGCTAAGTCACCTTCCATTGTTAACTAGCAGCTTCTCAGGGTGAGGAATGCCAGATGTAATATTTATTTTGGGTTCGAGCTGTCAGGTGGACAACGGTGAACCTTGGAGGCAGTAGAATTTATAGTAACAAACAGGTCAGGATTAATTTTGGGCTGTCAAGGAACATGAGTAGGTACCGTAGGCTGGCAGATTTATAGTCGTGGGAAATGCATGAACTAAGAAACCGAGAGTTAACTTTAGGTTCGGGCGTGGCGAGCTAAAATAGACTGATATAGACTAATTGAATATGCAGAGTAGTGGATGCTGATTGGATAAGTCCCTCGCGGGATGCATGGAAAGGTCCGCGTGACTTAGGTCGCGAAGCAGCGCCAGCATCGGGAGAGAATATATATACGAAAGAATCGAGCTAGTGGAAGAGTTGAACAGGAGAGAGTTGGACAGTTGAGAGTGGACTCCGGGAGCGGTGTGGTCTGGGCCCTTTTGGGGCAGCCCAAGGAAAATAGTAACAGGACTTCAGAATTTGTGGCTAATCCATGCCCAAGTCTGTATAGTATCTGGATGAGAAGGAAGTGAAGGAAGGCGGACAGGCGCTCACACCGTAACTCGCCTTAATCACTGAGAGGAGATAGAACAACTAAGGATCTGTGGACGGAACCTACCCAAGGCGGATAAGCCAAAGAAGGAAAAGACACGCAAAATCCAAGGGTCGCAAAGTACAAGAAAGCCACTTGAGGTGAGAGGACCGCCAGCTAAGGAAACCACTCGCAAGCTGCAGATGATAGCTAAAAGTCGCACACGACGTTCATTAGCCAGAGAGGAGACGAGGTTGTTGGAAAAGCACAGGGCCGATAGTCAGATAGGACGGAAAGGTCAAGTGGGATCCACGACAAGCGATTGATTGGGCAGAGACAAATGAAACTCAGAAGGACAACCAGAAGATCGACTGGATGACAGAATCGAATGTAAGTTGGCGTAAGACTTAGACCTAATTAGTATAATTGTTAGAATAGTCGCTAGATTATAATAAGGTACCTTAGTTTAGAGAGCTATAGCAAACTACCGTAGGTGAACTTACCAAGTAATCGTGAACAACCGACGAATGCTAAGTTTGACTGCGACGTCCTGCAAAGGACCCACATCTAACTAGCCAGCTAACTATAATAGCAGTCTAAACCAGGAAGCATTGGCAAACTACTGAACGTTAACCTGCTAAGAAATCACGACCCGGCAAGGGTAAGGACTGAATGCGACGTCCTGCAAATGACCCATATCTAACTGGCTGAACTAGAGTGATTGGAGTCAAATTAATCGATTAGATGGGCAGAGTGTCGATAAACTATATACGTATATATAAACTAAGCAAATTAGACGTACAAAATTAATGAGAACTAGGCGGGTGCGACACAGCATGTAAAAATGGAGCGAAAGGCTACAGGAAGAATGTAAATAAACATAGAGATCGGGTCTAGCAGACGGGCGATCCTCTGGGTCAACCCAAACAATGAGGCCAGGAGACCGCCGTGAATGAATGGACAGCGCTCGGAAGCAGGCCTGCAGGTGAAGGAATGCGCTTGTATTGTTGTTGACCAGGTGTCACATAATAGACCAACGTGATTTAACCAGTGATGAGAATAAAAGGCGTTCTGAATTAGCGGCATGTTCGAGGCCAAAGGTTGTTTCAACAAATCCAGAAAATGTAACTGCACGTGTTTACATCTGGTCGACGGATTGGGAACACTCGGTGGTGAGTGAGACGGGTCCCTGCATCGCTTTGACAGTTTGTCAACATTCGAATACAGATGGAACCCGTCGGATCCTGGTTGCATTCGGATGTCAGCCATCACAGGTCGGGCAAAGTTAACAGCTGCAGATGTGTAGGGGATGTGAGTGAGATGAGTCCATACATCGCTTTGACAGTTAATAAACAGGTTGGATGGAAAGCGGAAGTACTCAGCTCGGAAGAAAACAGTCAGTCTGTCATTTATAGTTTCCGGACATCACGCAGATTGGCAGATTGCTATTGACAACTGTTGTTGGGAGCATACAGTAACTCGCTAGCTTGTTGGGGATGTCAAAACAAGTGATGACAACTCTGACAGTGACTAAGCCAGGGAGGATAGATTCTGGACAATGGATGATATGTCCAAATAACACCTGTGTGGACATAATGAATACCGTCACGTGACCAATTTTAGGTTTTGCCATAAACCATAATTGGGAGAAACAGTGTTGACCAAAACCGTGGATTACGATGGACGTGTTTGTGGGAGAGCTCTACAGTGTTAGATTAAATTAATATTAACTAGAAGTGTCGTTATGGCAAAGAGTAGCAGCCATCCCGGAATGAGGCGGTTTTGCATAAGGTAGTCAATATAGTCTATTTAGGCCTAATTAATATAGGCAGTAGTCTTGTTAAAACTAGAGTGTGATGATTAGCACTGTTAGTGGAAAACTAGCTAGAGTAGGGAAGTGATACTTAGCTCTACTAGTTAAGAATTGAGTAATGGGCAATAATTGGGATCTTCCAGTGGGTGCTCCCTGGTGGGGGGGGGGGGGGGGTTCCGCACGCTGTTGGTTGTGTTTTTTTTCTTCTTGTCTTGGCCTGATGAAAACCTCTGTGTTCAGTTCATCTGTCCCTGACAGAGTTAGGTTCACTGTATTTTCTGAGCGAGGCCGATGGCCACGATCATCTAATAGAGATCAGTGACGGGGAGGCTATCACCAGTTGTATGATTTATTTTACAGGTTCCCTCTAGTTGGAAGGAAGAACACGGAACCAAGGAAAAATCCGATCCCGGATAAAGTTTGGCGCAGGAAGATTGGCCCGCAACTTCATCAATGAGCCTATGCTAGAGGAAGATGATCAACATTGCTCAGGGGAGCTGAATGATAGAAGTATCCTACAGGATAAGTACCGAATGAGTTGTAGGTCATCCCAGTCTTTAACACACCAATAGTGATTGAGGTTCACATTGGAGGAAAGATAACATTTAAGTGTAGTTGTTCCACATATCAAGAACATTATAACGTTAAGACAATAACGAGAAAATAAGGAAATCTATAGAACATTTCGCAAGAAGGACAAACGCCATGTTCATGGGACAGTGTTCTATTGTTTTTTTTTTTTTTCTGTGCAGGAATTATGAGATCTCAATGTTCTACAAACTATTAGGAACAGTTTTTTATAGGAACAAACATTAATAGTGTTCCCGGACTGTAGTTTCGAATGGGACTCAGATTTCATGGTTATCAAGGTTCATGGAGGATAACAAGTCTGGCGGAAAAGAAGCGGCAATTGGTGAGGTCTATTGTACTGACTCGTGTGATGTCGTGTAATCCTTGCTATGATGAGTGGACTCTGATCCTGAACTTTGAAGGCTGACCTATACATTTACATCAGAATACATGACACACATTTTCTTCACAGACACGCCTCATATACGTTACACTTTTCTTTTAATAAATTATCTTTATTAATTTTTTGGAAGCAAGAGTTGTTGAGTATGTTGCGTTGGGGAAGTATGAGAGGGGACATAGTACGACAGTGAGAGAGTGATAGGAAAAGGTGTCCACGGGCTGATGGAGTGTGTTGGACGGAAGCTGGTGGATTCTCCAGGATATTGATAAAGGGAAAAAAATATTATAATGTGGGTGTTGACTCTCCTCACTCCAGGGACGACACTTTAAAGGAGGACACGACATTATTGGGGGCTCGTAAACGGGATCTTTGGACAGCGGGATCTCTCGTAAACGGAATCTTTGGACAGCGAGATCTCTCATAAACGGGATCTTTGGACAGTGGGATCCTCTGACAACGGGGTCTTTTGACACGGGATCCTTAGTTATAAGAGGGAGATATCATATTGGAGAATCCAGCTAGAGTGAATGTGGATAGGGGTTAGGACTAATCTTACCTGTTCACACTTCAAACGTCTGCATAGGTCAGTGGTCCTGATTCTACTCTTGTCACTGAGTGAATGTGCTGTGTGTGGTAATATCTAGATTTATAGTACTGGTTCATATATCTGTATAGTAATTTGCAGTTATATTGTACTCGACCTGCTAGCTTACCTCTCTGTAAAATGGCCACTCCTAAACTAAGCACAGCAGAATTAAAGACAAAGGGGGAAGAAATGGGATTGTCGAGTTCTGCTCTAACGGATTACATACAGGAAGTGGAGAGAGAGTATCGTCAAGCAGAAAGGGAAGATCGAAAGGCTGAGTTGGAATTGAGAAGGATGGAGTTGGAACAAGAAGCTAGGAAATTGGAATCAGAGCAGGCTGCTAAGAAATTGGAAGCTAAGCAAGCAGCTAGGACACTTGAAGTTGAGGAAGCTGCTAGGAAACGGGAAGCGGAGCAGGAGGCTCAGAAAAGGGAGCACGAGTACCGGATGAGGGAACTCGAGTTGAAGAGTCAATCTAATGGGGAAACTGAGGGAGCAGTTGGAGGTTCCTCCATCCCAGGCTCAACACCAGTAGGTGGGCATGGGTACATTGCTATGAAGTTTCCTTTAGAGGTCTACGAGGAGGACAAAGAGAAGATTGACCAGTACCTTCAACGCTTCGAGGCAATGTCTGTTGCTATGGGTCTGGAGCGTAACAAATGGAATCTCAAGCTATCCCAGGGATTACGCGGGACCGGCTACGAGGTTTATTCTAGCCTGCCACCAGGACATGAGAACAATTATGATGAGTTAAAGACGGCTCTGCTGAAACGATTCGAGGTTACGTCACATACCTACCGGAAAAAATTTCGAGCAGCGAATCGGGAACCGGGAGAGTTGTTTGCCGCCTACAGTTTGCGTCTAAAATCGTATCTCCATAAGTGGATGGATTTGGCTGGGTTCGCACATGACTATGAGAGTCTGGAAGAGCTCATGGTGGTCGACCAGCTGAAGAAGCAAATGTCTAAACCTCTCAGGACGTTCCTGGGAGAACAAGGAGCGGAACGTATTGACCTCGTAACAAAATTAGCAGAACTGTTCGTCAAGGTACATGGGGAGGCAGGGGAAAACCTTTCCACCAACACCAAAAGTCAGGAGAAACATGATAAGAAGAAAGCCAAAAACTCAGGAACTAAAAAGTGGGAACCTTATGTGCAAAAATCAGAGGATAGTTCAGAGAAGAAGAAGGAGCGAAACAAGAGCACTTCAAGCTCTACACCAAAACGACCGGGTCGGAGAAGTGGTGTTCAATTTGTAAGTCACCCTCTCACAATACGAGGGACTGCAAATCGAAGGCTAAGAACCCTCACTTCGCAGCATGTCAAGTGACTTCCAAGGAGGTTGTCACGGAAAATGCCAAGGTCAACAAGGAAGCTCGCCACCAGGAGAGCTCACTCAAGTCCGGCACTAGAAAATCTAGGACAGGGAAATGGTGCAACCAATGCAAGTCGAATACGCACAATGCTATTGACTGCAGGGGAAAGTCAGGAGACACTCAATTCGTCGTGTGCCCCGGGAAACCTAAGGTGGAGCCCACAGAACAGGTCGAGGCCGAGGAAGAGACTCCAGACCAGGAAAAACCACCTGTAGTGGAATTGGTAGAGGTTAACGGTCGTCAAGTGGAGTGTTTATATGACACAGGACTGGACGGGGAGGCCGTGATTTCTGCGGATCTGGTACATCCAGAACAATTCACAGGTGAGACCTTGGATATACAGCCTGCACAGAAGAGTGCTGTAGCCATGAAGTTGCCCATTGCTAATGTGGAGATTCGGTCAAGGTATGTCATCGGCACCATCAAGGCCGCTGTATTGACCGATCCCATTTTTCAAGTAATCCTCGGTTTCCGGTATGTCTTTCTGGGAATGCCCAGGGAGCCAATCCATATGGGAGCAATACAGACTCGCTCTCAGACGAGAACGGAAGAGGCAGAAGCAATTGTGACTAACCCAATGCCGGGGGAGCTACGAACTGCCCAGAGTGAGGATGATACTTTACGTCCTTGCTACAGAAAGCTGCAGAAAAGTGCTGATCCACCAGGACGGGGGCAGTGCTACATGAAGAATAGGATACTCTACAGGAGAGCAGGAAGGGGAGACAACCTGTACGGTCAGTTGGTCGTCCCGAAAGCGCACCGGTCCCAGATTCTTCATATGGGACATACCATCTTCTTTAGTGGACACATGGGTATTGCCGCCACCATGCAGCGAATTTCCTTCCATTACTATTGGCCGAGAATGACAGATGATGTGCGTCGGTATGTGAAGTCATGCCCTGAGTGCCAGAGGGTGGCACCGAAACACTGGACAGCACAGGTGGTGTTGGGTGAGATGCCCATCATAGGGTAGCCATCGATATCGTGGGTCCACTTCCCAGGACTAGGAAGAGGAACATGTATATACTCACAATGGTGGATTGCTGTACAATGTGGGGTGAGGCCATACCGTTGACCACGATTGACTCGAAACGAGTGGCGGACGCACTGATGGAGGCCTTTACCAGATTAGGCTTCCCTGATCAAATTCTGACGGACAATGGGTCTCAGTTTTGTGGAAAACTCATGGAGGAGGTATTTAGGGTGTTTCACTCTAACCACATACATACCAGCCCTTACCACTCTCAAGCCAATGGACAAGTAGAGCGTTTCAACGGCACGTTGATGACAATGCTCAGGAAACTAGCGCAGGAAAAACCTGATAGGTGGGATGAATATATCCAAGCAGCACTCTTTGCCTATCGGGAAGTTCCTCATGGCTCAACAGGATTACCACCCGCTACGTTGCTGTTTGTTCGTCCAATCAAAGGACCGTTGGAAGCCATGTTGAGGAGTTGGACTGAAGAGGGGACGTCAGAAGAAGTGATCTCATCCTTTAAATACGTGGAGGAATTGAAAGAAAAACTTCACAAGGGATGGACTCTGGCAAATCAAAACTTGAAAAAGGCCAGGAAAAGACATGCGGCTTACTACAACCGTAGGTCTAAAGAAAGATCTCTAGAGGTGGGAGATAAAGTCTTGTTGCTACTCCCAACGGGAAACAACAAACTGGAGATAGGTTGGCAAGGACCATTTCCCGTGGAAAGGGTGATATCTAGAACCAACTATCAGATCCGGATCCGGGGAAAGTCGAAGATTTTCCATATCAATCTCTTGCGGAAATACGAAGAGAGACCCGGAGACAAGGCAGCGCACCTCATGGCAATGGCAGTTGCAGTGGAGACTGAAGTGGGAACCAGCGAGGGCAGGGAATATCCCTTGGTACACCAGGAAACCTATAGGGATGTGCAAGTGAACCCTGATCTGACCTCCCAGGAGAGGGAAAAGATAACCCAGGTTCTCAAGTCTCATAAGGAGATACTGACTGATAAACCAGGACGAACGAGGTTGGTGGAGTTCGAGATGACTTTGACCACACAGGAGCCTGTTCGCCAAAAGGTTTACCCAGTGCCATTCTCTAAGGAAAAGGCCCTGGAGGAGGAAATACAGAAACTGCTGGAGGATGACGTGATTGCACCATCCACATCCCCATACAATGCAGGGGTATTTTGTTACGCAAACCAAGTGGAGAACACCGGTCGTGTATAGACTACCGACCTCTGAACAGTCATACACAATTTCAGGTGGAACCTTTGCCGAATCCAACGCAGTTATTCGCTATGCTCCATAAGGCTCGGTACTTTTCAAAGGTGGATCTGAGTCGGGGTTACTATCAGATACCAGTCAAACCGGAGATTAGACCACTGTTGTCTTTCAGTACACCCAGTGGACATTACGAATTCAAGTTCATGCCCTTTGGACTCAGCAATGCAGCTAGTGTGTTTACACGCATGATGAGGACTTTACTTGATCCTTTACAGGATCCGTCCATTCTCTCATTCATGGATGACATTCTGATTTCCAGTGACAGTTTGGATGACCATTTACAATCCTTGGAAAGTGTTTTCAATAGGTTCAAGGAAGCAGGGCTTACAACTCGTCCAACCAAGTGCATGATCGGTTACCAGACTCTGGAATTTCTAGGTCACACCATCACTCCAGGACACATTGTCCCAGAGCAAAAGAACCTAGAGAAAATCAGAAGTGCACCAAGGCCAAAAACGAAGAAGGATGTGCGATCTTTTCTCTCGTTGTGTGGGTTCTACCACAAATTTATCCCACATTTCACTGAACTGGAAGCTCCATTGACGGAAACCTTGAAAAGGGGATTCCCGGACCAAATCATTTGGACACCAGAATGTGAGAATGCCTATAGTCAGTTAAAGGAGGCCTTGGTCAGCAAACCTGTATTACAGCTCCCTGACCTTTCCAAACCATTTGTGTTGAGAACGGATGCGAGTGCGATTGGGATTGGGGCAGCTCTGTTACAGGAAGGAAAAGACGATGCTTCAGTTTTGAAACCTGTAGCATACGCAAGTAAGAAACTTCTCCAGGTGGAGAGGAATTATTCAACCGTCGAGAGAGAGAGAGAGAGTGCTTGTCCCTCGTATGGGCAGTGCAAAAATTCCAGCCATATTTGTATGGAGTTAAGTTTCGGGTCCAATCGGATCATCAGCCCCTGATGTTCCTGGCTACTTCTCAGAAGCTCAACTCGCGTTTGATGCGGTGGTCGTTGCTACTTCAATCTTACAATTTCACAGTGGAGTACATTCCTGGGAAGGAAAATGTTGGAGCGGACTTCTTGTCAAGACACCCAGCTCCTGAAGAAAAAGAATGAATCATCTGGATTAAACTCACGGTGGAGAAGAGTGAGATGGACTACTCTCTTAAGAGGGGGCCTATGTCACATAATAGACCAACGTGATTTAACCAGTGATGAGAACAAAAGGCGTTCTGAATTAGCGGCATGTTCGAGGCCAAAGGTTGTTTCAACAAATCCAGAAAATGTAACTGCACGTGTTTACATCTGGTCGACGGATTGGGAACACTCGGTGGTGAGTGAGACGGGTCCCTGCATCGCTTTGACAGTTTGTCAACATTCGAATACAGATGGAACCCGTCGGATCCTGGTTGCAATCGGATGTCATCCATCACAGGTCGGGCAAAGTTAACAGTTGCAGATGTGTAGGGGAAGTGAGTGAGATGAGTCCATACATCGCTTTGACAGTTCACAAACAGGTTGGATGGAAAGCGGAAGTACTCAGCTCGGGAGAAAACAGTCAGTCTGTCATTATAATTTCCGGACATCACGCAGATTGGCAGATTGCTATTGACAACTGTTGTTGGGAGCATACAGTAACTCGCTAGCTTGTTGGGGATGTCAAAACAAGTGATGACAACTCTGACAGTGACTAAGCCAGGGAGGATAGATTCTGGACAATGGATGATATGTCCAAATAACACCTGTGTGGACATAATGAATACCGTCACGTGACCAATTTTAGGTTTTGCCATAAACCATAATTGGGAGAAACAGTGTTGACCAACACCGTGGATTACGATGGACGTGTTTGTGGGAGAGCTCTACAGTGTTAGATTAATTTAATATTAACTAGCATGTGTCGTTATGGCAAAGAGTAGCAGCCATCCCGGAGTGAGGCGGTTTTGCATAAGGTAGTCAATATAGTCTATTTAGGCCTAATTAATATAGGCAGTAGTCTTGTTAAAACTAGAGTGTGATGATTAGCACTGTTAGTGGAAAACTAGCTAGAGTAGGGAAGTGATACATAGCTCTACTAGTTGAGAATTGAATAATGGGCAATAATTGGGATCTTCCAGTGGGTGCTCCCTGGTGGGGGGGGGGGGGTTTCCGCACGCTGTTGGTTGTGTGTTTTTTTTTTTTTTTGTCTTGGCCTGATGAAAACCTCTGTGTTCAGTTCATCTGTCCCTGACAGAGTTAGGTTCACTGTATTTTCTGAGCGAGGCCGATGGCAACGATCATCTAATAGAGATCAGTGACGGGGAGGCTATCACCAGTTGTATGATTTATTTTACAGGTTCCCTCTAGTTGGAAGGAAGAACACGGAACCAAGGAAAAATCCGATCCCGGATAAAGTTTGGCGCAGGAAGATTGGCCCGCAACTTCATCAATGAGCCTATGCTAGAGGAAGATGATCAACATTGCTCAGGGGAGCTGAATGATAGAAAAGTACCGAATGAGTTGTAGGTCATCCCAGTCTTTAACACACCAATAGTGATTGAGGTTCACATTGGAGGAAAGATAACATTTAAGTGTAGTTGTTCCACATATCAAGAACATTATAACGTTAAGACAATAACGAGAAAATAAGGAAATCTATAGAACATTTCGCAAGAAAGACAAACGCCATGTTCATGGGACAGTGTTCTATTGTTTTTTTTTTTTCTGTGCAGGAATTATGAGATCTCAATTTTCTACAAACTATTAGGAACAGTTTTTGTTAGGAACAAACATTAATAGTGTTCCCGGACTGTAGTTTCGAATGGGACTCAGATTTCATGGTTATCAAGGTTCATGGAGGATAACAAGTCTGGCGGAAAAGAAGCGGCAATTGGTGAGGTCTATTGTACTGACTCGTGTGATGTCGTGTAATCCTTGCTATGATGAGTGGACTCTGATCCTGAACTTTGAAGGCTGACCTATACATTTACATCAGAATACACGACACACATTTTCTTCACAGACACGCCTCATATACGTTACACTTTTCTTTTAATAAATTATCTTTATTAATTTTTTGGAAGCAAGAGTTGTTGAGTATGTTGCGTTGGGGAAGTATGAGATGGGGCATAGTACGACAGTGAGAGAGTGACAGGAAAAGGTGTCCACGGGCTGATGGAGTGTGTTGGACGGAAGCTGGTGGATTCTCCAGGATATTGATAAAGGGAAAAAAATATTATAATGTGGGTGTTGACTCTCCTCACTCCAGGGACGACACTTTAAAGGAGGACACGACACCAGGTAGAGTTTAATCGGGGTAAGACTGCGGCTGGGGAAGTAGCGTATACAACGAGTTAGCTGTGCAACCTAAAAGTCGCGGGTTCCAACCCTCTTGGGAATAAAGGGCATAAATGGTTTACGGGTTAACACCAGACAGCGCGTTGGGAGATAGGAAGTAATAAGGTTAGTTAAATATATGTAGACGATAGATTACCGTGTTTCCAATACTGTTGTTAATAATGGGGATGCATAATGAAGATGGTGCTGATAAGGCTTAATACTAGTAAGATAAAGAAGCAATAGATGCTAGGGACTCTGCGGGTATTGAAAGACTAAGATTTATTTTGATATAACACTCACGGGTATTGTTTTTCTCATGTTTCAGGCATTTGCCTGGGTAAGTCGGCTATACCCGAACAAACGAGTAGCCTCTGAACAAGCTTAACTAGGAACAAAATTATCCCTGGGCATTCGGACTAAGTAAATGGGCCACTTATAGGCCTACTGAACGATAACTAAGAGATAGACAAAGGCCGGTGTAATTCCTAGCTTCAGTCCTTTGCTTCATGCGGTTAGTAGGTGGTCATAGGTAGCATTTCCCTAACATCCAGTTGCATAGCCTACTATATTATCTATCTCTCCCTTGTGAGGTCATGTATTGTAGTGTTTTTAGAGTTGATTATGCATTATGTGTCTGCAATGCATGTACTAGTTACTCTATGCGATTATGTTGTAGATTGTAACCTTCTTATACTGTAAGAGTAAATAAATATTCTTTTGAGTTGCCTTTCATTTCGACTTGTCAGTCTAAGGTTGTGTAGATTAGAGTAGTTTAGAGACATTGTGAGGTGGGCTGTGCATCTCTTCTATAACCTAACATACACCGCGAGACATCAATGGTGCAATAGTATAATTAACTATTGTTCTCACGAGGAACAATGGACCTAAAATCTGTCCTATCCCTTATCTATCTTCCTTTATCTCCATCATCTCCTTCTCTCTCTCTCTCTCTCTCTCTCTCTCTCTCTCTCTCTCTCTCTCTCTCTCTCTCTCTCTCTCTCTCTCTCTCTCTCTCCTTCTTTCCTTATTACGAAAGATAGTGCGTTGTAGGCAGAGTTCGACTGAGGAACGACATCTTAGGCTTCACACTCTTTATATCATTTCCCTAATTCTCCTTCTTATCCTTCATTCTTTTCTCATTCTCACCTTCTCTCTCTCTCTCTCTCTCTCTCTCTCTCTCTCTCTCTCTCTCTGTCTCTCTCTCTCTGTCTCTCTCTCTCTCTCTCCCTCCCTCTTTCCTTATTATCAAAGATAGTGTGTTGTAGGCAGAGTTCGAGTGAGAAACGACCTCTTAGGCTTCACACTATTTTCAATCATTTCCTTCACATCCTCTTCTTTCTCTTCTCTCTGTCTCCCTCCCTCTCTCTGTCTCCTCTTTTTTCCATCTTTCACACATATAAACATCAGAGCATCTCTCACACTCTTCATAGACACACTATTGAACGTAAAATTGCCTAGTAAATAATTTGTGTTGGGGTTGGTTGCCACGTCCTGCAAATGGCATTTCATGTTGTGTTTTAGTGCTTTAACCCGTAATCCACACAGTGCTTCCACTAAATTGTCATAGACTGTCTTAGGAATATCCTTGTTTATGTAAAGCTTTGAGACCCACCACTTGTCGGCAACCTGCAAGTTCACCTGTCCATTGTTTCTAAGCAAGGTTAAAGGTTAGATATTTCTGTTGTTTCTCTAACTTTCCAAACGGTTATTCAGTACACCCTACACACTTCTGTTCCAAGGACTGGTGCTTTCACCCATCGAGTATGCCCTGGCCATCCTTACTGTCAGCCCTACACAGATTGGAAGACTTGAAAAGGTACAAAACGAAACCATGCGGATCATTTTGGGCTGCACGAGAGACACCAGCTGTGTAGCGATGAAATACCTCCTTGACTTCCCGACAATGAACCACAGGATCAAGATCTGGAGAGCTCGTGCATACTTTAAAATAACTGCGAATGAGCAGCACCCTCTGAATGAAGATATATTCAGAGAAAAGGGCAACAGGCTAAAGGGGGGCAAATCATGTATGGGTCGGGCGGAAGATATCATTAGACAGATATGCAGTCCTACCAGTATCAACCCCGGCAAGGAATGGATGCCTGTGCCGCCAGTTTTTAAGTGCACCTTCTCCTGCATTATCACACTTGACAGACGGGTGCAGAGAACAGAACCCTGCCACTGTTCTTGCAGAGGTCAACGCGCTCATCAATGAACACGCAGACAACCCCGAAGTGCTCATCTATACAGATGGATCTGTTGTAAAGAAGCAGAGAAGTGCATGGGCATTTACAGCCCGTTCAGCCGGCCGAACCGTTCAAGAATCCAGTGGTGCCCACACTATGACCACGAGCAGCATGCCGATGGAGGTGATGGCAGTTACACAGGCTTTCATATGGCTGGAATCACAGCATTATACCTACGTGTGTGTACTAAGTGATTCAATGAGCATGATTCAGAAGGTCGAAGCTGGATCTGTACGTAGACAGTGGACTGAATCGCTGCGGAAGTCTGTTGTCCGTAAAGTCACCTTCATCTTCGCCCCGGGACATGCGGGAGTCGAGGGAAATGAACGAGCTGATAAACTGGCTGGCTCTGTCCCCACTGCAGATGGCCAGCCCATGGATCGTGCCGATGTTATTAAAGTCCTTAAAGACATGTCGAGAACAGAAGACTTTGACGTCAGTGAATCCACATCGCTATCCAGGATGAAAGACTTGAGAGTAAGAATTGGCACGGCCAGACACGAGAGGTACAACGAGAAAACGAGGTGCCTCGTTAACCAACACAGAACTGGCACTATTAGCCACCGGATGCTGATACATATGCTGGGGGGGGGGAGGATCTGAGCACGTATGGACCTGTCCGGAGTGCAATGAAGATGCCCCAACTGATAACTGATAACTGATAACCCTACACACTACCCTCAGCTTCTCGTGCCTTCACATCTCATAACGTCGAAATTTGAATTGTTTGTTTGTGGCGTATCTTTACAGCATTCATTGTTCATGTTCATTTCTCTCTTTTCTTTTAATGTAAATTTAGCATTCTTGATAAACAATTGGTGTACGAAAGATGAGTGATTGGAATGGTCGAATGCAAGATGGGCCTGCGTGCCCAATTTGTGACCCCTTGAAAATAAAGTACGTTCGGTTGTTCATTCTTTCTTTCCCGCCTATTATGTTATGTACCGTAGAGGATAATAAATAGGAAAAAAAATAATATTAATGTATAACGCAAAGATACACTCACACATTTCATCGGTTTTTATTTCATTGTTTCAATTGTTTCACTGGCTCACGTCTACGCGAGCGCGATGATTGATTCACGCCTGACTGCACACATGAAATATTCATTGAGAGGTGCACTTTGCTGTGTCTAATTACTCGCTAATAACGATCGCTTTATTCATCACAGCATGCCATTCCTAATGATACAATATTGTTGGCATGACGCTAATACACTGCACATACAGTCATCATAACAGCCTCCACTTCATACCAGCGAGGTATTCTGAGTATATTATTCCTTGTCTATGGATATGTTTTGTTGTTTGTCCATCAAGAATGATGATGACCATTCATTTCATCCAGTGAGGTTGAAAGTATGGAGGGGTAAATTCTAAGATGGCTGATAAGGCCTATTTTGGCTCGAAATGTTCTTTGACAATGTGGGCAAAGAATGCTTGATGTTCCAGGAGGCGGATCTCCTGCTGTAGTTTTTCTGTCCAGCCTTTTCTTCCAGCTCTTGCAGGCAGGACACTATTTATACATAAGCGCCAACACTTGAGCAAATTATGCCATGTCTATATATACATGTGCCGGCTCCGTGGCGAAGGTGTTACGGACGCAGTTCGTAATCCCGCATACCCGTGTTTGAAATACAGCTGCGTGCGATTTGGCAGCAGACCGCGTTGCGCTGCATTTTTTCGAAATGGTATGGGTGCCATGGTTCAGAAAGCAATGGCATATTACTGAACGTAAACAAGCCAAGAGATTACAATAGCAAAAAATGTTGGGGTTGACTGCAACGTCCGGTAAAGAATATGCAGTTAACCAATTAACTAACTATAGAAACATGTACGTATACAAGAGATAAAACTTGAGCAGATTATGCCGTGTCTATACATATGCATGTATGTATACATTTCCGGTAAAATGGCGACCGACGGCTAGTTTTTTTTTTTTTTTAGAGGGCGTGGTTATATTTTTCTGGGGAGGATGTGGTGTATTTCTTAACCATTTTCGGAATGTTTTCGTAAGAAACCACGAAAGGCAGCTGGCGGATGGAATTTTGAGAGCAGTCGACAGATAGTGGTTGGTTATTGTCTCTAAATTCGCAACGGTAGGCCAATCATCCATCACCCATTGTGTGCCATGCCGATAAGTGTGGGCGTTCATGTTTTGCCATCTCACTCGATCACCAGAGTCGTGGATCAGCTCCGTGTTTCTGTCTCAACCATACAACTTGGCCAAGCCATCCAGGTATTTACTTCTCTGCCCTCCCATTGTTCTCTTCCCATCGATCATGCCAGTTGTCACCAAGTTCTCCAATTAATTTCTTCTCATAATATGCCAAAAATGTTTTTTCCTGTCTACGTCTAATGTCTCTAAACAGTTTACGATCTTCATTTGTTTCTTGAAGGACTTGTTCATTGGTTTTTCTGTCTGTCCATGGTATTCTTTGCATTTTCCTCAGAAACCACATTTCCACAGCCATCAGATATTTTTCAGCTTGTCTGCTCATTGTCCACGCTTCACGCCCATACAAAAGTACAGGTTCTATGTAGCACTTCAACACTCTTTTTTCTCATTTCAATTGACATCTTTTTATTGGTCAGTATGCTTTTCATCTTGCAGAAGGCCACCTTCCCAGTGGCAATTCTTGTTCTAATTTCTTCAAGGCATCTCCCATCAGATGTTATGAATTTTCCGATATATCTGTATCGATTCACTTGTTTAAGAATATGTCCACTTACTTGTATATTACATTGTGGTATTTCCTTCTTCCCAGTGACGACCATAATCTGTGTCTTCTTACAATTTAATTCTAACCCTAGTTGTTCACTGTGTGCAATAACCGCATCTACTAAATGTTACAGATCCTGTTCATTGTCTGCAATCATCATGATCCTAGACGGTGTAGATGATCTTTTTAAAAAAGATAATGGCTACGTTCGACGACCAGTATGGTCTCTGCCGGGAAGGAAAGCAACGGAAAACGACCTTCTTTAACTATGCCTATTTCATCATAATTCGTCAAATCACAGAACAACGCGAAAGGATAGCAACTCTGAAATTGGCAACATAGTATGATTATACTTTAATCGAGGATGGAAAATTTGATAACATCAAACAAGAAATGGGAAGAGAGAAAAGTAATATCTTAGGTATGTGTGAGACGAGATGGAAAGGGACAGGAATTAAGACAGTGGAGGATTTTAAGATTATATTTTCTGAAGAAGTGGAAAGGCAGAGAAGCGTAGCATTTATCTTGGATCTGCAAAACATTTAAATCTGTTAAAGGATATTGGCCATTGTCAGACGGGGTTCTATTGGTAAAGTTGATCGCAGACCTTTTGATATAAACGTCATTCAAATATATGCCCCAACAGGAGAAAGCAGTGAAGATAGTGTGGAGGCATTTTATTATGACACGGAGAATGCTTTGAAGATATGTAAACATCAGAAATAAACAGAAATAAAAATTATAATGATAGACATTAATGCTAAAGTAGGAAATCAAGGGGATGGACACACAGTAGGTAAATATGTCTTTGTGAGAACGAAATGAAAGAGGTGAAAGACTTGTAGAATGGGTAAAAGCATATGAACCGATTGTCGAAAACACCTGGTTTAAGCAACATCACAGAACATTATGGACATGGGGGAGTCCTGACTGCAGGATTAGAAACCAGTTTGATTACATCCTGATTAGCAGAAAGTTATGGGGGGGGGGGGGGGAGGTCAAAATGCTGACTGATAAGTGATCACAGATTTATTACAGGCACGTTGAAGGTAAAGTAAGTCAAATATACACCAGCAACACTAAACATGATCTATGTACAAATTAACAAGGAAATACAAGACAATTTTAACATAGAAGTAAAGAACAGATCTGATATATTGTCTAATCTCAAGATCTTATTTCAAGATGTGGATGACCAATAGGAAATGTTGAGAAATTCAATCAGTTTGGCTGCAAAAACAACTATCATAAAATTAAATCAAGTAGATCGCAAGAAATGGACGACTGAAGACATTTTACGACCAATGAAAACAAGAAGAAACGACAAAAATAATCCTGACAAATATACAGAGATTTACAGAAAATCAGAACATCAAGTAAAGAGACAAAAGAAGCATGATTTGATTGCATGGGAAGTTTTTAAAACGCTACAGTAAAAATACCAAATTAATGCACGAAAGATTTCATGAGCTTACTAATAAAGGAACACTAACATCAAGAGGCTGCCGGAAAACACACGATGGAAAAATCATAATCGATAAAGGGCAGATGTTGTATAGATGGTAAGGATATGTAAAAGAACTCTATAATGATACACGTGAAGAACAGTTTGATATTTCTTATACGAGGGCGAGTCAATAAGTAAATCAAACAGTTCTGTGGGATGGCAGGTAAATGTAGTTGGTGTTTTCTACAGGTGTCATTAGGTGACAGCAACATCGAATTTTATATTCCCGTTCGTCAAGTGGTGCTAGGTGTCTCATGCACATGCGCAGCGCATAAACAAAATGGCGACTGTACTTACGGATTGTACAACCAAAGAGCAACGTGCTGTTGTGTGTGTTTTTGTGTGTGTGTGTGAGCAAAAGGATTGCCTGCAAAGGACATTCATAAGGAAATGCTTCCTGTTTGTGCTGACAAATGTTTGTCCCGTAAAGCGGTGCATAGCTGGGTAGAAAAACTTTATGAAGGACGCTCTAAAATTGTTGATGAAATCCGATCTGGTCGTCCTATTGAGATTGCAACAGAAGCATCCGTGCAGCGGATGGAGGAGATGATTAGAGGTGACAGGCTAGTAACGATAGACTATGTAGCATCTGAAATAGGGTGCTCACATGTTTCAGCATACGGCATAATGCATGATCGATTGAAATTTAAGAAAGTGTGCTCAAGGTGGGTACTCAGACATTTTAAGGAGGAATACAAAATGAGCCGATATGGCCTGTCCTTGCATCATCTCTGTCGATACGAAGATGAAGGAAAAGACATGCTGAACAGGACTGTTACTGGGGACGAATCATGGGTGCATCACTACCTGCCCGAATCAAAACGTGCTTCAATGCAATGGAAACATCCTTCTTTTCCTTGTGTCCAAAAATTTCAAGGTTACGCCATCAGCAGGGAAGGTTATGCTGACAGTGTTCTGGGATTGTCAAGGAGTGCTTTTAACCAATATCAAGAAGACAGGTGACAATGTGAATTCTTAATCGCCCTATGAAGCTCTATCGATGCTTCATGATGATATTCGAAGAAAACTTCCAGGACTGCTGACTAGGAGAGTGTTGCTTCTTCATGACAATGCCAGACCACTAGATTAACTCAGGAGAAAATTAACCAACTAAGGTGGGAAGTTCTAGAACATCCAACTTACAGCCTGGACTTAGCCCCTAGCGATTTCCACCTTTTTGGTCCACTGAAAACCTACCTTGGCGGGAGACATTTCGTGAATGACGCCGAAGTTGAATGTGAAGTGAAAACGTAGTTTAGAAAACAGAGCACGCAGTTCTATGCAGCCGGTTTGAGAGGCCTGATAAAACGATAGGTTAAGTGCATCAATCTTGGTGGAAATTATGTTGAGAAATAAAGGGACAATGTATGTATAAGAATAAACTGGTTTTAAGTTGTTATCATATTTAGTTATTTTTCTACAGCCATTTATGACTTACTTATTGACTTCCCCTCGTATTATGGCGGGACCACCAATACTGAAAATGGAAGTTCAGCATGCTCTGAATAAAATGAAATCTGGAAGATTCCGAGCCCAGACAACATCACAACCGAAATGAGTAATGCCGTAGAAGAGTATGGTATAGACCAGGGGTGGCCAACACGAGGCCCGTGGGCCACATGTGGCCCGCCGGGAGTCATGTTGCGGCCCGCGGAGCTAGGTAAAATAACCATAAATGGTAACTTTATTCTACATACCACCAAAAGAACATTACATCATGAGTCGTTCGTATCATATATTTTTTGTAATTATAGCTAAGAGAAATTTTAAATATCTCACATTCTTTGGAAACATTAATTGGTTTTGAGCTATTTTAAATATCCCGAATTTTCGGGAAAATTAATAGATGTTAGCTATTTCAAATATCCCGCTACTTGACACTCAAGGTTACTTAATTGTTTGACCGACACTAGATGTTGATAGAATTTAATATGAGACTTCAGCTGCTGATATATATGTTCTGTGGTCTTCGTCGTCTTTGGGAAGTTCTCAACGCTATCGGGCTCATATTCATAACAACTTTCAGTCTAGCTTGACAAAGTTCCGTGTTATTCTGTAGTTTCGTTCTATTATCGTCATTGCGTCTGGAGAGATTCTGCGATCGACATTAAAATACATATTTATCATATTTATAATAATAGTTCAAACTACTTTAACCAAGTATCCTGTCTACCATATCGATTCTATGGGTAAGTAAACCCTGAAACGTTTTATTTATGTAATTTAAATTAACTAATTTTTATTATTTAGTATTACACGTGGTGTTTTATTTTTTTATTTTTTTTTTCCCCAGTTAAAAACGAAGACCTACGATTGCGTCAACTAGTAAAGACGTTCGAACAAAGAAGAGAAGAATCACAGACGAATTAAGATGTTTTCAAGACAGGTGGACTATAAACTATTTTTTTTTTTGGAAATTAAAACAAAGCCCATATGCTTGATATGCAAAGAATATGTTTCTATTTTGAAAGAGTATAACATCAAATGACACTACAAGACTAAACATGCAAATAAGTTTGATAAGTACAAAGGGCAATTTCAGCAAGACCAAGTAAATCACTTTTTTTTTTAAATGTCTGCACAACAAAAGATATTTACTAGAACGGGTTCACAGTCAACATGCTATGTAAAAGCTAATTATGCAGCCGCCATGGTACTAGCAAAACAATCAAAGCCATATTCAGATGGTGAAATGGTTAAGAAATGTTTGGAGAGCGTCGTTGAAATTCTGTGTCCAGAAAAGAAGAAGGATTTCTGAAAAATAAGTCTGTCTGGTCAGACTATTACTAGGCGTGTGGACGACATTGAAAAACATATTAAAGATAATTTGAAAAGTCGAGCATCCGATTTATATTTTATGCTCTAGCAGTGGATGAAAGCACAGATATGGCAGATACTGCTCAACTGGCAATTTTTATCAGGAGTGTTGATGTCCATTTTAAAAAGACCGATGAATTTGGGGGCATTTGTATTCACTTAAGGACACCACTAAGTCGCGAGATTTGTTAGAGGCAGTTACATCGATATTTCGTTACAACTTTCGCTTTTTGTTACAACTAAACCACTTTTCGGGCTTAACAACGGATGGTGCTCAAGCAATGGTTGGGAAACACTAAGGTTTAGACCTCCAAAGTCGGTAATGCTTCAATGCTAAATTTTCATTGCATTATTCATCAGGAGAATTTATATTCGAAGTCCCTCAAAATGGACCATGTCATGAAAGTGGTCGTCAAAATAGTGATCTTCATTAAGTCGAACGGGTTGAATCACCGTCAGTTCTAAGAATTTCTAAAGTCTTTGGACTCAGATTGTAATGAGTTACATTTTATGCAGATGTAAGATTGCTGACCGGTGCCAAAATGTTGAAAAGAGTGTTTGATTTGCAGCAAAAAATACAACCATTCTTTGCAAGCAAGTCAAAAAGTATCCCAGAGTTTGAAGACAAATAGTGGGTTTGTGACTTTGCATGTCTGGTCGATATAACTAACCGCCCAAATGACGTTAATACTAGTCTACAAGGGAAAGATCAATTAATTAATAAGATGTATGATCATATTTCTGCATTTCAAATGAAACTTGATCTTTGAGAACAACACGAGGATAAAAATTTACTCACTTTGCCACATTGTCATTGCAACCAGATATCACACAGGAGGCGGCAGATAAATACGCTCCTTTGATATCTGACTTAAACCTCGAATTTGAAAAAAAGATTTCAGGATTTAAAAAAAAAAAAAAAACATCATGTGCTTTTTTGTGCATTTGCAACGCCATTCGCGGTATACGTGAACTTATTACCAGAAAGATTACAAATGGAACATTGTGAAATGTTTTGTGATACACAGTTACAGGAGAATTTCCATCACGTTGATTTGGAAGAGTTTTATAAAACGTAGTTGGACAAGGATAAATATCCTGCATTTTACAAACATGCTCTGCCGATGGTTTCGCTATTTGGAAACACTTATGCGTGTGAACAGCTTTTTAGTCGCATGAAGCACATCAAATCGCAAGTGAGAACACGAATTACTGATGTTCATTGGAAAACTATTTGCGTGTAGCGACAACATCAGTCGAGATCAGTTTTGATGCATTTTGTTCTGCAAAACAAAGTCAGATATCTCACTTTTAAATATGTTTAATTTGTCTAATAAATATGTTTGCTTGCAAGCTTGTGTTCGCTGGCTGTGAACTGCAGCGCGAAGTCCTGAATGCTGGATGAAGACATGCTGCTGTCCAACATCAGTGTGATGTCATACAGGACCTGAGGTTTGCGTGAGTATCCGTTGTCCCATGTCTGGCTTATTGGTGTGCAGACTGGTGGTTCCTCGCCGTGCAGGCAGACACTCTCCGACTTCGGAGGAATCAACGATCCTACTGACTTTAGCCAGGACCCCAAAGAGGCCTGTTGCCCAGGACGCTCGACGAGGACGCGTCAATAGGTCTTGGCCAGTATAGAACCCAGCCCTGGTGCCTTGGAAACACCTCTGGGTCCCATAAATATGTTTGATTCTCAGTTATGTTTTAATTTCTTTAAAAAAATAAAATATGCATATTTCTTTTTTTTCTTTTTTTTTTTGTAACATTAAACCAGGCAAGCGTTTGACCACGATCTCACCTACTGGGAAGCGACGATGTGGTCGAAGCTTTAGCACGCTTGCTTGTTTACTTAAATTGACAACAACAACAACAACAAAAATTTAGGTGCGTGGCCCGGCAGGAAATATTATTTCTGAAATTTGGCCCGCCTGCTGCAAAGGTTGGCCACCCCTGGTATAGACCAAGTTACCAGATTGCTAAACAATATATATGCTACTGGTGATATATCCATAAACTTATGTAAATCACTTATTTCAATTCCGGAAAAGTCAGGAGCCCTGGAATGTGATCGACATCAAACAATTAGTATAATGAGTCACATCACAAATATTTTACTAAGGATCATCTTGTACAGGGTTAGGAGGAAAATAAAAACCAGAAATATGTGAAGCACAGCGTGGATTCGTAGAAGTACAAATGCTGTATATTTGCTGAGAACAATAATAGAACGTTCAATAGAAGTCAGTACAGACCTTCATCTTTGTTACATTGATTACAAGAAAGCTTTCGATACAGTAAGACATACTGACATGATGAAACTGCTTGTGGCATCCAGTTGGATGGAAAAGATTTTCAGAGTTATAACGAACACCTATTGGAAACAAGCAGCTGCCATACTCATTGATAATGAAGTGGGTCAAGTGCGAACATGTATCGACAATTACTCTAACAAATTACTTGAAACTTATTAACAACAATCATGTCTCTAAAGTTACTCCCTAACATTAGTCCCAACTGTCCACCAGCAGTCAAGTCTCTAAAGTTACTCTCAAACATTAATAAAACAGTAAAACCATCAAGTAATTGAGAATTCACATACAGTGTAAAACAACATGGTAATAGTAAACTTTACATACACAGTAAAACAATGAATTAATAGAGAGTGTACTTACACAGTACTAGTCAACTTTACATGAGGACAACATGTAACACATTTCTTCCCCTACGAATTATTATTATCGTCATGTCATTTCACTCCGAACAAACCCATAAAGGCTCGGTCTCGCCAGCAGAGATGGTAGGACACTGGCGCTAAGCTGTCCCTATTGGGCCCTAGAGGTGACAGACACATGTCACACAAGACACTATGTGTGCCAATTGCAACGAGTAAACAGGTGTTAAAATGCTACATAGAAGCTGTACTTGTGTTTGGATGTGAAGCTTGGATAATGAGCAGGCAAGCTGAAAAACATCTGATGGCTGTGGAAATGTGGTTTCTGAGGAAAATGCAAAGAATATCATGGACAGACAGGAAACCAAATGATGAAGTCATACAAGAAACAGATGAAAACTGTAAATTGATTAGAGAAATTAGACGCAGACAGTTAAGATTTTGTGGGCACTTTATAAGAAATAATAAACTAGAGAACTTGGTGACAACTGGCAAGACTGAAGGGAAGACAACAAGGGGAAGGCAGAGAAGTAATTATCTCGATGGCTTGACACATGGCATGGTTGAGATAAGAATACTGCGATGATGATGATGATGATGATGATGATGATGATGATGATGATGATGATGATGATAATGATGATGATGATGATGATGATGATGATGATGATGCATGGGGCAAGACAACTGGCGAGAGATCGAGAGTGGTCTCTGCGAACTGTGATGAGATCGGCGCTTTCCGAGACCTAGCTACATAATAATGATGATTCGGGTTAGTTCTGTGAACGCGCCATTAGGTGTGGGAATCCAATGTGGTTTCCTATCACGCCAGTATTTGTCTTCCAGATGTTGTGCAGACTCGGCGTCGCCTGCGCATCTGGCGGTGCCAGGGCGGGATCTGGTGTACAACTTACACAGTTTGTTTGCCTTCACCAACTCCCGCCCCTACCACAATCTCCAGTCAGCAGGGAGAGAAGGGGGAGGAAGGCCAAATGTTTTCAGATAATGTCAGGTAAATGTAATAGGCAGACGATTCTAGAGGGGAAGAGGGAAGGCGTGTGAGAAGTGTAGAACTGCTGCAGACATAAGTAATTACAGGGTTCACAACACAAGGATACAAACAGCAACAATATGAAAGTTAGTTGCATATCCTTTACAGGACGTCGCAGTCAACCCAAGCATTTGTATGGCTGCTTGTGATTTTTTGGCAAGTTTACGTTCATCTTCTTCTGCGTTCATCATGAGTTTTATTTTTTTTTTTCCTGACGTGATTGCGTTGTGCCTGTTTACAGCAGAGCTGTGTTCTTGCGCCGTTACGTCGAGGCATCCGACTTCTGCATGCATTTGTTGACCGGGTTAACCTTCCCGGGAGTTTACGTTTTGTATTTTGCTATTGCTTTCTGAACGGCCGGCACCCATACCATTGTATGATAACCACCGCAAGGCCAAATCACCCGCAGCTGTGTTTCGTACGCGGTATGCAGGATTACGAATTGTGTTAGTAGCGCCTTCGCCACCGCGCACGCACACTTTACACACGGAGGAATTCAAGACACATCGTACAACAGTGGAGAAGTGTCAGGATAATGACAACACACAGAGTCACACTTGACACACGGAGGAATTCAAGACACAACGTAAAACAGTGGAGAAGAGTCAGGACAATGACAACACACAGAGTCACACTTGACACACGGAGGAATTCAAGACACAACGTAAAACAGTGGAGAAGAGTCAGGACAATGACAACACACAGAGTCACACTTGACACACGGAGGAATTCAAGACACAACGTAAAACAGTGGAGAGGAGTCAGGACAATGACAACACACAGAGTCATACAGGTTACAAAAGAGACAGTTTTATGTTGTCATTGTAAAACTCAAATAAACCACGTTTGTTATGATAACATTCAGATAGTATAATTAGATTGTGTGACTATTGAAAGGATTGTAACTTTATGCATACATTAATCTATCTATCTCCTTGTTGTGAGAGTGAATTAGATTTGGGGGGGGGGGTCAATTTTCATCCAGGCACAGTAGCAGGAATCTATTGGCATACTGTCTTTCTTTAAGTACGGTTAGTCGTCATAACTTTCCGCCTGGCACTGTTAGAAGTCGTGACCTTTTCTGTGACCTTTGCAAATCTTACGTCTAGAATTGCCAGCTATGTGGTCGCTTCATCTGCAGTGGTTAGACTCTCTGTTCTTGGCACGTCTATTTTGTATCTACTTCGATCTATTTTCTATCTTCGTAGCATACGCTACGCTACAACACAGAGTAATACAGGTTACAGAAGAGACTAGATGGAGACAACAGAGTAATACAGGTTACAGAAGAGACTAGAGGGAGACAACAGAGTAATACAGGTTACAGAAGAGACTAGAGGGAGACAACAGAGTAATACAGGTTACAGAAGAGACTAGAGGGAGACAACAGAGTAATACAGGTTACAGAAGAGACTAGATGGAGACAACAGAGTAATACAGGTTACAGAAGAGACTAGAGGGAGACAACAGAGTAATACAGGTTACAGAAGAGACTAGAGGGAGACAACAGAGTAATACAGGTTTCGGAAGAGACTAGATGGAGACAGCACACAGAGTATTACAGGTTTCATAAGAGACTTGGTGGGGAAAACACACAGAGTAATACAGGTTACAGAAGAGACCAGATGGAGACAACACACAGAGTATTAGAGGTTTCAGAAGAGACTAGATGGAGACAACACGCAGAGTAATACAGGTTTCAGAAGAGACTAGATGGACACACACACACACACACACAGGGAGTAATACAGGTTACAGAAGAGACTAGATGGAGACAACACACAGAGTCATACAGGTTACATGACGTCATTAAGATGGGGCAAGATGGTGTCCCTTCTTTCCGCCCGTTAAGCGAAATGTGTATTTTCTTTTAGTTTGTTGTGTTCCGGCAGTGGAATGCCTCAATAGATTCAAGACATCAACGTATTTCTGTTACCAACTGTCAGAGTCTTAAACTTGGCTCGCTTTCCTAACAAGTGTGAGACAGTACAAATACAACGTGATTTGACGTAAGACTCAACGATACACCATTCAATGGATTTATTAACATATCAAATACAGAATGATGATCATAACAATATATAATGGATACTTTACAACTTACATCCACAATACAGTTCACAAGTCTGACTCGCAAGATGTCCAGACACTCGCCTTTCAAATACAGAAACCATACAACGCCTTTCTCTCAATCACACGTCCGTCCTGTACCGTGTCCCCAGAGCTGTCTGGACCTGGTTCGCAACTTGCCTCCTGCCTGACGTGGCGTCACGTGGCAGGCGTGCGTCTTGCGTTGGCGGCCTGACCGCTGGTCAGCCAGCGATCTCGCAGGCCGGTAACTCCTATTCGCCTGGCGGCGCAACGAAGTTGTTGCATCCCTTACTGGGAACTAAGTCGCCTGGCGGTCGTAACGATGTCGCTGCATCGCTGTCCCCTGTTAGACTCTGACACGCTCCCCCGGTAAAATCCATGAAAGATGTCTTTCATGTATAATGTCTGTACCTGTTGGGTTAATAGTATACCCTTGTCAGAGTCTACCTTTCTATTGTTATACAAAACGTTATCAAAAATACACACATGGCATAGAAATATATAAGAACTGGGAGTTGGGTACAAAGACATGTGGTGCTTCATGTTTAACACATATCAGGCTTCACCCTCTCGATGGCTGGTTACCTCAATTGTATTATCACCCAGTCAGATCAGTAGTACCAGCTTCACGCATCTACCTCGCAGCAATTTGAAAAAAAAGAATAATATGGTTCTTGGAACAAAAACCATCTAGCCAGACTGAAATACGGCTTTATATAAGTCGTATAAAACACTCCAACCCTGTCCCTACTTGGCCAGGAGTTCTTGTGTTGGCATACAATGTTGGCAACACTCTGCCATGCCCAGTAGATGCCTGCCTGTGGTGTCAACACTTTAACAACAACATGTTATATTACACACAACACATTAGCATATACATTTCAAATTATGGCCCTTTGTGTGAAAATGTAATAACAATAAATGAAAGGGAAGTAATTTTAACATTAGTGACACAATAATTTACAATAACTATTTAATTTCTTAGTGTCATTGCTTGACGTTTCTTCATATTAACGAGAAAAAAGTCGGTCATATGAATACGTTAATCAAGATATGATTCTAAGATTACATTAGAGAAATAAATAAACACACAATTCGTGTATTCAATTTTATAGAATCCTAAACATTTTAGAATCGTCAAAACTTTTTCTTCTTTTATATGTTGTCTGCTATTTTTGTTCTAAATTTCTAATTAATCCGGAAGTACACACGAACACTAAAATCAGCTGATGGTAAAGCTTGTAGAACACACCTGTTCCGGTTTGATGTAGTTTAAGGAAGGTACAATGTTCTCAAAGTTCGTGTTAGATGTTGCTACACAATCTTCTGGATTAGGATCGAATGTTCATGTGTTAGATGTTTCAGTCGAACATTAAAGATTTCGGTTCACTGCAAAGGTGTAGAAAAGTCGTCACTGTTCAGTTTTTACTTTCACACTCGTAATTAAAATGTTCCTGGAAAATTCCACACGAAGTTGTCACTGTGAAGTTGGATAATTCGCTTCAGGTAAGTGCGAATGTGACACTGTTCTTGTACGTATTATCTACAATTAATATAGTTCGCTTTCTACCACATACTGCACATTTATACATGACAATCACTACATGAACTAGTAAAATAAGAACACTATATATAACGGGAGTAATCCCTATCACAATATTGTAGACATTACACAGCTTTTTGTGAATGAAAAACCACTATTCACTGCTAAATGGCTGTGTCGGTCTGAGTGTATTTCTACATACTGCATACTGTCTAGGGGTATGATTTTCGCTTTGGGTGCGAGAGGTCCCGGGTTCAAATCCCGGACGAGCCCCCACGTTCACACATGTCAGAGTCTTAAACTTGGCTCGCTTTCCTAACAAGTGTGAGACAGTACAAATACAACGTGATTTGACGTAAGACTCAACGATACACCATTCAATGGATTTATTAACATATCAAATACAGAATGATGATCATAACAATATATAATGGATACTTTACAACTTACATCCACAATACAGTTCACAAGTCTGACTCGCAAGATGTCCAGACACTCGCCTTTCAAATACAGAAACCATACAACGCCTTTCTCTCAATCACACGTCCGTCCTGTACCGTGTCCCCAGAGCTGTCTGGACCTGGTTCGCAACTTGCCTCCTGCCTGACGTGGCGTCACGTGGCAGGCGTGCGTCTTGCGTTGGCGGCCTGACCGCTGGTCAGCCAGCGATCTCGCAGGCCGGTAACTCCTATTCGCCTGGCGGCGCAACGAAGTTGTTGCATCCCTTACTGGGAACTAAGTCGCCTGGCGGTCGTAACGATGTCCCTGCATCACTGTCCCCTGTTAGACTCTGACACCAACCAGAAGGAAAGATGGCAAACCTGTCTAGAGCAAGGATATTCTTCAGTACACGGCGATTTAGTGAACACTGGTACACAGAACTAACAATCAAACAATCATGACGTACGAGTTTGTACCGTTAGTGAACAATGTGAACACAGGATGCGAAGCAGGCTATCGTATGTGTTCGTGTGTCGAGTAAGACCATAGTCTACTCTTGCAAAAGATAGGTGCTGAAGACGGAGGCAGCCAGCCAGGAGGCGCACCACAGAAATCAGGCTGCCACCCAACTACGCCGTGAATTACGTCGACAACTGCTACATGTTATGGTGCTCGCCCTGCTCTGTGTCGTATTTTATTTTAAAATATATGTCGTCCCTGGGGTGAGGGGAATCAACATCGACATCCTTTTACCCCCATATCATTATCTTGAGGATCTTCTTGATTTCTGTCTACAAAACCCCGTCGATCCCTGGATCCCTCCCTCTCTCTGTCACTTTTATTACTGTATCAAGCCCCCTCTCATTCTTTTCCCAAAACACACTAAACAACACTGGCTCTAACAAAACAACAATTTAGTTTAATAGAGAAAAGTGTCATGTATGTGCAAAGTGTCTGAGTAGAATGTCTGTCGTATAATCTAGTGTGTATGCAGAATCAGACCGAACAGCCAAGGAGCACAGTCTGCTTCATCATCGTACTGGCCACACCACAACACCATATAAGGGACAGAAAACCTCACCCAAGTGATGTGTCTCTCAGGCCAAGTGTCGACTTCTTCAGATAGCTCGTGAACACTCCGGATGCTTGGTCTTCAATAGTGGAAACAGTCAAATATTGATCATCTATCTAACACACACAGTGTAACTACTCTGTTCATTAAATGTTCTGTGATCAGAGAATCCTACAAATATTATTAATGTCAGTTTGGAAAACCTAAATGTTCGTATGTCACTTCTTGTAAGATGTTCCCAATATTAACACACAATGTTGCTGTTCCAGGTAGTTATATCTACTAGTGTTCCTGGTACAAGTGTTATTTTCAGTGTCCTGAATTTACTGTGATGTAAATTATCACTTAAGAAACACACTTATAATCATCATGTCCTGCTCAGCAGAGGCCAGGTTCCTGCAGACCATCTTGGTTATGGGCCCAGTGCAAATTCCTCTCAGTAAACTCTGCCTTCAATACTTGAGCCATCACTTTCTATGACTTTGTTGCTAGCTTCTTGGTAGAATAACGTGGAACAATTGAGTGGAACCATATAGTTATTCCTGTTGTAGATGGAGACTATGAAATCACAGACTGGATCGATGTCCGCCGATATACATCACCAATAGACACTATAGTCTCTCTCTATAGAAACAACTAGGAATACTGCACCGGTCCGTAGTGCTTCACAACTTTTGGTCGACTAACCCAAAGTTGTTTATCTCAACCGTTTTTATTCTGGGTATAAATGACGCCACAAAAACTGTCTAGACGCTAGACCGTCTAGAATCTATTTTTCTCTCTCCTTTTTAGACTGGGTGGAAACAACCCGCCGTCTATTTTGCTTTCATCTGGGAACCTGTTTCCCGTACAACAAAAAGTCTTGACCGCCTGTGAACCAGAGAAGAATTTCCCCACAATACAAGATCTAGCCGACTTCTGCCCAGACATTCCGTCTATCACATCAAAGGCTGGCCGCCGCCTTGCAGACGGATGGCGCTATAGTCCCTCCTCGAGCAACAACATATTAAAGAAATGTGTGTAGACATTTGGCGCGACTTTCTGTCATAGATCGAAACCTTAAAGTTTTTAATGTGATACTCTGGACCCCCAGGCAGGTGCAGTGCCGAGCCTTATGCCTCGTAAGGGTCTAACCACAACTATTGGAGGTCCTTCTAAGATGTCCTGCGGAGCCAGAGGGCCTGACAATAGAAAGTCTGGCCGTACCAAACAAAGACTTAAAATAATGCACTGGAATGCAGAGGGTATCAACAAAAAAGGAAAAGAACTAGAAAACATCTTGTCCAAAGATAATGTTAGTGTATGTTGCTTGCAAGAAACACACCTCCACGAAAATATAGCCTTCAAAATCAGAGGCTACCAATGTTACCGATCTGACCGAAAGGACAGACGAAAAGGTGGGATACTGACTCTTGTCAAAAACAACATCCCTGCTTCCCAAATTGAAGTTTACATGGTAGGGGCTGAGTATCAGGCAATTAAACTTAAGACAGACAATACAGACCTTCACCTGATCAATTACTACTGTCCAAATGACCGCCCACAAGCACTGGACACACTACCATTACAAGGAAAAGTGATTGTGTGTGGCGACTCCAACAGCCATTCGCAGAGCTGGTGCTATGATCACATGGACCAGAGAGGAGAGAGGTTAAAAGACTGGCAGGATGAGAATAAATTCATCCTGATTAACAAGCCGTCTGACCCACATACCTTCTACTCGAGATCATGGCACACTACAACTACGCCTGAACTGGCGTTTCATTCACCAGACCTGGAGTGGAACATTACACGAATTGTTGGGAAACAACTTGGTGGCAGTGACCATCGGCCAGTCTTTCTAACTGTAGAAAATGAGCTTGTAAGTGAAAGCAGCACCCTCTCGAGGTGGAACTACACGAAAGCAGACTGGGCAATGTACAAGCATCGCACCAGCATACTGGTTAGAAATCTGAACACTGAGAAGGACAAAAATAAAGTAGTTGAAGAGTTTGGGAAATGCATACTATAGGCGGCACGAGAAACAATACCAAGAGGAGCCCGTAAACATTATACACCCTGCTGGAGTAGTGAACTCAAACAGTTGCATAATGATGTGAATGTATGTAGAAAGCAAGCAGAGGCCAATCCCAGCCCAGAGCACCACAATAAATACCAGCATGCAAAAGCTAAATTTCAAAGGGCCCAGCTGCAGGCTAGATGGAAAAGCTGGCAGGAGAAAACGGAGTCACTGAACTTTGAAAGAGACACAAGGAAGTTATGGAAGCTAATAAAACAGCTTAACGATGAGGGCACAGGGAGAAACTCAAAAATTGCACTACATAAAGACGGAAACATCTTAACAGGAAAGCAAGCAGCTGACCATTTTGCGGACTCATTCGCACAAGATAACAATATCGAGATTAGTCAAAAGAAACAACAAGAGATTCTAGAGAAATGGCAACATACAGGACAGAAGGAAATTGTACATGAGGTTATGGGGGCACCTATCATAATCAGCGAACTGGAGCTAGCCATATCAAAACTTAAAATGAGAAAGCCACCAGGAGCTGATGGTATCTCCAATGAAATGATCAGGAACCTAGGAACAGAGGCCAAAGCAAAGCCGCTACAGATCATTAATAACACATGGACCTTAGGCATTGTTCCACAAGTCTGGAGAGAAGCAATCATGATATCTTTCCTAAAATCTGGGAAAGACAGTTCCATTGCCTCCAGCTACAGACCCATTAGCCTCACCAGCTGTCTCTGCAAAACAATGGAACGCGTCATCAATCACAGACTACAGTGGTACATTGAAAGTGAAAATATCCTTGTGCAACAACAGGCTGGCTTTAGGCAGTGCTCCTCTACTGAAGATCAGACCACCTACCTCTCTCAAGAAGTTGAGGATGCATTCCAAGAGAAGAAGCTTGTGGCTTGGATAGATCTGAAGAAAGCCTTTGACAAAGTCTGGAAAGAAGGTCTGATGAAGAAACTGAGAAACTGTAAAGTCAATGGAAGAATGTACAAATGGGTGAAAGCATACTTGCACAATAGAAGAGCCCGAGTGCAGATAGACGGTCTCAAGAGCAAGAAAGTATTATTGCGTCACGGTGTTCCCCAGGGTGGAGTCCTGACCCCAACACTTTTACTTATATTCATCAATGATCTTGTTGCTAATCTACCGTATGGAATTAAAGCGGCTACGTACGCTGATGACCTGGTTTTGTGGAGCGTAAATGAACATGCATCAGTGGCCACCATATTGCTACAGAGAGCTGTAGATACATTTGTTGCATGGGCGGATAGATGGTGTGTCAGCATAAACTCTGACAAGTGCAGCACAACTCTATTTACCCTTTCTCCGAAACAAAAGGCAGGGATCATTCAGATAAATTGAACACCCCTAAGAGAAGATAAAGAACCAACATACCTTGGTGTAACGTTCGACGACAGGCTGACATGGAGAAAACACAGCACCACTCTATTTACCCTTTCTCCGAAACAAAAGGCAGGGATCATTCAGATAAATGGAACACCCCTAAGAGAAGATAAAGAACCAACATACCTTGGTGTAACATTCGACGACAGGCTGACATGGAGAAAACACATCAAAAAAGTAGTAGCATAAGCCAGAAGGAAAATAGCCATCCTGGGAAAGCTAAGTGGAACCACTTGGGGAGCCAGTGGGAAAATACTTAGCAAAGTTTATCAACAGAGCATACGACCACACTTGGAATACGGGTCAACTGGGTGGTGTTCAGCATCAAAAACCACATTACAGGAGCTGGACAAGTTGCAAAATCAAGCTCTTAGAGTCCTCAGAGGAGGGATGAGATCAACCCCTTTAGTAGTAATGGAGAAAATGGGGAGGACACAAGCTCTAATAGAACGCATAGATACAAAAACACTAATACTAGCAGAAAAATTCCTCAGCTTGCCAGGCCACCCTGTGAAGAACCGATTTGAAAACTTAGCTAAGGGGCGGTTGAAAAGAAGTAGTTTTACCCACCAGGCCAAACGACTCTGCAGAGAAACCATCGATCTTCCCACAGTTGGTATCCCCCTGACAACTATTCCAGAGCGAACTCCGTGGAAAGATGAACATAGACTATCGCTACAAATCCAGACAAAAGTGAGAGGAATATTTGACAAGGAAGAACAGAACAGTGTACAGCGCAGAACAGCCACTCTCAGTTTCCTTGATGACGAATGCCCACAGGATCTCTGGATCCGAGTCTACACAGATGGGTCAGCACAAAATGCTGTTCGAAATGGAGGAGCGGGAGTGTACATAGAATACCCAAATAATACTAGGGACACGGCCAGAGTTCCAACAGGAAAGTACTGTCATAACTATGATGCTGAAATTGAGGCAATCAAGATAGCCACAGAGAAATTACAAAATACCAGCCATGGTACACAACCTGTGGTGATATTGACAGATGCAAAATCCGTAATAGAGGCGCTCCTGTCTGGGAAATTGCAAGTTCTAAGGACACTACTTTCTGAACTTAGCAGTCAGCATAAGGTCACCATACAGTGGATACCATCCCACTGTGGAGTACCCGGAAACGACAGAGCTGATCGATTGGCTAAGGAGGGAGCAAAAAAAGAACACCTGATGTGCCCATTACATACCACCAAAAGAAAAGAATGATCAAATCAGTTAGAAGGCCACCAAACCCTACTAAAGACGACTACCACGTTATGGACAGACCAGAACAGGTCATTCTTCTGCGCCCCAGAACAGGATAGAATAGATTAAGCAACCACATGTATACAAAATTCAAGACAGATTCACATGTCTATAAGTCAGTCAGTGTCACATGTCTATAAGTCAGTCAGAGTCGCTTGTCTACAAGTCAGACAGAGTCACATGTCTATAAGTAACTCAGAGTCACTTATCTATAAGTCAGTCAGAGTCGCTTGTCTACAAGTCAGACAGAGTCACATGTCTATAAGTAACTCAGAGTCACTTATCTATAAGTCAGTCAGAGTCGCTTGTCTACAAGTCAAACAGAGTCACATGTCTATAAGTAACTCAGAGTCACTTATCTATAAGTCAGTCAGAGTCACTTATCTACAAGTCAGTCAGAGTCACTTGTCTACAAGTTAGACAGTCACTTATCTACAAGTCAGTCAGAGTTGCAATTCTATAAGTCAGTCAGATTCACATGTCTACAAGTCAGACAGTCACTTATCTACAAGTCAGTCAGAGTTACAATTCTATAAGTCAGTCAGAGTCACATGTCTACAAGTCAGACAGTCACTTATCTACAAGTCAGTCAGAGTTGCAATTCTATAAGTCAGTCAGAGTCACATGTCTACAAGTCAGACAGTCACTTATCTACAAGCCAGTCAGAGTTGCAATTCTATAAGTCAGTCAGAGTCACATGTCTACAAGTCAGACAGTCACTTATCTACAAGTCAGTCAGAGTTGCAATTCTATAAGTCAGTCAGAGTCACTTGTCTACAAGTCAGACAGTCACTTATCTACAAGTCAGTAAGAGTTGCAATTCTATAAGTCAGTCAGAGTCACATGTCTACAAGTCAGACAGTCACTTATCTAAAAGTCAGTCAGAGTTGCAATTCTATAAGTCAGTCAGTGTCACATGTCTATAAGTCAGACAGAGTCACATGTCTATAAGTCAGTCAGAGTCACATGTCTATAAGTCAGACAGAGTCACCCCTCTGCCGTGCGTCCACCTTGACGAGGTAGAGGGGCTTCCGCGTTCCAATGACCCCAAGAGCTATGCCGACGGTAGCACAGCTACTGGTAGGGTCACCCATGTCGGACAGGTCAAGGGAGAGGGACCAGACGAAGTGACGCACAAACCTGCTGCCTTGTATGTAGACTGGGGACAGTCAAAGGCTAGGGAAAGCACCCCAAAATATGCTTGTCGAAATCGGATGTACTGAGCCACAGGCTTGACAAAGCAGTGCAACGTAACTTTATCATTTCATGATGCCACAGATGAAAATTAATCGTTATGGTGCTAATCCCGTGAAGTCCCATCAGGCGGTGATAGTGCCGGGCCCCCTGCCTCGAGGGGGTCCACCCATGACTACTGGTGGTCACCTTCCCCTGTGCTGTGGAGTCAAGGCACAGAGGAGTAGGTTAAGAGCTATTGACCAAATACCAAGGACACTCAACATACTACAGTGGAATGCCGAAGGAGTTTATAACAAGAAAGAATCCCTGACACAGCGTCTTCATAAAGATAGAATAGATGTGGCATGCATTCAAGAGACACACCTCAACGCCAAGCACAAATTTTCAGTCAGGGGATATCAGGCCACACGTTTCGACCGCGAAGGACATAAAGGAGGAGTTCTAATACTTACACGAAATACAATACCTTGCAGCGAAGTATCTGTGATCTCTGACAACCAAACAGAAATTATAGGTGTTGATATAATGATAAAGGATGTGAAAATAAGAATTTACAATCTTTATAGCCCAGCAGATAAGGACCTTACACTCTCAAACATGAAAATAACTGACACACATTGCATTATTGTCGGAGACTTTAATAGCCGTTCAGAAAGATGGGGATACCCAGATACTGACAAAAGAGGAGATGAAGTGGAGGACTGGGAAATAGACTCAAATCTCCATCTACTCAACAAAGCGGATGACACACCGAGCTTCTACTCCAGAAGATGGATTACCACTTCTACTCCAGACTTAGCTTTCTGCACAGGAGACATCCTCCACAAAATCGATCGCCATGTGCTGGACCAATTAGCAGGTAGTGACCACAGACCAATCAAGCTTGTAATGAATATGGAGTATGTTCCACAGGAGCAAAAGCCCTTGCCCCGCTGGAATTACAAACGAGCAGATTGGGACAGATTTGCCACACTAACAGACAAATATTGTGAAAACATAAATACACGATATGGCAACATGAAGCAAATGGTGGAAAGTCTAAACAGAGCAATAATACAGGCAGCCACTGAGTCCATTCCAAGAGGAGCGAGGAAAAATTACAAACCATACTGGACTGAAGAACTACAAAGTTTGGAGGACAACGTTGAAGATGCCAGGAAGACAGCAGAAAGAGAACAAACAATTGAAGCGAATACCTCTTTCAAAGCCATCTCAGCAAAATATAAAAGAACAGTAAATCAAACAACAAGAGATTGTTGGAGGGAAAAAACAGAAAACCTGAATTTTGACAGGGATGGAAACAAACTATGGAAGCTAGTGAAAGCCATGAACAATGAAGGACCTAGAAACAAACAAATAACAATTAAACAAGGAAATGCCTTGCTTACAGGAAAAAAGGCTGCAAATGCACTAATGGAACACTATGCCAATGCAAACCACATTGATATTACAACTGAACAGAAGAAAGCAATCAAAGACAAACAGATACATCATAGAAATACAGAGACAGCAGCAGAATATATGATGGCAAATCTAACAATGGAAGAAATGGAACAGGCAATGAATACCCTAAAAAAGAAGAAATCACCAGGAAAGGATGGAATCACAAATGAAATGCTAATAGGACTAGGCACCAAGGCAAAGAAGAAACTACTAGCAGTCCTAAATAACAGCTGGAAGAGAGGAATAGTCCCACAGGCATGGAAGGAAGCTATACTAATACCAGTCCAAAAGAAAGGAAAAGACCTGGAAGAACCAAATGGCTATCGACCTATCAGTCTACTTAGCTGTGTAGGAAAATTAATGGAACGCATTATCAATGGCAGGCTAACATGGCATCTGGAAGAAAACAAACTCTTAACACCACACCAAGCAGGATTCAGAAAGTACAGATCCACTGAAGATCAAATAACCTATATAGCTCAGGAAATAGAGGATGCCTTCCAAGAGAAAAAGCACACACTAGCAGTCTGGATAGATTTAGAAAAAGCATTTGATAAAGTATGGAAGGAAGGACTGAAAGTAAAACTGCAAAACATGCATGTTTGTGGAAAAATGTATAAATGGATCAGCCACTACCTTGAGAACAGAACTGCCAGGACAAAAGTACAAGGACAAACAAGCAAAATGATGCTGCTGGAGCAAGGTGTCCCCCAAGGAGGAGTTCTTTCACCAACATTATTCCTAGCATATATAAATGACATCACAGAAAATTTTCCAGCCAGAGTACACACACCCTCCTTTGCAGATGACCTAGCCATATGGACATCTGAAAAATATATTAGCACAGCTAACAGCAGAATACAGCAAGCCTTATTAGCGCTAGAGGACTGGTCAAAATCATGGCTAGTGAAGATAAGTGAGGAGAAAACAACATGCACAGTGTTCTCCCTCTCAAATAAACCTCAGCAACCTAAGCTGGTATTGAATGGAAAAATATTGCGCCATGAAGAAAATCCAAACTATCTAGGAGTCACCTTTGATCGTCGCCTGACATGGAAGACACAGGTTGAGAAAAATCGAACAAGAGCAAGGCAGAGAATGGCAATCATGAAAAAGCTTGCTGGTACAACGTGGGGAGCAGATGAGAAAGTTCTCAAGAAGTTATATACTGGACGGGTGAGGCCAGTACTGGAATATGGCATTGCAGCTTGGGCAACAGCAGCTAAGTCAAACTTTAACAAAATAAGTAGAGTCCAAAACCAAGGAATGCGAATCATAACTGGAAGCCTGAAGGCAACGCCTATTAATGAACTAGAAAAGATCACTTGTTTACAACCAATGCAGGATAGAAGAGATAGCAGAGCCCAGCAACAAGCAGAAAAATTTAGAAGATTGACAGACCACCCTATGTACAACAGATTTAATGGTTTTGGAAAGGGAAGACTGAAGCGTAGCAACTTTGTAGAAACTGCAAAACGAAGGATTAGGGCAGATCCTATTCTTAACATATCAACAGTCAAGCCCATACACAATGCACACAAGTTCCCAGCTTGGCGACAGCAGCAACTGCCTGAGATGATAGAAAACATTCCTGGTATTGAGAAAAAGAACACTCAGCATGAAACCGAAAGAAGAGAAATAACCCTAAACTACATAAAAGAACATTACCCAAGCAGGAATTGGACCCATGCATATACAGATGGATCTGCCAAAAATTCAATAGAGAATGGAGGAGGAGGAGTTCTCCTAAATTTAAAAAATGGAGTGAAAAAAACACATTCAATGGCAACTGGAAAATTTTCAAGTAACTTCAAAGCGGAGGTAGAGGCTCTGAAAACTGCAGCAGAAATGCTCCTGATGGAGGAAAATAAAGAGAATCAAATAGCTATCTTCACAGATGCAAAGTCAGCTGTCTCAATACTGAAGAGCAATAACAGCACAGAACTAACTGATCTAAGAGCAGCACTCCATGGTCTATGCCAGAAATCCAAAAAAGTTGTAATACAGTGGATCCCATCACATTGCAGTATACCTGGAAACGAAGAGGCTGACAGACTGGCAAAAGAGGGCGGACGACTACCACAGCCTGACATAGACATAACCTATAATGAGGCAAAGAGGTTGATAAAAAGCACTTATAGAACCAAATGGGAATCAGAGCATCCAGGCCATCAGAAGGATGATGCATATTACAAACTCGACCGAAGAGAACAAGTAGCAATCTTCAGACTCCGCACAGGATATAACAGGCTGAAATACCACTTGTTCAATAAACTAAAGATAGGAGATACCGATGAATGTAATTGTAGAACTGGAAAAATGACAGCTAAACATTTGCTGCAGGATTGCCCAATATATGCAGAACAGAGAAAAATA
>OY992876.1:85708468-85728468 GCA_963921405.1 Cepaea hortensis
TGTCTGGATGTCTTCTCCGAGTTATGTTGTAGTTGGGTGTCTGGTTGTCTTCTCCTGGTTATGTTGTAGTTGGGTGTCTGGTTGTCTTCTCCTGGTTATGTTGTATCCGGGTGTCTGGTTGACTTCTCCGAGTTGTAGTTTTTGAATGGTTATTGGCAGACACAACTAGCCTTGGTAGTTATTGCAGGTGTGAACTCATTTACGTATTTCCCGGTACTTCATCACAGAGAGAGAGAGAGAGAGAGAGAGAGAGAGAGAGAGAGAGAGAGAGAGAGAGAGAGATGGGCGATATAGACAAAGGGATTCAGAACGATAAAGATAGAGGCATACATAACGATACAGACAGAGGCATACAGAACGATACAGACAGAGGGAGTCAGAACGATACAGACAGAGGCACATAGAACGATACAGACAGAGGGAGACAGAACGATACAGACAGAGGGAGACAGAACGATACAGACAGAGGGAGACAGAACGATACATACAGAGGGAGACAGAACGATATAGACAGAGGAAGACAGAACGATATAGACAGAGGAAGACAGAACGAAATAGACAGAGGAAAACAGAACGATACAGACAGAGGGAGACAGAACGATACAGACAGAGGGAGACAGAACGATACAGACAGAGGGAGGCAGAACGATACAGACAGAGGGAGACAGAACGATACAGACAGAGGGAGACAGAACGATACAGACAGAGGGAGACAGAACGATACAGACAGAGGGAGACAGAACGATACAGACAGAGGAAAACAGAACGATACAGACAGAGGGAGACAGAACGATACAGACAGAGAGAGACAGAACTATATAGACATAGAGAGTGAGACAGACAGAACCATACAGACAGAGTTATACAGAACGATACAGACAGAGGGAGACAGAACGATACAGACAGAGGGAGACACAACGATACAGAGGGAGACAGAACGATACAGACAAAGACATACATAACGATACAGACAGAGGGAGACACAACGATACAGACAGAGGGAGACACAACGATGTAGACAGGGGCATACATAACGATACAGACAGAGGGAGACACAACGATACAGAGGGAGACAGAACGATACAGACAGAGTCATACAGAACGATACAGACAGAGGGAGACAAAACGATACAGACAGAGGAAGACAGAACGATACACACAGAGGGAGACACAACGATACAGACAGAGAGAGACAGAACGATACAGACAGAGGAGGAGGAGAAGAAGAAGAAGAAGAAGAAGAAGAAGAAGAAGAAGAAGAAGAAGAAGAAGAAGAAGAAGAAGAAGAAGAAGAAGAAGAAGAAGAAGAAGAAGAAGAAGAAGAAGAAGAAGAAGAAGAAGAAGAAGAAGAAGAAGAAGAAGAAGAAGAATGAGAAGAAGAAGGAGGAGGAGGAGGAGAAGTAGGAGTAGAAGAAGAAGAAGAAGAAGAAGAAGAAGAAGAAGAAGAAGAAGAAGAAGAAGAAGAGGGAGACAGAACGATACAGACAGAGGGAGACAAAACGATACAGACAGAGGGAGACAGAACGACACAGACAGAGAGTGAGACAGAACGATACAGACAGAGGGAGACAGAACGATACAGACAGAGGGAGACATAACGATACAGACAGAGGGAGACACAACGATACAGACAGAGGGAGACAGAACGATACAGACAGAGGAAATCAGAACGATACAGACAGAGGGAAACAGAACGATACAGACAGACAGAGAGAGAGAGACAGAACGATACTGACAGAACGAACGAACGAACGAACGAACTTTATTTTAAAAGGGTAACAAATTGGGGACGCAGGCCAGTCTTACATTCGGCCTTTTCGATCACTCATCTTTCATTCATCAAATGTGCATGTTACATTTACATAGAGAAAAAAAACCAATGTGAAATTGATTTTGTAAGCATAAACAATGCATATTACGCATGGTACATTCACATGGGGAAAAAAAACATTGTCAAATGAAAGTTGTAAACATAAAAAGTGCATATTGCAATGTTGTGAGACACATCCCCCCATCCACCCTCACACCCCGCAGCCACCGACACATCCCTCAGCCACCCACACATCCCCCACCCACCACACCCCCACTCACTCACACATACTTATACGCACTCACACAGACTCAGGTAAACATACATGCCGCCACCCATCCACCGATCGCCCACCCACACACAAATTCCCCCACACACACATACAACCCCCACCCATCACATAACCCACACACACACACTCACCCACATATTCTCAACCACCCACCCATACACCCGCAACCACCCAGAAAAACACACATCCCAAAACCACACACACATACCCCCGTCAACCCACACATCCCGCACCTATCCATACATACATCCTGCACCCTCATAATTTTCCCCACCCACCCACACACATATCAGCCAACCTACACCCACTCACCTACCCAATATCCGCCACCTCTCAACTACACATCCTCCACCTATACACACATCCCCACCCACAAACACATCTCCCCACCTGCCCTCACATATCCCCCACCCATAAACACCCAAAAACACACACCTCCCACCCACACACACCCCACCACCACATATACCCCACTCACACACATCCGCCGCTCACACACATCTTCCCACAAACACACACATCCCCCAACCATACACTCATCTCTCACACACACCCACCCACTCACGTACTCATCCATCAACCATCCATCAACAGAGAGAGAGAGAGAGAGAGAGAGAGAGAGAGAGAGAGAACGATACAGACAGAGAGAGACAGAACGATACAGACAGACGCATACAGAAAGATACAGACAGATTGTTGTAACATTATATATGTGATTGTGGTGCTATTGTATATGTGATTGTGGTACTATTGTATGTGTGATTGTGGTACTATTGTATATGTGATTGTGGTACTATTGTATATGTGATTGTGGCACTATTGTATATGTGATTGTCGTAGTAATGTATATGTGATTGTGGTACTATTGTATATGTGATTCTGGTACTATTGTATATGTGATTGTTTTAACATTGTATATGTGATTGTGGTACTATTGTATATGTGATTCTGGCACTATTGTATATGTGATTGTCGTAGTAATGTATATGTGATTGTGGTACTATTGTATATGTGATTGTGGTACTATTTTATATGTGATTGTGGTACTATTGTACATGTGATTGTGGTACTATTGTATGTGTGATTGTGGTACTATTGTATATGTGATTGTTGTACTATTGTATATGTGATTGTGATACTATTATATATGTGATTGTGGTACTATTGTATACGTGATTGTGGTACTATTATATATGTGATTGTGGTACTATTGTATACGTGATTGTGGTACTATTGTATAAGGGTGACGGCTGGTGTGGTTCGCAAGATCAGTCCCGCGTCTAGCGTTCGTTGTCTCGGATGGCTGTGTGAGGTGCACCAAATTGGGAACTTTCCAGCCAACGCCAGGTAGCGAGGCAGGCGTTTCAAGAATGTAAACCGCATCGTGAAGCCAAAGCCGCTACTTCAGCGGGCAAAGGAGACAATTTGTACGACCGTTCGACAAAGTCTCAATAAGTCTCTCTCTCTCTCTCTCTCTCTCTCTCTCTCTCTCTCTCTCTCTCTCTCTCTCTCCCTCTCCCTCTCTCTCTCTCTCTCTCTTCTTCTTCTTCTTCTTCTTCTTCTTCTTGTTCTTCTTCTTCTTCCTCTTCTTGGTGTGTGAGGATGTGTGTGTGGGTGGGGAAATGTGTGTGGGGGGATCAGTGGGTGGGTGGCGGCATGTATGTTTGCCTGGTTCAGTGTGAGTGCGTGGAGGTATGTGTGTGTGGGTGGGTGGGGGAGGTTTGGTGGGTGGGGGATGTGTTGGTGGCTGCGGGATATGAGGGTGGATGGGGGATGTGTCTCACAACATTGCAATATGCACTGTTTATGTTTACAACTTTCATTTGATAATGTTTTTTTTTTTTTTTGTTTCATGTGAATGTATCATTCGTAATATGCATTGTTTCTTCTTCTTCTTCTTCAGCGTTCCGAGCCATTGAGGTTCTTTGCTGCAAATACAATCCGTCTCCATTCGTCTCTCTGGTGGACCTTCTCTTGCCAGTCGTTGATTCCAAGTGCTTGTAGGTCTGTACATGTATTATCTCTCCACCGCCTTCTTGGTCTACCTCGGGGTCTACGGTCATTTATTTCCTGAGTGTAAGCGAGTTTTGTTTCCCTATTATCTTCCATTCTTTCTATATGCCCCAGCCATTGTAGTCTATTAGCCTTCATGATACCAGTGATTAGCGGGGACTTAACTTAAACAGATCATAAATGTCTTTGTTACTTCTTCTTTTCCACTCTCCACTTTGTGTATCCCTAATGGGTCCAAAGATGCGTCTTAAAATTTTGTTCTCAAAGGTTTGTAACAAGGCTTCGTCTCCTTTCGTTGTACTCTAGGTTTCAGAGCCATACAGCACAACTGGTCTGATCAGTGTTTTGTATATTGTGATTTTGGTGTTACGTGATAGTAATATGCATTGTTTATGCTTACAAAATCCATTTGACAATGTTTTCGCCCTATGTTAATGTAACATGCACATTTGATGAATGAAAGATGAGTGATTGAAAGGGCCGAATGTAAGACGGGCCTGCGTGCATAATCATAATTTGTTACCCTTTTAAAATAAAGTTTGTTCGTTCGTTCGTTTGCTCTCTCTCTCTCTCTCTCTCTCTCTCTCTCTCTCTCTCTCTCTCTCTCTCTCTCTCTCTCTCTCTCTCTCTCTCTCTCTCTCTCTCTTCGTCTTCGTAACACCATAGAAGATTATGGACATGGAGGAATCCTGACAGGATCAGAAACCAGATTGACTACATTCTGATTAGCAGAAGATTGGGTAAAGTTGAAGAAAGTCGAGTATATAACAGGAAACACTAAATATGATTTGTGTACATTGAGTAAGGGCAAGGAAATACAAAACAAATTCAACATAAAAATACAGAAAAGATTTGATATATTGTCTGATCTAGAGATATTATTCCAGGATGTGGATGATCAATGGGGAATGTTGACGAATTCAATCAGTTTGGCTGAAGAAACAACTATCCCAAAATTAAAGAAGGTGTGTCGTAAGAAATGGATGACAGAAGAAATTTTACACCAAATGGAAACAAGAAGACTCAACAAAAATAATTCTGCCAAATATGAAGAAATTCACAGACAAGTCAGAATATTATGTAAGGAGGCAAAAGAAGCATGGCTTGAGGAAAAGTGCTTTGACATTGAAAAACAACACAACAGTCAAAATACCAAATTAGTGCACAAAAGAATTCAGGAACTTACTATTAAAAGAACAAGCACATCAACAGGCTGTCTACAAACTAAAGATGGCAATATCATAATAGGCAAAGATCAGATTCTACATGTATGGACAGATTATGTGTAAAACCTTTATAATGATAACAGAGATGAACAGTATGATATTAGATTTAATCATGAAGGACCGCCACTTTTGAAGATGGAGGTTAGAAATTTCTTAAGCATATGAAAGCTGGCAAGGCCCCCGGTGCAGATAACATCACAACAGAAATGATTAAAGCTTTAGAAGAATTTGGACTAGAGCAAGTCATCAGACTGCTTAACACATTATATGATACTGGATATATACCTTCTGAATTATGAAACTGTATTTATTGCAATCCCAAAGAAGTCATGAGCCTTGGAATGTGATCAACATAGAACAATTAGTATAATGAGTCACATCACAAAGATTTTGCTACGAATTATCATGTGTAGTCGATGGTAAAAGACAAAGGGAGACAATCATAAGACTGATGCTTCCTTCACTGCGGTGCTAAGAGGTAAAGAGTAGTTCTGACTTCGTTATGGCCAAAGAAGAAAAATAGTGAAAAGAGAGAGAACCTCACACCGCCTCAACCAACAAAAAAGAGGATAGTAATTAGATAAGAAGATATACGAGATCTCAGGCAGGGGCCTCAACTCTGGACTGACTGTCATATTTGAGACCCAGACATTGGATTAAGGTGTTAGATTGTGGTAGAAATAGTGACTGTAAAAACTAAAAGAGACTAAACAAACGAATCAAAAACAGTACAAAAATAGCTCTTTATTTATCAACTGCTACAAATTCTGGTGACAATTTGTGTTCAAACACATTGAATAAAGCATTCAATAAGGGATGTTCAATTACAGATACAACAGACAACTGTATATATCAAACAACAACAGTGGGTAACACCCAACCAATCAACACCACTTAAGACAACAGGGTACACCAAGTACCACAACACAGGTGCTCCAAACAATAGCTGGTTAGACTGACACTATAAAGAACTTTGACACAAGCAACACTGTACAGACAATAAGGCACTACAAAAACATAGGTTACACAACATAAACCCCAAGACGCGACATAAACAAGAGTTGTGACACAATTTACTATCCCACCAAGAACCCAGGCCTGCTGACACTAACTAGTCAGCCGCTCCTGTAACAATGGAAAACACAATCATGATTATCATGGTAAAGGCAACATATTAAACACATGAAGCAATGAGCACATGCAATATAACATTTGAATTAACCTACATATAACAAATGTCTTCCATCAAATTATCCACTTTGCTATTCCCTCTAGTTGTACTACTGCTATCATGAGACTACATCTCTAATGGTTAAATGCAGCAATCAATGCTGCGTCATCAGATCACCTACTATTGTCTTCTCCAGTTGTGCCACTGCTGTCATGAGATTACACTTGATATTGCTAGGATAGAACACCTAATGCAACAACCCCAGCCTGCTCCACCTACCCATACAGCCCAGCATTCACTTACAGAATGTCTTCAGTTCAGGGAGGTCATTACCTACAGATCTCTGACACAACACAACTTCTCATCCCCAACACCACCGGCTGAGAATACCACTCATAAATGCCAATGTTGCACAGCAACACTAATCAACTAGTCAAAATCAACACCAAACACAACTCAGCTACACCGGTGTACAACGACTCTAACAGGACAACACCATTTGAACATGTACATACAGGACATAAATACAGTTCAATGCACCAACAGCAATCAAGCAGACATAGGATATGCAATTCAACATGACATGACCAGGACACACATCTTTGTACTGATGACAACTAGACAACATCAATATACCATGACACCAGCAACAATCAGGACACAGGCTATAACATAAGTCACCGACAACAACTCAGACATATAACATACATCGCGACATAAAACCATCACAATCATCAAATGATCACTCTCACCATAGCCATAATCATCCCAATCATCCTAGCTGACACTACATGATCAGCCTCAACATAGTCACCACAATCATAATCCCCATCATCAAAGGGTCACTCTCACCATAGCCATCACTACAATCATAATACCCAATGCACCACCTTTCCCCCATCTTCTGTCATTTAAATACCTAAACTTATGATGGATGCCATATGATATAGGACACACTGCTCCTGCAATGTCCATGTTTTGATAAAGGATATCAACAACAATATGACATCACACACATTACTGCATGATATTATAAATTAATAACCAACAGGTAAAACATGTTTAACTATGAAAAGGAAACAGGAATAACCATCTTTGTAGAATGTGCAAATGCAACACTTGCACATGGGTGAATCAAAACCTTCACAGAAAGTTAAAGATAAACATGTATTACACAGGAACCCAATTGAGGAACTCTCTGATGCCCTTAAGACAGTTCATAAAATAAATACACCATAGTATCAAGTAAGAGTGCATCATCCATATGAGACAGGATCAAAGCATAACCATGTTCATGGGCAGAAACAGAATATCAGCACTAATATAACAACCAGTATACTATATATATTATGTCATAACCATGTTCATGGGCAGAAACAAAATATCAGCACTAGTATAACAACCATATATATTATGTCATTATTATTACACACTAATGCCAACCACACCAGTGTACTTTTATCTGTGAGTGGACAGCAAATGTGCAGTTATGCCCTCTATTTTCCATCATTCTTCCTACGATACACCGGTTATACATTTTCTTCTCTTACGCTTAGTGTCGCATCGCAAGCGCATATATCTTTGCGAAAGGTGGTACGTAGCAATAAATCACACCCTTCCCCTGGTACAACAATCACCCTGTTTTACTACACATAAAACTCCCAGTTTGATACACTAGCACAAACACTACTGCATTCTGGTAACAGATGTGACACCAGACTTCAATGCTAAGTATGAAACCCCTTTACCAATATCAGTTCCAGATGCACCTGCCTGTTCTCCCTCAATACAGCCACACTTCATTCGCAGTTACGATTGCACTATGATTGCTGGCACGCACCCCGCGTATTAAGATGCATTATTTCCTACGCCTAGTAGCTATCAATCTGCATGGCGTCCCTACAATTCAACACATTATTTCCTTTACTTCTATTTATTACCTACATGTCCTAACTACATAGCTTAACCATTAACCCATCACTGCCACATTTAACATGTAAGTACTCTTCTCTGCTTTACACATGTTATAAATATTACACCTATATTATGGTTATTTTCCCCTACTCATTGTTGCTTTGGAGTGTTCATACCCAACACTTGACCAAACATCCAATGTGATGCTCACCATAATCACAGAATAATCCTGTAAACATATCTTGCTGCTGTATACACATACACATATGATTCTCATCACTCTGTTGTTAAGTAACCTTCATTTCTAGCAACCTCACAAGCACTTACTCCCTTCCATGCCAACATGGCCTACATGGCACCATGTGGCATTATTTCAGTCTTTACTATAAACTAATTTATGACCCCACACATTGTATACTTTGGTGAATCTCCCACATATCTATTTAGCCAGTAACACATTAATGCCATAGGATAACCATGTAAAATAATTCCCAACAAAATAATCTTGTGCCAGCATGGCTGGCATGACATGACATCAGTCTCTATGATACTTAACCACCATCAATGACCTATTCTACATATTTCACATCACCATAGTCTGATTGCCGACATCTCTATGTGTTACATGTTATTTTCATAAAGCTTTAGGGACACTAAATCCTTCTGTAGAACAGCTCATTTTAGTAATACTTATTCATATTATCTATTTATATCTCTTTGTTCCTACCATCTCGCCTAACAATTTTGTTCACCCATGCAAACACTTTCAAATTGGTAAACTGGCGTGTGCTGCGATTATACAAATATTTATTAAATTAAACATTTTAAACTTAATCAGTTAAAACTTACAGTTTTGTCACAACATTAGTTGACACAGATCAACTCACGGAATTGTTCCCACACCTGACAACAACAGAAGAGCACTGAACTGAAGGCCATGCTGCCCGCATCTCTCATCAGCACAAAGGACTGCTAAAACAAAACTGGCTTCTGATTCCTTTGTTAAGCCGAGTTCCGGTGTGGCCAGGTTTTTAACTCTAGATGGACCAAACGAAAATTTCGTTGGTTTGGCGCTATCACACATGCAAAGAGTGAGGAAGAAAATACAACCTGAAATAGGGGAAGAACAATGTGGGGTTGTAGAAGGAAAGGGTACAGTAAATGCTGTGTATATGCTGCGAACAGTTATTGCTCGTTCTATAGAAGTAAACAAGGATATACATCTTTGCTTTATTGACTACACAAAAGCTTTCGATAGATTAAGACATGTCAACATGGTATTTATGCTTGCAGATCTACAAATTGATGGGAAAAACATTAGACTTATAAAAAACATATATTGGAAACAATAAGCTGCCATAAGGATTGATAATGAAGTAGGACAATATCAAACTATTAAGATAGGTGTTAGGCAGGGATGTTTAACGTCTCCAGATCTTTTTCCCCTGTACAATGAAAATATTTTCAGAAATGTAGAAGATATAAATGGAATCAGCATTGGAGGACGAAACATCAATAACATTAGATGTGCAGATGATACAGTATTGATTGCAGACAATGAGCAGAATCTGCAACAATTAGTAGAAGCGGTTGTTGCACACTGTGAACAACTGGGGTTAGAATTAAATTGTAAAAAGACACAGATTATGGTCGTCACTAGGAAGAACGAAATACCACAATGTAATATACAAGTAAATGGGAATACTCTTCAACAAGTGAATCGGTACAATTATCTCGGAACAATCATAACATCTGTCAGCGTCTTAATTCACAATCACACAGGCTCGTAGTAACCAACAGATGTGATAACAAACACTGTCACAGAATGACTGTACGTGACACACGGCGAATACAATTATAACCACTTTATTCGCACTTCTCACTCACCTGGTCTGTTCCCTTCTATCTTGCCAGTTGTCACCAAGTTCTGCAATCCATTTCTTCTCATAACATGTCCAAAATATTTTGACTGTCTACGTCTAATTTCTCTAATCAGTTCATTTGTCTCCTGTAGTACTTGGTCATTTATGTGATTGTAGTAATATTTTATGTGTGTCACTGTTACTAGTTTATATGTGACAGCGGTACTATTATATATGTGATTGTAGTACTATTGTGTATGTCACATTCGTACTATTGAATATGTGACAGTAGTACTATTGTACATGTGATTCTAGCAGTATTGTAAATGTGACAGAGATACTAAAGTATATGTGATTGTGGTACTATAGTATATGTGACTGCGATATTACTGTATATGTGATGATTATAATATTGTATACATGATTGTTGTAATATTGTATATACGTTTGTGGTAATACTGTATATATGATTGTGGTAACATTGTATATGTGACTGTGGTAATAATATATATTGTGGTAATGTTGCAATTTTGATTGCAGTTACATTACATTTGGGATTTTGATAATATTGTATTTGTGATTGTGATAATATTGGATTTATAATTGTAGTAATATTGTATATGTGATTGTTTTAATATTGTATATGTGATTGTGGTAATATCGTATATGTGACAGAAGTGACGGTATGTATCTTTTTAAATCAATAATACATATATGACAACAGTAACACGGTAGGTGTTTCATCTGTTGACAGCAGTAATTGTCAGTAGCAGAAAAATGACACCCAACAACGAACAGTATTCAAATGTATATGTTGGTGTTTGAATCAAACAGACAGTTATAACGTTATTATTTCTTTCTGTATTGTCCATTATTCATTACTTTCTAAAGTCATTCGTTTATATTTGTGGTTTATTGATTTCATGTCAATTTTCCGTGAGTTAGCTGGTCTGTATTCTTGTGCCCCTGAATGTCTGTTATCATTGAATTCCAGCGCAGGTAGAATCAACAAGAGCGTCGGTTGATGGCTATTGGAGGGAAAAGCCACATGGTGTGTCAGAAGAAATACGACACATCTGGGCAGCGCTGCTCACAGGTGTATGTACTCACACGCCACGCATTTCTCTCGCGGTTTTATCTCCGCTGATAGTGCAGATGAGACGGCTGGTAACAGCAACTGGCAATGAGGGAAGTCGCAATTACCAGGGGCACTCTTGGCTGAGGCGGTTGCCTGCATTCAACATTGTTGGGCTCACAAGGTTTTAGCGGACTAGTTCTCTATTGACCTTGTCGAGACGCCTGAGGCTTCGTTGTTTAAAAAAAAAAAAAAACACACACACACACACACTCACACACATGCATATACTCACAAATGTTAATAGCGTGCACACAAATACACATTGACATAATTACACATTGACACGCGTACACATTGACACATGTACACTCTCACACACGTACACATTCACACACGTATACACGCAGACACTAAAAGACTAACACAGTCGCACACACAATTACACACATACATATGCACTCACAAACGTACTATATATTATCACACGTATACAATCACACACTCGCACGCGCGCGCACACACACACACACACACACACACACACACACACACACACACATGCACAGGGCAACAAACATGGTCGTGTTTCTCACCTGGGCACAGTGGAGCAGAAAGATGTCTTCCAGGTCGAGGAGAACTCGCCAGTCGACGTATGGCACGGGGGATACAGGACACAGGGCAGGGTAGATACGTAGGTAGGCAGGTATATAGGTCGATTGATTGATTGATTGATTGATTGATTGATTGATTGATTGATTGATTTAACGTTATTTTTAAAGGATTACAAATTGGGCACGCAGGCCCATCTTACATTCGGGCCTCCAGTCACTCATCTTTCGTTTATCAATAGTGCATGATACATTCACATAGAAAAAACATTGTCAAATGAATGTTGCAAACATAAACAGTGCATATTGCCGTGTTGTGAGATACATCACCCCACCCACACATCCCCCACCCACCACACAACCCCGACATACAGATTCCCCCACCCATATACACCCCACCCATCCCTCATCCCACACACACTCACCAATCCACCCACCCACACACTCCTCAACCACCCAGCCAGACATACACCCTCCCCCCCCCCCCCGAGCCACATATCCCCCACCAACCCATACAACCTGCCACCACACAGACACACACACATCCCACACACACACCCCAATCCTCAACCCACACATCAACCACCCCCTACCCACACCTACTCACCTACCTGTATAATCATCTACCTACCTAATCATCTACTTACTTGCCTACATACTTTCTTACCTACCTACATTAACCTAGCTGGTCACACTATGCCAGCACTTGATCCTCTCAGTAATTGATTATGGACTAGGACAGCTCACTGTCTCAGAGAGTCAGCTGGTGAAGTTAGAGCGCATACAGAATGAAGCTATGCGGGTCATTCTGGGATGCAGCAGAGATACCCCAGTAGTGTGTATGCGTTACATCCTTGGTCTGCCGACTGTTGCTGGTAGGCTCAAGGTGATGCAGGCGAAGGCATATCTCAGAGTAGCTGCAGACACAGACCACCCACTGCATGAGGCGCTGGACGCAGTTAAGGGTCAGAGACTGATAAGAGGGAAATCATGGATGGCTCAGGCGGAGGACACGATCAGACAGGTGTGCGTGCCCCTTGGAGAACATTAGGCGAGGACAGGAGTGGGTCAAAGTACCAGCGGAGCAGTCAGACTTGTGCAGAGTTATAATCACATTAAGCCGGGAGTGCAGGGAGTGGCCAGCAGGGGCCACGGAAGTGGAAATCCAGCCACTAATTCAGGACAATGCTCACACCGGTGATCTGATTATCTACACAGACGGTTCGGTGTCAAAAGGTGAGAGAAGTGGCTGGGAGTTCATAGCCAAATCTAATGGTCGACGTTTGGTGCAGGAGAGCCTGGCATATGATACCACAACATGCAGCTTAAGAATGGAAGTGGAGGCAGTCACTGCGGCTCTCCGTTGGATGGAGAATACGACACACACACACACACACACACACACACACACACACACACACACACACACATCGTGATTGTAACTGACCCAGAAAGCATGCTGACGATTGTGAGGACGGGCAGGCTTCGTGCGGAGTTGCTTGCTTCGCTTCGGAGGTCACGGGTGACAAGCATCGCCTGGATCTTTTCTCCGGGGCATGCCGGTGTGCTGGGGAATGAAAAGGCGGACAGATTGGCTGGCTCTGCAGAACTTGGTGGATTATTGATACATGACAAGGCAGACGTGGTTGCGGCCTTGTGGGAGCACGTGCACACCTCGGAGGAGCAAATGGATTACCATGGTCTGGCAAGAATAAGACAGCGAGGAGTGTCGAGGGGATCTGGCCGACTCTCAATGCTCAGAGGAAAGGCGAGACGGACATATAATCAGATTGCTACTGGTACTATTGATGTTGGAACTCTTCGCTGGCTGCTGAGGATGGGGACGGAGCACTTATGGGAATGCCCCGAATGCTGTGATGTCGACTCCTAAATTAATTAATCAATAAATCAATTAACCTAGCTACCCACATACTTCCATCCATCCAGGTTAAGTAGGTAGATAGGTAGATAGGTATGTGGTAATGTAGGTATGTGGGGAATCCTTCAAGAAACAAATGAAGATCGTAAACTGATTAGAGACATTAGACGTAGACAGTCAAAATTGTGTGGGCATGATTTGAGAAGACATGAATTGGAGAACTTGATGACAACTGGCAAGATCGAAGGAAAGAGACCAAGGGAAAGACCGAGAAGTAAATACCTGGATGGCTTGGCCATGTGGAATGGTCGAAACAGAAACACGGAGCTGATCCACGACTCTGGTGATCGATTGAGATGGCGAAACATGACCGCCCACGCTTATCGGCATGGCACATGATGGATGGATGGAGATAGGTGGGTAGCTAGGTTAATGGATTGGTAGGCTGGTAAGGAGGTATGTAGGTAAGTAAGTCGATGGTCAGATAGGTAGATGATTATGTATTAATGTCTTATGTAATTAGATAGGTAGGTAAATATGTAGGTAGGTAAGTTGATAGATGAGTATACAGACAGACAGACAGACAGACAGACAGACAGACAGACAGGCAGGCAGGCACGCAGGCAAGCGGATGGGTGGGCAAGTGGGTATGTGAGTGGGTGGGTAGACAGACAGACAGACAGACAGACGGACGGACGGACGGACGGGTGGGCGGGCGGGCGGGCGGGCGGGCGGGCGGGCGGACGGACGGACGGACGGACGGACGGACAGACAGACAGACAGACAGACAGACAGCTAGCTAGCTAGCTAGCTAGCTAGCTAGCTGGATGGATGGATGGATGGATGGATGGATGGATGGATGGATGGATGGATGGATGGATGGATGGATGGATGGATGGATGGATGGATAGATAGATAGATAGATAGATAGATAGATAGATAGATAGATAGATAGATAGATAGATAGATAGATAGATATTTTCTGTTAATGCCTTGAGTCGGATATGCATTTTCCTATGTGGGGTTTGTGGTAGTGATGTGTGATTGTTAGTTCTGTGGGGTGTTGTGTGGTGATTGGCGGTTTTATGTTGTGTTTAGTTGCGTCATGTGGCGAAGTTTGGTGTTTTGTGGTGTTTGGTGTAGACTGTTGTTTTGTGGTGTTTGGTGAAGACTAGTGTTTTGTGGTGTTTGGTAAAGACTGGTGTTTTGTGGTGTTTGGTGAAGACTGGTGTTTTGTCGTGTTTGGTGACGACTGGTGTCATGTGATGTTTAGTAAAGATGGTGCTATGTGGTGTGTAGTGAAGGCTGGTGTTATATATGTATGGCATACTTCAGTTACAACATTCGTAAGAGAATCATTATAAGACACCATAAATATACCGCACGACGTGAAAGTCTCCTAAATGCCCCACATAAATCAAGGCCGATGTTGTGACGGAAAGAAGGGCGGGCAAGGAAGCTTACGGTAAGATCTGCACCTGTGAAACACATTAGAGTCCAGAGATTGTCAGTAGCAGCTGGGGGACCAGGTGTGTGTCAGCCTGACTGGCGCCAGAACTGTCTGGAGCTGACGGATGGGAAATCTGCTGCACGAGCAGTCAGGTATGTATAATAGCACGTGCAGGCCTCACAGGAGAGACCTCGGGAGTGAGTACTTACTGTATGTTTCTGGCGGCTCGTTCACAAATCTCTGGTGTACAGACTGTCGCTAGGTGTAGGCCGCGTGCAGTTGTGGGAATATTGAAGGAAAGCCGCGCGTTACGATTTCATCATCATCATCATCACCATCACCACCATCATCATCATCACCATCATTACGTGACATGTCACGAGCATAACATGTTCCCCTCAAGCCAATATTTCCACATTCTGTAGTTCATGCTGTAGGTCATTCTCTAGTTCATACAGTTGGTCATTCTCTAGTTCATGCTGTAGTTCATACTGTTGATCATTCTGTAGTTTATAGTGTAGGTCATTATGTAGTTCATGCTGTAGATCATTGTGTAGTTCATACTGTAGGTCATTCAGTAGAACACACTACAGGTCATTCTGTAGATACTACTGCAGGTCATTCTGTAGTTCACACTGTAGGTCATTATGAGATAAAACCCCGGTCAATGAAGTCTTTCTGGTGACTGCTGTTTTCATCGACGATGAACTGTATTTTTGGTGGAGGACTTTTGTGTTGGTATTCTGGCGGCGGCATTATGCAGTGTACCTGTGCGGGCTGTTGGCTTGCCGACACTTCTGTCTATTCCATTGTTCACATAGGGCAGTGAGGAGCATTTTGTGATATTCACTGGCACAGGAACGGAGCAATATGGGGACGACCCGTTGCCGTGAAGTTGGAACCGCGACTAACTAACTAACTAACCAACGATCGAAATCTGTGGAGAGACATGAACGCCTACGCCAGCTGGCATGGCACTTGATGATGATGAATTTCATGTAGAGTTCGTGTAGTTGTATCGGTGTGTGTGTGTGTGTGTGTGTGTGTGTGTGTGTGTGTCTGTGTGTGTGTGTGTGTGTGTGTGTGTGTGTGTGTGTGTGTGTGTGTGTTGTGCCTTGATGAAGACTGTGGTCGCAACGTCCATGTTGTCACTAGTGATCGTATCGTAGTTACTGTCTAGGTCTCGTGTGTTGTGTGTGTGTTGTGCCCATGTTGTTACTAGTGATCGTATCGTAGTTACTGTCTAGGTCTCGTGTGTTGTGTGTGTGTTGTGCCCATGTTGTTACTAGTGATCGTATCGTAGTTACTGTCTAGGTCTCGTGTGTTGTGTGTGTGTTGTGCCCATGTTGTTACTAGTGATCGTATCGTAGTTACTGTCTAGGTCTCGTGTGTTGGTGATTCAATCACTGTACCCCGTGTGGAGCGGCGAATCAAGTCCTGGTGATTGACAGAGCCTAGCAAGTGCACGGGTTTGAACTGTCTGGGAGACAACTAGCTCATACAAGCTGACCATGTGCGATGTGTGCGTTGGTGGGGAATATGTGGTCGATGGAGATGTGGCTGGGGGATGGGTGGTTGGAGGTGTGGGTGGGGGAGAGGATTTGTGGGTTAGGATGTGTATGTGGGTGGGCGTGGGATGTGTGGGTTGGTAGGGGATGTTTGTGGGTGGTGAGTGTGTTTTGGTTGGGGGAACAGGTGAGGGCAGTGTGTGTGGGTGGGGGTGTGCGGGAGGAGGATGGGTTGGTTGGTGGGGTATGTATGTGTCCCTGGGTGTGTGTGTGTGTGTGGGTGGGGTGATGTATGGGTAGATGGGAGATGGGCCTCATAACATGGTAATTTGTCTTGATTATGTTTACAACATTCATTTCACAATGTTTATCTTTCTTCCTATGTAAATGTATAATGCTCTTGATGGACGAAAGACGAGTGATTGGAAGGGCCGAATGTAAGACGGGCCTGCGTGCCCAATTTGTTACCCTTTGAAAATACAGTTGATTTGATTTGATTTGATTTGACCTCTTCGCTGGAGTCTCAAACACCTGGCAGTCATATCACTAGCTGGCAACTCTAACTCTCCACCAGGGGTGGTGTGTATATTTGTGAGTAAGCGTGTGTGTGTGCGCGCGCGCCTATGCGGGCGTGGGATGGACGTCACTCGGTGATATTTTCATGTAAAAAACGGTAAATGTTTTCTGGGAACGCCGCAAGCTGCTGACGAAAGAGAAGTGAGCTGAGCAAATAAGGGAAATGAGATCTTGTCAGTGGCCATGTGTATCACATGATCAGACATACAACAGCCGGCCAATCACAGAGCAGCCTCTCCAAATCTTGCACGTGCGACAATCTCATACGGCGCCCCCTCCTCCTCCCTGGCCCGATCTTGCTCTCAGAGGTGTAGGACACCCTCAACTGTCACAAGTGGCCCCAAAACTGGGTTCTGGCGGTCTGGAGATGATGTACAAACTGAAGGAATACCACAAAGGCTATTTGTTTGACGAGTTCGAGAAATTCTCCTGGACTTTTCTTTATGATCACAACTTTGGCGATGATCGGGAAGTGGATAGACAAATATGTAACCACATAGCTCCATTTCTTCTCTTTTATTGTTAAATATATGTTTACACACATTCACACACACACACACACACACACACACACAAACACACACACACACAAACACACACACACACACAAACACACACACACAAACACAAACACACACACACATAAAAATCACGATTCAACGTGATCGTTAAAAATTAGTAGTGCAGGACGCTGCAGCCAACTCCAGCAGTAATTGGCTGTCTGTGAATTACTAGTCAATTTATTTCAGTAGTTTGCCATTGCTTTCTGAAAGGTCGATTTAAGATCATCAAAATCAACGCAAACCGGGCCGCTCCCAGTATCCGGCCGCTGATGTCGCACCCAGAAGGTGGCTCGCAGGAAAAGTCTTGGGAAATAAAAGCCACCGGCATGCTGTTGATGGCTTCACACCAGGAATGAATATCAGTCTGTGAACATGTGTGTCTGGCAGCATGTATCCGTGACCTCATAAGGCTTTTGAAAGGTGCTCTACTGGTGAACGTAGAGTTGCCTGGAAGATCACAGACAGCCTAGAGGATGGGCTGAGTACAAGGTCCTGGACTGGGCGTGCCATTGTAAACACCTATTGTCTCAGATATAAGACACACTGTCTCAGATATAAGACACACTGTCTCAGATATAAGACACGCTGTCTCGATATAAGACATGGTGTCTCAGATATAACACAATTACTGTCTCAGATATAAGACACACTGTCTCAGATATAAGACACACTGTCCCATAAGACACACTGTCTCAGATATAAGACACACTGTCCCATGAGACACACTATCTCAGATATAAGACACATTGTTTAAGATATAAGCCATACTGTCTCAGATATAAAACATGCTGTCTCAGATATAAGACACCTCAGATATAAGACACACTGTCTCAGATATAAGACACACTGTCTCAGATGTAAGACAACTTGTCTCAGATATAAGACACGCTGTCTCGATATAAGACATGGTGTCTCAGATATAACACAATTACTGTCTCAGATATAAGACACACTGTCTCAGATATAAGACACACTGTCCCATAAGACACACTATCTCAGATATAAGACACACTGTCCCATGAGACACACTATCTCAGATATAAGACACATTGTTTAAGATATAAGCCATACTGTCTCAGATATAAAACACGCTGTCTCAGATATAAGACACCTCAGATATAAGACACACTGTCTCAGATATAAGACACACTGTCTCAGATGTAAGACAACTTGTCTCAGATATAAGACACGCTGTCTCGATATAAGACATGGTGTCTCAGATATAACACAATTACTGTCTCAGATATAAGACACACTGTCTCAGATATAAGACACACTGTCCCATAAGACACACTGTCTCAGATATAAGACACACTGTCCCATGAGACACACTATCTCAGATATAAGACACATTGTTTAAGATATAAGCCATACTGTCTCAGATATAAAACACGCTGTCTCAGATATAAGACACCTCAGATATAAGACACACTGTCTCAGATATAAGAAACACTGTCTCAGATGTAAGACAACTTGTCTCAGATATAAGACACGCTGTCTCGATATAAGACATGGTGTCTCAGATATAACACAATTACTGTCTCAGATATAAGACACACTGTCTCAGATATAAGACACACTGTCCCATAAGACACACTGTCTCAGATATAAGACACACTGTCCCATGAGACACACTATCTCAGATATAAGACACATTGTTTAAGATATAAGCCATACTGTCTCAGATATAAAACACGCTGTCTCAGATATAAGACACCTCAGATATAAGACATTATGTCTCAGATATAAGACATGCTGTCTCAGATATTACACATTTACTGACTCATATATAAGACATACTGTATTAGATATAAGAAACGCTGTCTCAGATATAAGACACGGTGTTTAAGATATAAGAAACACTGTCTCAGATATAAGAAATACTGTCTCAGATATAAGACACACTGTTTCAGATATGAAGACACACTGTCTCATATGTAAGACACACTGTCTCAGACATGAGACAGCGGACGATACATCATGTTTGTGTGAATTTAAATACATGTCTCTCTCAGATATAAGAAACAATGTCTCAGATATAAGACCTACA
>OY992876.1:85733468-85793468 GCA_963921405.1 Cepaea hortensis
ATATTCCCATGGACTCTGTTATTCTCTGCGTCCATCGTTTGCGTGTTCGGCTTCTTCCTCCGCTTCCTTCTGGTCTGTACATCATTGCTTGTTGTGGTATGCTGTTAGTTAGTAATCTACTTGCATGGCCAAACCATTTGACTTGCTGCCTGGAGACTTCGTGGCGAAGTGGTCAAGCCGTTTAACTCGGGCTTCGAAGGTTGTGTGTTCGATTCCGGGCCGCGTCCTTCGGTTTACGAGTTAAATTTTTCGGAGACTCCTGTGGGTCGTCGCTAGAGCTACGGAGTTCGTGCTTTGTGCGACGCTTTCCGCGCTGCGGAAAGAGACCGAGCCATATGGGATAAAACCCGGCGCAATGAAGTCGACCCTGTCGATTTTTTTTTTTCTTTATTCTTTTTTTTTTTTATTTGACTTGCTGCCTTCTAATAAAATCTAATGCTGCTATAACCCCCACTTTAGTCCTGAATTCTTCATTTCTGATCTTATCTCTTCATGACACATTGAGTATTCTCAGGAATCTCATTTCTGCTGTGATTTTTCTTTTCTCTTTTTCTGTCATTGTCCAGGTTTGGCATTGGTAACAAAGAATTGGTGGGAAGATTGTGTTGTCAAGTGCTTTCTTAGTAGTTATTGATACATGTTTGTTCTTTAGTATTGGTGCCATTTGTCCAGTGAGTTGGTTTGCCCTATTGTTTCTATTTTCGATCTCCTCTTATGATTTGCCATTTGAGGATATTATACTTCCTAGGTACTTGAAACTCTTTACTTGTTTCAAGGGATGTTCGTTTAGGTGAATCGTTATTGCTTTTTCTTCTTTAATTATAGTCAATACCTCTGTTTTACTTGTGCTAATTTTCATGTTATGTTCCCTACACATTTCGTTTACACTATTCATGTGTTCTTGTAATTCGGCTTCTGATTTTGCTATTAGTGCTTGGTCGTCCGTAAACAGGAGTTCTCTAATGGTTAGATTTGCAAATGGTTCTTCTTCCGTGTTCTCGTCATGAGGTGTTCTTGCGGTCTCTGTTTGGCTGATTTCTTTACATATGTTGTCTATATATGTTATAAACAAGAGAGGGGACAGGACACAACCTTGTCGACCTCCGGATCTTATGGTGAAGGGTTCTGAGTGTCCTCCAGTTGCTCTCACTATGCATTCACTGTTGTTGTGTAAGCTTCTACATAGGTTTGTTAGATGTGTACTCACTCCATTTGATTTAAGGATTTCCCACAGCTTGTTTCTATCTACTCTATCAAATGCCTTTTCTTGGTTGACAAAGGCAAAGTAGAGTGTTTCATCGAATTAGATTGATTTTTCTATAAGTTGTCTAAGAGCAAACATGGCATCTGTAAATCCTTTGTTTTTCCTAAATCCAAGTTGTTTTCGCTTAGCTGGGGTTCTATAATGTTCGTAATCTTTTCTCAAGAATTTTGCAAAATATTTTCCCAGTATGACTCAACTGTGAAATTTCTCTGTATTGTGTGCAGTCTCTTTTGCTGTTCTTTGTTTTTTTTTTTTCGAAATTGGGATAATTATGGCGTTTCCCCAGTCTCGTGGTGTCTGTTGTTCTACCCAAACGTGGTTGAATAGTCCATGTAGCCATGCTGTCCCTACTTCTCTTGCTGCTTTAATTAGTTCATTTGGTATTTCATCTTGTCATGGTGATTTGTTCAATTGGGCTAATCTGATGGCTTCTGTAATTTCTTCTTCCAGTATGTCTGGTTCTAGTTTCTCAGTGGCATCTGTGTCGGTTTCTTGAATTCCTGTGACATCTGATGGGATGTTGAGAAGTTGTTCGAAGTACTGTTTCCATCTTATTAGGATTTGTTTTTGTTCACTTATTGGTTCTCCATTTTCGTTGTTAATTATTTCAGTTGGTTCTCATTGCACTTATCTTTTTATAGAAGTTTCTTGTTGCCTTCTTGTAGTTTTTATTTAGCGTTTCTCCATACTCCCCCCAGTCTTTTTGTTTTTCTCTCTTTACTATTCTATTCACATGTCTTCTCGCTATTCTATATTCTATGTAATCGCATTCCTGTTTGCTCTACGACCACTTTTTATATTTTTCCTTTTCGTCTTTTTCAGCTTTCTTTACCTCTGTGTTCCACCAACTTGTTATTTTCTTTATTCGTGATTTGCATTTTTTCGTGGTTCCACATGTTTCTTTGCAGTATTTAAAATGCTTGATTTGAACATCTCCCATTCTTCTTCCACTGTCTTTCTTTCTGTAGGTAATTTTACAAAGATTTCAGTTAGCTCTTTTTCATAATTTGCCCTCACTGCCACGTCTTTGAGGTTTTTTAAAGTTTATTGATTTGCATGGCATGTATTTTCCTGGTCTTTGCTTCTCTCTACTAATGATTCTTATTGTGGTAACGACTGCTTTGTGGTCTGTGTTTATACCTAAGTTGGGCACTGCCCTTGCATCTAATATATTTCACTTCATGTTATTTCTTGTTAATATAAAATCAATTTGGCTTTAAGTATCTAGTTCGTTCCATTTATACCAGGTGTATATTTGTGTGTCTTTGTGTTTATAGAATGTATTTGTTATCTAGAGGTCGTGTTGGCTGCATACCTCTATCAGTCTACTTCCGTTATCATTTCTTTCATTATATTGGTCTGCAAATGCTCCAAGATGTTTTTCTATGCCACGCTCTGATATGTCCTAGTCTTGCATTGAAGTCTCCCATAACTATGATGTTGTCCTCCTTATCTATTTTATTTAGCACGTCATGGATATCTTCGTAGATGTCCTCGCATTCTTGGTCATTATTGTTTGTATTACATGGTGCGTATATTTGTATGTATGTTGTAATTGTTTGTTCTGTTATTCTCGCTGTTATGATTCTTTCTGATATATATTTTATTTCTAGTATTCCTTTTGCTAGCCGTGGTTCAATGACTATTCCCACACCGTGTCTTGCCCTTTCTTGCTGTTCCACGCCAGAGTAGACAAACGTGTAACTATGGTGAAGCTCCTTGCATCCTTCTCCCTTTGTTCTGGTGTCCGCTATTCCCATCAGTCCAATTTTCTTCTCTTTCATTGTTTCTATAAGTTCTTCTTCTTTACTATTAAAAACCGCAGACGCTCATTGTGCCTATTGTTTGAATCGCTGATCTATCTCGTAGTCCATTAACATTGCCAGGTATATATCCATTAGGGTCAGTCCGTTTATACTTCTTTGTTTTTCTACGAGCAGTATGAAGATCCCCTGCCGGCTTGCTAGGCCACTCGCAGGTTTAGGACAAAAAACTGACCATAGGAAGTCCATACCCTATGGCGAGCCATATCCCCATTAGCCTATGACCATGTGTAGATGCCCATGTGTAGATGTCTACTGATGGCTTGCTGGTGCCTGCAGTTAGGTGCGTGTACATCCTGTTATCCAGGGGTAGTTATATGGTAAATCAGCCATTGCGAAATACAGTCCAAGGGAAGCAATCAAGATTTTTACTAAGTTGAAATGTTACATTATAATTCTTTCCCTTGTTAAATATTAAATAACATGAACTGGTTTACTTGAAGATTTAGAAAGGTTTGAGAATGCATGAAATAGTGTACATGGAGATTTAGAATGATTTGAGAATGTATGAAATAACATTAAACCCTGAATTATTACATTTAAGATTGGCAAGGGTACAATCACGAAGAACGGAGAACGTTTGAGGCGACAAATCTTCATTACAAATAAAAAAATAAAAAAAAAGCTGTAATAACAGACACTGCAAACACAGCACTAACATCACCATATTTAGGGATCATAATATTTATGTGCATGTGCACATGACATAAGAAGAAGAAAAGCAATAACAACAACATTAACAACAACAAGAAGAGGAATAGGTACAATAACAGAAACGTGTTCTATTGCTGATACTTGCAACTAAATCACAAATAATTCAACAGTAAATACATTTTGCTATAAAGATTCAAACGCACACCTCTTTCATTGCAGTTGTTTTCATCTTCACCATGGTAGCAGTCCGGGACAGAGTTACACATGACCTCGTTCCACATGATCACTGAACTGTTAAACCCGAACTGAAGATTGGAAGGCACACACCTCAACACAGAACCCAGCCGGCCCGTGGCTAGATCACGGCAGACATCTGCAGAACACACAGACAACTATCACACATAAATTACACACATTCACTATCTGGTTATCGTCATCATCATCATCTGCTTCCATTTCTGCAAGAATAAGACACAGATTATGGTCGTCACTAAGAAGGATGCAATACCACAATGTTGATGTAAGTTGTGGGTTCGATTCCGGGCCGCGTCCTTTGGTTCACAGGTGCATTTTTTCGGAGACTCCTGGGGGTCGTTGCTGGAACTACGGAGTTAGTGCTTTGTGCGACGCTATCAGCAGCCCGCGTTGCGGAAAATGACTGAGCAATGTGGGATAGATTCCGGTGAGATGAAATCGACCCTGTCGAATTTTAAGCGATTTTTTTAAATATGCAAGTTAATGGTAATAATCTTAAACAAGCGAATCCGTACAATTATCTTGGAACAGTCATAGCATCTGATGGGATATGCCTTGAAGAGATTAGAACAAGAACCGCCATGTCTAAGGTAGCCTTTTGCAAGATGAAAACCATAGTGCCCAATAAAAAGATGTCATTTGCAACGAGAGAAAGAGTGTTGGGGTGCTACATACAATCTGTACTTTTGTATGGATGTGAAGCATGGACAATGAACAGACAAGCTGAAAAACATCTGATGGCTGTGGAAATGTGGTTTCTGAGGGAAATTCAAATAATACCATGGATAGAACGAACGGACGAACGGACTTTATTTTCAAAGGGTAACAAATTGGGCACACAGGCCGTCTTACATTCGGCCCTTCCAATCATTCATCTTTCGTTCATCAGTGCATAGTACATTCACATAGGGAAACAAACATTATGTATAAATATTATCATTATGTAAAATTATATTGTGTAAAAATTATGTAAAAAATATATATTATAGACAGACAGAAAATCAACGACCAAGTCCTACAAGAAACAAATGAAAAACGTAAACTCATTAGAGAAATTAGACGTAGAGAGTCATAATTTTTTGGGCACCTTATGAGAAGAAATAAATTGGAGAACTTGGTGACAACTGGCATGATCGATGGAAAGAGAACAAGAGGAGGGCAGAGAAGTAAATACCTGGATGGCTTGGGTAAGTTGTATGGTCGTGACAGAAACACCGAGCTGATCTACGACTCTGGTGATCTAGTGAGATGGTTAAAACATGACCGCCCACGCTTACCATCATTGCACATGATATGATGATGTGTATAAGCTTCCCCTATTACTAGTTCTCGGGCCATCAAGCGAATCTACTCTAATTTCTGAAGTACTTGTAATTTAGGTCCCCAAGTCAAGGACGAGAAGTCAACTAGTCCGACTGACCTGTGTAAGGGTTAAATCCGCTACCTCAGCATCAGTACTCCGGAATTTGAAGAGCTAGCACTATGATCCTTTCGGCCAAGCTGACCTCCTGACCTAGTATGTTTCCCTCCATCTCTTCTGCTCCGTCTCTGCATAAACTCCCGCTCACTAATACTTCTTGCTCTCCGTGTCCCCACCTCTCTACCGTTGTCCATCTCTTCTGCTCCATCTCTGCATAAACTCCCGCTCACTAATACTCCTTGCTCTCCGTGTCTCCATCTCTCTATTGCTGTCCGTCTACCACAAACCCAAATGTTTAGTTCATTGCTCTGTGTGAAGCAGGGGTGTCACTTACCTTCTCTCTCGTCCCAGCCGTCCGAGCAGTGTGAGATCCCATCGCACAAATACCAGAGGACACGCCCATAACTAGCATCATACCGCGATAGGCGGGGCAGTATGCATGTGCCGTCTCCGCAACGAAAGCAGGGCTCAGTCAAAACTTGGGAATGTGTGTCCATCCCTGTAAAAGATCAGAGAGTGTCGTCAGAACACTAACTTCTGCATCTGCCCAGATTGTGTTGGGTGGGATATATGTGATCATTGGGTGACAGAATGTTTGAGATGTTCAATGTGACAATAATGTGAAGAATGAGTAAGATATTTGTGACGTTCGTGTGAAAATCAACGTTGAGACTGAATAAAGATCGTGTGAATTATGGGGGAAAATTACGTTAACACTGAGTGAAAATCAGGGGATGATTGAATAAATTTCACGTTATGAGTGAGTGAAAATCAGATGATGATTGAATACAAATCATACGGAGATTGTCGAAAAACCTGGACAGAAGTGTCAAAATTGCAACAATCATGTGGCATATTGTACGTGAGCGTTATTTCCGTTAAGCAAACTGGTATGTGTCCTTGGTACAAGCAAGTCACCATACAGCAAGCGTTATCCGCAGACTGTAATATTCTGATCAAGTAGTTATAATTCTGTAAGCGTCATCCGTAGACTCGCTGTAATATTCTCATCAACTAACCATACATCTGAAAACTTCATCAGCAGACTCTGCAATTTTCTGATCAAGTAGTCATACATCTGTAAGAGTTGCGTTGAGCTAAGAACCGACATCACTGCACTCAGGAAATCCCACACTCGCTTCTTCCAGTCGTTCAATGGTCAGCGAAGAGTCCCACTACTAATCGTCCTAACTGCCATCTGATTGAAAGTTCGCTTGGTCTTCCCTCTCAGTTTTGAGATTGGTTCAGTACCAATGTCGATCACCCGCCATATCATTCTCTCCACATATGGGTTATCATTCTGTTCAAGCGCTTTCGTCACGTGGTCCCACAAGCGCCCGACCACCTCCCCCTTGTCCATAGGTGATATACCACCGAGAGGCACATTCCCTGCCAGCCTATAAGCCTGCTCATTTTCCTGCACTCTCGCATGACCAGGGCAGAAAATCCATACAATTCTCAAAATTTGCGACCTCTGAAACGAGGTAAGCCAGTCTATACCAAACATTCCTTTCTCTACCTTGCTAAGCACACTCCATGAGTCCGTAATGAATACAATGTGCATTGCAGCGGTCTCCTCCAACCATCGGAAAGCTGCTGTGACCGCTTCCACCCCCATTCTCACGCTGGAGGTTGTAGTCTCATAAGCCAGACTCTCCTATTTCAAGCATCGCAATGAAACCTCAGCAACTACGTCTGTTTATCACAACTGACCCATCAGTATAGATCACTATGTCACCTCGATGTGTAAGAGTCGTCCGTGGACTCTCTGTGATGTATTTATCAAGTTACCCTACAACCACCATCGAAATCCCCAATATGCCTGTCAACGCCAGGTTAATAAGATCTCAGTGGAGAAGTCAAGTGTACTGGCAGGGAATTAGCACGTGTTCGTGGTCTATTCTGTCCGGCTTATCCAAAATTTGGGGTGTTTTCCTCAGTTCTCCTGAGTGTGTATTTGTATGCAAATAATCATGTTGTCTGTGGGCGTGCTGCTTCAGGGTGGTATAGTTACATGACCGAGCCATGTGACCCGATGTTAAAACCCAGTTGTTGTGATGCTGCCGCTTTTTCTCAGCCACTGCTGGTTAGAGAGTGTGGTATTTACAGCTGCCAGCCCGACAATAAATACCCCGCTGTGTTTTGATGAAGGTCGCACTATAAATACCTGGACTCAGGTATGAAAATAAAATGACCAATAAAAAGATTTCAATTGAAACGAGAAAAAGAGAGCTGCAGTGCTACATAGAACCTATACTTTTGTATGGATGTGAAGCGTGGGCAATAAGCAGTCAAGCTGAAAAACAGCTGATGGCTGTGGAAATGTGGTTTCTGAGAAAAATGCAAAGAATACCATGGACAGACAGAAAGACCAATGAACAAGTCTGTCACACGTCGTTCTTGGTGATAATATCACGAAGTTCTTACGATGATATGTTCATGATATTGTCGTGTGATGGTCGTTGTCTAGGTAACGATACTCATGGTGTGTCAATGGTGATATCTAACTGTCTTGCAATATAACTCACCCCCGCAGTGCATATTCACCAGTCATTAAACAAGATTCCGTTGGCGCACATAATCCTTTATTACAGAAATAAGACGGACAGACGGAACATGTTTATACATCCAGAAATAATGTAATCCATAGAATATAATATCCTCCTCACAATTTAACCCGCACACATCAATGCCTTCTCACGGCCTGCTTCTTATCAAATCCACAAGACAGGTAATCCAGCTACTATCCACGGCTGGATCTCCCACAATACAACCCACACATTGGGTTGGAGCCACTGCTCAACTATGCAACCCACTCTGGGTTTCGGCCCTCACTCCCTATAGAACCCACTCTGGTTCAGGCCTGCCTTCACAACTCGGAGAACAACACAACACCGTTGTCCGTGGACTACCGACTCCTTCGGTATCTCAAACTCAACTCCCTGAAACGACCTGCCCCGCAGTCGGTCTCTTCTCTCACTGACTTTCCAGTCTCCTGACTTCACGCAACACACAACTGTCTTTCGCCCCATCCGCCCTAGGGGTTTTTCCTCTACCCTCAGTATTTTATTTCTCAGGACTGGCTGTTTTCTCATAGCCAGGTCAGTCACTTTACTGTCTCCCACTCTCATCTCCATTCTTCCTCATGCCCGGTCACTCACCTCAATGTCAATGACCCAGGCTTATGTCAAAGTCCTTTAAGAAACAAATGAAGATCGTAAACTGATTAGAGATATTAGACGTAGACAGTCAAAGTTTTTTGGGCATGTTATGAGAAGAAATGAATTGGAGAACTTGGTGACAACTGGTAAGATCGAAGGGAACAGACCAAGGGGAAAACAGAGAAGTAAATACCTGGATAGCTTGGCCACGTGGCATGGTTGAGACAGGAACACAGAGCTGATTCACGACTCTGGTGATCGAGTGAGATGGCAAAACATGACCACCCACGCTTATCGGCATGGCACATGATGGATGGAATAACGGAAGTCAGTTTTTTTTAATGTCATTTAATATCTTTTTGGATGTTGTCAACGTGAAATATGTTGATATAATATATGATGGTGTCAATTTGTAAGATGATGATATATTATGGAGTGTTGTTAAATTGTACGATATTGTGGGACGTTGCCAACTTGTACGATATTGATATATTATAGGACGTTGCCAACTTGTAAGATGTTGATATATTATGGGATGTTGTCAACTTGTAAGATGATGACATAATATGGGATGTTGTCAACGTGTAAGATGTTGATATATTATGGGATGGTGCCAACTTGTAAGATGTTGATATATTATGGGATGTTGTCAACGTGTAAGATGTTGATATATCATGGAATGTTGTCAACTTGTAAGATGATGACATAATATGGGATGTTGTCAACTTGTAAGATGATGACATAATATGGGATGTTGTCAACGTGTAAGATGTTGATATATTATGGGATGGTGCCAACTTGTAAGATGTTGATATATCATGGAATGTTGTCGGCTTGTAAGATATTGACATATTGTAGTATGTCAGAATTTTAAAAGATGTTGACATATTCGACATGTTGATATCTTTTGTTATGCTGAAATATTCTAAACTTGTCTACTAGAACATATATCCACACCCTGCTGCATGAATTAGAACATATATCCACACCCTGCTGCATGAACTAGAACATATATCCACATACTTCTGCATGTAATGCCGGACTCCGTGGCGAAGAAGTTACCGACGAGGTCCGAGATCCCGTATACACACGTTCTAAATATAGCTACGTGCGATTTGGCAGCAGACCGCATTGCGCTGTTTTTTTTTTTTTTTACGAAATGGTAAGGGCGCCGGTCGTTGAGAAAGCCGTGGCAAACTACTGAACGTAAACTTGCCAAGGCTTCAACAACAGCACAAAATGCTGGTGTTGACTGCAGTGTCCTGTAAAAGATATGCAACTAACTTAACTGCATGAAATAGAACATATTCAGACTCTCCTGCATACATTAGAGCTTTAAGCTTCAAGCTTTTGTATGAACCAGTCAAAACATCCACACTCCTGAATGAATTAGGACATATATCCAAGCTTCTATATGAATCGGTCAAAACATCTACACTTCTGCATGAACCGGTCAAAACATCCACACTCATCCATGAATTAGAACATATATCCAAGCTTCTGTATGAACCGGTCAAAACATCCACACATATGCATGAACCAGTCAAAACATCCACACTCCTGCATGAACCGGTCAAAACATCCACACTCCTCCATGAATTAGAACATATATCCAAGCTTCTGCATGAACCGGTCAAAACATCCACACATATGCATGAAAAGGTCAAAACATCCACACTCTTCCATGAATTAGAACATATATCCAAGCTTCTTATGAACCGGTCAAAACATTCACACTTCTGTATGAACCAGTCAAAACATCCACACTTCTGCATGAACCGGTCAAAACATCAACACTCCTGCATGAATTAGAACATATAGCTTCTGTATGAACGGGTCAAACCATTCATACATCTTCAAGAACAGGTCAAAACATCCACACTTCTGCATGAATTAGAACATAAATCTACGCTTCTGTATGAACCGGTCAAAACATCCACACTTCTGCACGAACCCGTCAAAACATCCACAATCCTGCATAAATTAGAAAATATCTTCAAGCTTCTTTATGAACTGGTCAAAATATCCACACTTCTGCCTGCACCTGTCAAAACGTCCACCCCCTTCCCCCCCCCCCCCCCACCAAACGGTTCCAAACATACACACTTCTCCTTGCGTGTGTCAAAACATCCACACTTCTGCCTGAACCGGTCAAAACATCCACACTTCTGCATGAACCGGTCAAAACATCCACACTTCTGCATGAATCGGTTAAAACCTCCACACTTCTACATGAATCGGTCAAAACATTCAAACTTCTGCATGAATTCATTAAAACATCCACACTTCTGCATGAATCAGTCAAAACATTCACACTTCTGCATGAATCGGTCAAAACATTCAAACTTCTGCATGAATTCATTAAAACATCCACACTTCTGCATGAATCGGTTAAAACCTCCACACTTCTGCATGAATCGGTCAAAACATTCAAACTTCTGCATGAATTCATTAAAACATCCACACTTCTGCATGAATCGGTTAAAACCTCCACACTTCTACATGAATCGGTCAAAACATTCAAACTTCTGCATGAATTCATTAAAACATCCACACTTCTGCATGAATCAGTCAAAACATTCACACTTCTGCATGAATCGGTCAAAACATCCACACTTCTGCATGAATCGGTTAAAACCTCCACACTTCTGCATGAATCGGTCAAAACATTCAAACTTCTGCATGAATTCATTAAAACATCCACACTTCTGCATGAAATGGTCAAAACATTCACACTTCTAAACAGGTCAAAACATCCACACTTCTGCCTAAACAGGTCAAAACATCCACACTTCTGCATGAATCGGTCAAAACATCCCACATTTCTGCCTGAACGTGTCAAATGCATCCACACTTCTCCATGACTGGGTCAAAACATCAACACATCTGCCTGAATGGGTCAAAATCTCAACACATCTGCCTGAATGGGTCAAAACCTCAACACATCTGCCTGAATGGGTCAAAACGTCCACACTTCTCCATGACTGGGTCAAAACCTCAAAACATCTGCCTGAATGGGTCAAAACCTCAACACATCTGCCTGAATGGGTCAAAACATCCACACTTCTGCATGAATCGGTCAAAACATTCAACTTCCGTCTGAACCTGTCAAAACATGCACACTTCAACGTGAACCGGTCATAACATCCACACTTCTGCTTGAACTCGACCGCATCCACACATGACCTCGACCATATATCCACTAATCCACACATGACCTCGACCATTTATCCACTAATCCACACGTGACATCGACCATGTATCTACTAATCCACACATGACTTCGACCATGTATCCACTAATCCACACGTGACATCGACCATGTATCCACTAATCCACACATGACCTCGACCATGTATCCACTAATCCACACATGACATCGACCATGTATCCACTAATCCACACATGACCTCGACCATATATCCACTAATCCACACGTGACGTCGACCATGTATCCACTTATCCACACATGACCTCGACCATGTATCCACTACTCCACACATGACATCGACCATGTACCCACTAATCTACACATGACCTCGACCATATATCCACTAATCCACACGTGACATCGACCATGTATCCACTAATCCACACATGACCTCGACCATGTATCCACTAATCCACACATGACCTCGACCATATATCCACTAATCCACATATGACCTCGAATATGTATCCACTAATCCACACATGACCTCGACCATGTATCCACTAATCCACAAATGACCTCGACCATGTACCCACTAATCCAAACATGGCCTCAACCATGTATCCACTAATCCACACATGACCTCGACCATGTATCCACTAATCCACACGTGACCTCGACCATGTATCCACTAATCCACACGTGACCTCGACCATGTGTCCACTTATCCACACGTGACCTCGATCATGTATCCACTAATCCACACGTAACTTTCTACCATACTTCCCCAATAGGTCCCGAAGGTCTGCATACCCAAACCCTGGCAGCCGCTCACGACAGGAAAATTGGCAGCCCATCAATCAACATGGGGACGGACATATGACAGAACAAGACCGAGCCACTGACCTTGACTGCGACAGTACTCATCGTGACCGTTGGTACAGTCCGTGACACCATTACATGTCCATGAGCTGTCCACGCACTGCACTGGCGAGCACCGGAATTCCTCCGCTGTACACGTGACTAAAGGGGGCGTGGTCCCCGTAGTGGCAGAACACATGAGGAGAGAGAGGCATGATAGAGCGAGTCAGCTTTACGTGAGTTTCAAATGTACGCATTGTGCAACACGAATGCTCACAAAGACATTGTTATTACCAAGCCATATTTGTACATCGCCGTGTTACCTAAAATGCATGACACGAATCTAATACCAGAGAAAGGCATTAAGTAACAGGTAACAGTTATGGTAACAATTAAGTTGACTAATTAGTGTTATTATAAACTGCACGGAAGCGACAATGAAAAGTCGTATTACGTGATACAAACTGGCTCTTAAGCAATATCCCACGAAGAGGTCACAAGGATCCAAAAGTTTGCGCATGCTCTATAGCGATTACAAAGTGCGTGCGTGCGAGCGTGCGTGCGTGTGTGTGTGTGTGTGTGTGTGTGTGTGTGTGTGTGTGTGTGTTTGAAAAATATTGTGAAATCTGCAGAAGAATGAAGGTTCAGACATGGAGACAGTTGTTTGAGACAGGGGAGAGTATTTGAAAGGATACAGATAATCCAACTGACGGGGGATACACTACGTGATCTGAAATGTGAGGTCTTGAAACACCCAGCATACACAGTCCAGACTTGGCGCCAGAGTTGAACACTCTCTGAGTCAATATCTGGAGATCTCTCAATATGTGAAGGCTTATCTGGGGTATAGAGTAAGCGCCAAGACAGGTAAATGGTAAGAGGCAAGTAGATGAAAGGTAAACGTCACTTAGGGTGAAACGTTGGCGCCAAGCTGTTTAAATGGTAATCGCAAAGTACGGTATAAGGTAAGCACCAAGTCGGGTAACAGGTACGCGCAAATAAATTAGAAGATAAGCGTCAGTAAGGTAGAAGGTCAGGCCAATAAAATAAAAGGTAAGCGCCAATACAGTAGATAATAAGCGCCAATAAGGTAGAATTTAAGCGACAGTAAGATAGAAGGTAAACGCCAATAAGGTAGAAGGTAAGCGACAATAAGGTAGAAGGTAAGCGACAATAGGGTAGAAGGTAAGCGACAATAGGGTAGAAGGTAAGCGACAATAGGGTAGGAGGTAAGCTACAATAAGGTAGAAGGTAAGCGACAATAGGGTAGAAGGTAAGCGACAATAGGGTAGAAGGTAAGCGACAATAGGGTAGAAGGTAAGCTACAATAAGGTAGAAGGTAAGCGACAATAAGGTAGAAGGTAAGCGAAATAGGGTAGAAGGTAAGTTACAATAAGTTAGAAGGTAGGCGACAATAAGGTAGAAGGTAAGCGACAATAAGGTAGAAGGTAAGCTACAATAAGGTAGAAGGTAAGCGACAGTAATGTAGAAGGTCAGCGCCAATAAGATAGAAGGTAAGCGCTAACACAGTAGAAAATAAGCGCCAACAGGTAAAAGATCTGTGCCAATAAGGAAGAAATTAAGCACCAAGTCGATTAAAATGTAAGCGCCAATAAGATAAAAGGTCAGCGCCAATAAGATAAAAGGTCAACGCCAATAAGATAAAAGGTCAACGCCAATAAACTAGCGCCAAATTACACGACATCAGACAGCATGTAGTGGACATTGTCTTAGAGCTGTGACGACAAATCACATATAGATGGTCATGCTGTATGACCTGCAGTGTGCCACTCTTTTTCTCGCAGTCAGTGTGTCAGTAAACTGTATATCTTAAAGCTGTGCATAAACCAGGTCTAAGACAATGAGCTTACGTGAGAACTGCCTTACCAGGAGCTTGGGCCCAGACTTTGGCGAAGAAAACCGAGGGAGCTCTAGAGCCTCTGTACACCAACCACATGTGGTTGCTGCTGGAGACGAGCTCATGGCGACCGTCCTCCCCACAAAACTTGTACGATGTCATCAAATCCACATCTAGCCGCTGCACATCATTGCCCACGTGCACGTAGTCGGAGGCGCAGTCGGGATGGAGAGTGCGTCCGGCTACCTGGGGCGGTGAGTAGATCAGGTCCACGACCAGGCGCATGTGCTTGTCCGCGGTGACCTGCAAGGTGCAGTAGTGGTTCTGCGTGAAGTTGTGCCCGTGCAGGTGGATGCTCTCCCCTTTCTTGAGTTTGTAGACGTAGTTGCAGGCTTGTTGCTGTGAGTTGTCTGTCAGTGATATATACGAATCTGTCAATAATATAGATGTATACATGATATAGAGTGGTCTGACATCGATGTATAGTTGTCTCTCAAAGATATAAAGTTGTCTGTCATTGACACAGAGTTATCTGTCATTGATATAGAGTTGTCTATCAGTGATATAGAGTTGTCAGTCAAAGATAAAAAGTTGTCTGTTATTGATGCAGAGTTATCTGTCAATGATATAGAGTTCTCTGTCAATGGCATATAGGTGTCTGTAAATGAATCACAGTTGTCTGTTACTGACATAGAGTTGTATGTCAGTAATATACAGTTGTCTGTCAGCGATATAGAGTTGTCTGTAAGTGATATAGATTTGTCTATCAGTGATATAAAGTTATCTGTCAATGATATTGTGTTATCTGTCAGAGATAAGGTTGTCTGTCAATGATAAGAATTGTTTGTCAGTAGTACAGATCTGTTTCTATATCTGCCTGTCTGTATTACTGTCTGTCTGACTGATTGTCTGTCTGCCTGTCTTTCAGACTGTCTATTAATTGCCTCCTCACTACATTGTTGCGAGTGATAAATTAATTTATTTCCCTTATCACAGCGGTTACATATATTTGACTGCTATATTTGTCTCTTCCATAATTACACGTTATACACTTTTTTTCTAATCTTTCTCTCCCTCTCTTCTCCTCCTTCCACTTACCTCTACCCTCCCCTACTCTCTCCTTTTCTCTTGTCTGTCCTTCTCTCTCTGTCCCCCATTTTCTCTCTCATCCCATTCTCTCTCCTTTCTTTCTCTCTCTCTCTCTCTCTCTCTCTCTCTCTCTCTCTCTCTCTCTCTCTCTCTCTCTCTCTCTCCCCCCCCCCCTTCTCTCCCACTCTCTAAGATCTATAGAAAGTTAATGTATTCTCTCACATACTCATGTACTCACACATTCACTCATAAACACTAACACACTTTGACACACACACACACACACACACAAACTCTCTCAAAACACACACACACACACACACACACACACACACACATACATACAACAATCATACTCACGGAAACACGCTCACACTCTCACACATGTAAACACACACTAATATATTTACAATCACTCAAACACACGCATTATCACACACTCAAAACCACACACTCACAAACACACGGAGACACACTCACAGACACGTCCGTACACACACTCATAGATACACATGCACTTAAAACACACACACACACACACACACACTCACACTTACACACACAAACTTACACCCACACAACACTTGGAGTGTGAGCACACGACACTTGCCTTGTGAGTTCACCAGGGCAGAAGTAGACAAGACCCACACCCAGATCACCCACTGTCCCACCCTCGGCATGGTCCCTGTAAACACAACAACTTGACCATGTCAATGTCTCGCAGTCTCCTGTCTGAGACAGAGGGACTGAGTGCTCCGATACCATCACACTGAGTGTCCCACTGTCAACGTTACATGTTGGTGGACAACATCGAGAGCTAGACTGGAGGATAACACCAAGAGATGGACTGGAAGACAATGTTACATGTGGGTGGACAACATCAAGAGATAGACTGGAGGATAACATCAAGAGATGGACTGGAAGACAATGTTACATGTGGGTGGACAACATCAAGAGCTAGACTGGAGGATAACATTAAGAGATGGACTAGAAGACAATGTTACATGTGGGTGGACAACATCAAGAGATAGACTGGAAGACAGCGTTACATGTGGGTGGACAACATCAAGAGATAGACTGGAAGACAGCGTTACATGTGGGTGGTCAACATCAAGAGATGGACTGGAAGACAGTGTTACAAGTGGGTGGTCAACATCAAGAGATGGACTGGAAGACAGCGTTACATGTGGGTGGACAACATCAAGAGATAGACTGGAAGACAGCGTTACATGTGGGTGGTCAACATCAAGAGATGGACTGGAAGACAGCGTTACATGTGGGTGGACAACATCAAGAGATAGACTGGAAGACAGCGTTACATGTGGGTGGACAACATCAAGAGATAGACTGGAAGACAGCGTTACATGTGGGCGGACAACATCAAGAGATGGACTGGAAGACAGCGTTACAAGTGGGTGGTCAACATCAAGAGATAGACTGGAAGACAGCGTTACATGTGGGTGGTCAACATCAAGAGATGGACTGGAAGACAGCGTTACGTGTGGGTGGTCAACATCAAGAGATAGACTGGAAGACAGCGTTACATGTGGGTGGACAACATCAAGAGATAGACTGGAAGACAGCGTTACATGTGGGTGGTCAACATCAAGAGATGGACTGGAAGACAGCGTTACATGTGGGTGGTCAACATCAAGAGATAGACTGGAAGACAGCGTTACATGTGGGTGGACAACATCAAGAGATAGACCGGAACACAACGTTACATGTGGGTGGTCAACATCAAGAGATAGACCGGAACACAACGTTACATGTGGGTGGTCAACATCAAGAGATGGACTGGAAGACAGCGTTACATGTGGGTGGTCAACATCAAGAGATAGACCGGAACACAACGTTACATGTGGGTGGTCAACATCAAGAGATGGACTGGAAGATAGCGTTACATGTGGGTGGACAACATCAAGAGATAGACCGGAAGACAACGTTACATGTGGGTGGTCAACATCAAGAGATGGACTGGAAGACAGCGTTACATGTGGGTGGTCAACATCAAAAGATGGACTGGAAGATAGCGTTACATGTGGGTGGACAACATCAAGAGATAGACTGGAAGACAGCGTTACATGTGGGTGGTCAACATCAAGAGATGGACTGGAAGACAACGTTACATGTGGGTGGACAACATCAAGATATGGACTGAAAGACAGCGTTACATATGGGTGGACAACATCGAGAGATAGACTGGAAGACAGCGTTACATGTGGGTGGTCAACATCAAGAGATGGACTGGAAGACAGCGTTACATGTGGGTGGTCAACATCAAGAGATGGACTGGAAGACAGCGTTACATGTGGGTGGTCAACATCAAGAGATAGACTGGAAGACAGCGTTACATGTGGGTGGTCAACATCAAGAGATTGACTGGAAGACAGCGTTACATGTGGGTGGTCAACATCAAGAGATAGACTGGAAGACAGCGTTACATGTGGGTGGTCAACATCAAGAGATGGACTGGAAGATAGCGTTACATGTGGGTGGACAACATCAAGAGATAGACCGGAAGACAACGTTACATGTGGGTGGTCAACATCAAGAGATAGACCGGAACACAACGTTACATGTGGGTGGTCAACATCAAGAGATGGACTGGAAGATAGCGTTACATGTGGGTGGACAACATCAAGAGATAGACCGGAAGACAACGTTACATGTGGGTGGACAACATCAAGAGATAGACCGGAACACAACGTTACATGTGGGTGGTCAACATCAAGAGATAGACCGGAACACAACGTTACATGTGGGTGGTCAACATCAAGAGATGGACTGGAAGACAGCGTTACATGTGGGTGGTCAACATCAAGAGATGGACTGGAAGATAGCGTTACATGTGGGTGGACAACATCAAGAGATAGACTGGAAGACAGCGTTACATGTGGGTGGTCAACATCAAGAGATGGACTGGAAGACAACGTTACATGTGGGTGGACAACATCAAGATATGGACTGAAAGACAGCGTTACATATGGGTGGACAACATCGAGAGATAGACTGGGGGGGCAACGTTGCATGGGACTGGACAACATGAAAGATGAGGTTTGAGACAACGTAGAATGTGTGTGGACAACATCAACTGATGGACTGGAAGACAACGTTACATATGTGTGGACAACATCAACTGATGGACTGGAAGACAACGTTACATATGTGTGGACAACATCAACAGATGGACTGGAAGACAACGTTACATATGTGTGGACAACATCAAGAGATGGACTGGAAGACAACGTTACGTATGTGTGGACAACATTAACAGATGGACTGGAAGACAACGTTACATGTGTGTGGACAACATCAACAGATGGACTGGAAGACAATGTTACATATGTGTGGACAGCATCAACAGATGGACTGGAAGACAACGTTACATATGTGTGGACAACATCAAGAGATGGACTGGAAGACAACGTTACATGTGGGTGGACAACATCAAGAGATGGACTGCAAGATGTTACATGTGGGTAGACAATATCAAGAGATGGACTGGAAGACAATGCTACATGTGTGTAGATAATATCAAGAGATGGACTGGAAGACAATGCTACATGTGGGTGGACAACATCAAGAGGTGGACTGGAAGACAATGTTACATGTAGGTGGCAACATCAAGAGATGGACTGGAAGACGTTACTAGTGGGTGGGCAACATTGAGAAATGGACTGGTAGACAATATTACATTGGGTGAACACCATCAAGAGATGCACTGGAAAACAATTTACATGTGTGTGGACAACATCAAGTGATGTTCTGTAAGACAATGTTACATGTCGGTGGACAACATCAAGAGATGTTCTGTAAGACAATGTTGCATGTGAGTGGACAACATCAAGAGATGTTCTGTAGGACAATGTTACAAGTGGGTGGACAACATTAAGAGATGGACTGGAAGACAATGTTACATGTGGGTAGAGAACATCAAGAGGTGGACTGGAAGACGATGGTACATGTGGCTGCAGAATATCAAGATATGGACTGTAAGACAATGTTACATGTAGATGGACAACATCAAGAGATGGACTGAAAGACATCATTACTTGAGGGTGGACAACATCAGGAGATGAACTGGAAGACAACGTTAAATGAAGATGGACAACACCAAGAGGTGGACTATAAGAAATCTGTATGAGTGTATCGTGATCATACAGCTTGAGTGCATCGTGATCACACAGACCAGAGGCAAGTAGAGGTTCATTGTAGCCAAGTTTGGGCGCGGAGATGGCACTTGATGATGATAATGTTGACGATGACGATGAATACCTAGTTGATGTTTGGTAAAGCACTACATCGGTTCACGCTGCGTCGGTAACTTACGGGGTATGTGAGCTGGTCGCTAAGAAAGCATTGGCAAACTAATGAGCGTAATCTTGCTTAGTACATCAACAGCAGATGAAAAATGCTGGTGTTGACTGCAACGTCCTGTAAGGGATATGTATAACAACAAAAAAGCACTATATGATTATCATTATGCCGCTGCTGATGATAATGATGATGACGATACATGTTATGGTATTGACTATGATGATGAATTTATAATGACGACAATGACGAAGACGATGATGACGACGATGAAATTATGATGATGATAACAATATAACCACATGTATATATCTCTCTTACCTACCTTATATTTCAGCGCCCGCCCCTGTTGATAAAATCCTAACAAAATACACCGTGAACAGCCAAGAAACAACAGACCAACAGACAATATAATTCCTTCACTGAAGCTTGTTACAAACAAGGACACACACACACACACACATACATACACACACACACACACACATACACACACACACACACACACACATACACACACACACTCACACACACACGGACTGACCACTCCACAGCCAACACAGGTATCAAACTAGTTCAGCAACGACAGTCCCTTGTACCCAACAACATCGCTTTCCTCCTGATTCATTATCTGTAGTGTTCCGGAGAGCCGAGTGGTTAAGTCACTTGAGATTCTTTCATGTCGGTTGCTGGGGGGACTGGAAGAACACTCAAGGCCTTGCTCCAGTGGTGCTCCACTCCTACACTCGAAGATTGTTAAATAACATCGAGGTGGTAGACGGACATGCAAGGAGCACAACAAGCGGAGCAGTACAGGGAGAAATACGGCTGGATGACTAGATAGGCCTAGGTGTCTGTCTGTCTGGTTGTCTGCAATTCTATCTATCTGTATGTCTGTCTGCCTGTCGATCTATCTGGCTATTTTTCAGCCTAACTACTTGTCTCTACCCACTGTCCGCCTGCGTACCTATATGTCTGTCTGTCTGTCTGTCTGTCTACTTTACTATCCTTTCAGCCTGCCTGCTTGTCTATCTGTCTGCCTGCCTGCCTACCATTTTGTTTGCTTATCTATCAAATAATCTATATATCTCTGACCTCTCTCTGTCTGTATAACTGTGTGTCTGTCTTGTCTGTCTGTCTGTCCATCTGTCTGTCTGTTTATCTGACTGCCTATTTGTTTGTCTGCTTGCTTTTCCTATCTGCCTGTCTATCTGTCTGTCTGCCTGCCTGCCTGCCTGTTCATCGGTCTGTCTGCCTGCCTGCCTGTTCATCTTTATGTCTGCCTGCTTGCCTGTTCATCTTTATGACTGCCTACCTGTTCATTTATATGTCTGCCTGCCTGCCTGTCTATCTGTCTCTATGCCTGCCTAACTGTCTATCTGTCTGTCTAACTGCCTGCCTGCCTGTCTGTTTATCTACTGTCTGCCTGCCTGCTTGTTTATCTGTCTATCTGTATGATTATCTGTCTGCCTGCCTGCCTGTTCATCTGTCTATCCGCCTGCCTACCTGTCTATCTTTCTACACGCCCGCCTGTCTATCTGTCTGTCTGCCTGTGTATCTGTCTGCCTGTTAATCTGTCTCCCTGTATATTGAGCTGTCTGCCTGCCTGTTCATTTGTCTGCCTGCCTGTTCATCTGTCTGCCTGCCTGTTTATCAGTCTGTCTGCATACTTGCCTGTCTATCGGTCTGTCTGCCTGCCTGTTCATCTGCCTGCCTGCCTGCCTGCCTGTTCATCTGTCTGCCTATTCATCTGTTCATTTATATGTCTGCCTGCCAGTTTGTCCAGTTTGTAGTTTAATTGTTCAGTATAATTGTTCAGTATAATTGTTCAGTATAATTGTTCATTATAATTGTTTAACTATAATTGTTCACTATATATGTGTGTGCGTGTGGGAGCGAGAGAGAGAGAGAGAGAGAGAGAGAGAGAGAGAGAGAGAGAGAGAGAGAAAGTGGGTGTTAGAGAGAGGGAGAGAGTGGATGCGTGTGTGCGCACGTGCATGCGTGTGTGTGGAGAGAGTGATTGAGCGAGAAATGGTGGGGGAATGTGTCAGTGCATGCATTTGTACGTGTTTGTGTGAGAGTGAGTGAGGGAATGTTGGCGTGCGTGCGTTCATGTGCATGCGTTCATGTGTATGTGTATGTGTGATAGAGTGTGATTGAGAGAGTGAGTGTGTGTGTGTGTGTGTGTGTGTGTGTGTGTGTGTGTGTGAAGGATTGTGTGTTAGAGAGTTAGACAGTGGGAGAGTTGATGTGTTAGTGTATGTGTGTGAGCGCGTGCATGCGTGTGAGTGTGTGTATATGAAAGAATAGAGAGAGAGAGAGAGAGAGAGAGAGAGAGAGAGAGAGAGAGAGAGAGCTGAGCAGATGCATGTCATGTAACACGCATGTTATGTAACACGCGAATCCATATGTTTGTGTATTCTCATCTGTCATATTATCAGTTAAATACCATTTGATTTTATCATGCATAATATAAACTAATGTTCATTACTGTAGTTTGAGTGAGAGAGTCAGTGAGTGTGAATGAGAGACAGAACGAGTGAGCGTGAGAGTGAATGAGTGAGCGGGAGAGTGAATGAGTGAGCGGGAGAGTGAATGAGTGAACGGGAAAGTGAATGAGTGAGCGGGAAAGTGAATGAGTGAGCGGGAGAGTGAATGAGCGGGAGAGTGAATGAATGAGCGGAAGAGTGAATGTGTGAGCGTGAGAGTGAGTGAGTGTGTGTGTGTGTGTGTGTGTGAGAGAGAGAGAGAGAGAGAGAGAGAGAGAGAGAGAGAGAGAGAGAGAGAGAGAGAGAGAGAGAGAGAGCATCACTATTTTTACGTCACATACATTTTATGTACACATTTTTCTCCATGTTTAACATTTTTATGAGACTGCTCATGACAAGTGTCAGTGTATATGTGTGAGTAAAGTGTGAGAGTTTCTTCATACTAGTTTCAATACTATCGTGAGACATTTTATATGTGTCTAGATGTGAGGAAGTGTGAGTGTATGTGGAGGATATGTGTGAGTGTGGGGATATGTGTGGGTAGTGGGTGTGTGGGTGGGGGGTGTGTGGGTGGGGGTATGCGTTTGGATGGGTTGGGGTGTGTTGGTTTTGGTGGGTAGTGGTATTTGTGGGTGTTGGTGGGATGTGTGGATGGATGTGTGGGGGTGAAAGTAGGGGTGTTGGAATGGGTGTGGGGGATGTGTGTATGGGTGGAGGATATGTGTATGGGACGGATGCAGGGGATGTGTGTTTATGTGGGTGGAGATGTGTGGACGGTTTGAGGAAGTATGTGTAGGAGGCGGGGTTGTGTGGGTAGGGGATTGTGTTGGGTGGATTGGGGATGCAAGGGTGGGTGGGGAGAAGTGTATGGTGTGTGGGTTTGAGATATTTGTGCGGTGTGTTGGTGGGGGATGTGTGAATGATGTGTGGGTGGAGGGTATGTTTGTGGAGGTATGGGTGGAGGATAGTGTGTGGTGTGGGGGATGTGTGTGATGGGTGCGGGGAATGTGCGTATGAATGGGGTATATGTATGGGTGAGTAAGGGATTGTGGTGGTTGGGGGAAGTATGTGGGGGAGTGTTGGTGGGAGATGTGTGTGTTTGGATGGGGAATGTGTGGGTGGGGGTGTGTGAGTGAGTGGCTTAGGGATGTGTAAGTGGGTGAGGGAGTTGTATGTGTCGGGGTGGGATGTGTGAGTGGGTGGAGGATGTGTGTGGGGTAGGGGTATTGTGATCGAGAGATGTTTGGTTGGGGGGGGGGGGTGTGTGGGTGCGTAGTGGAGAATGTATGCGTGAGTGAGTGTGTGTTGGTGGACGGGTAGGGAATGCGTGTGTGGGTGGGGAGAGGTGTGTGGTGTGTTGGTTGGGGATATTGTGTGGGTGAGGTATGTGTGTGTGGGTAGGGGATTTTTGTGTTTTGTTTTGTTTTTGTGTTGTGTGAGTGGGGGTATGTGGGGTGGATGGGTAAGGGTATCTGTGTGGGTGTGGGTGGGAATATTGTGTGGTATCTGGGTGGGGGATATGTGTGTGGTGTGTAAGTGGGGATGTGTTGGTGAGGGATATGTGTGTGTGTGATGCGTGGGTTGGGAATAGTGCATGATAGGAGGTGTATGTGATGTGCGGGTGGGGGATTGTGTGGTGGGGGATTAGGTTAAGGCATGTGTGGGTGGGTGGAAGTTGTATGTGTGGGTGGTGGGGTGTGTGTTAGTGGATTGGGGATGTATGGGTGGTTAGAGAGATGTGTGTGTGTGGGGTGAGGGTAGGGACATGTCAGTTGGTGGGGATGTGTGTGTATGGTTTGGGAATGTGTGAGTGGATGTGCGATGTGTGGGTTGGTGGGGGATTGTGTGCATGGGTGGGGAATATGTTGTCGATGGAGATGTGGCTGGGGGATGGGTGGTTTGAAGTGTGGGTGGGGAGAGGATGTGTGGGGTAGTATGTGTATGTGGATGGGCGTGGGATGTGTGGGTTGGTGGGGGAATGTTTGTGGGTGGCGAGTGTGTTTTGGTTGGGGGATCAGGTGAGGGCAGTGTGTGTGGGTGGGGGATGTGCGGGAGGGGGATGCATGTTTGTCTGTCTATCTATCTGCCAAACAATATATTTTTCACTTCCCTCTCATTATCTTGCCTGTCTATCTGTCTATCAACCTGTTTGTCTATCTGTCTGGCTGCCTGTTTGTCTAGCTGCATACCTGCCTACCTTTTTGTCTGTCTGTCTGTCTACCTATCAAATAATCTATCTATCTCTAACCTCTCTTTGCCTGCCTGCCTTTCTGTCTATCTGTTTGCCTGTCTATATATCTGTTTGCATGTCTGTTTGCATGTTTGCTCGTCTGTCTGTCTGTGGATGGGTATGGGATGTGTGGGTCGGTGGTGGATGTGTGTGTGTCGGTGGGGGATGTGTGCGTGGGGGTTGTGTGCGTGGGGGATGTTTGTTTGACTGGGTGGTTGTGGGATGTGTGGGTGTGGGTGAGTGGGTAGGTGGATGCGTGTTGATGGGTTGGTGGGGGATGAGTGGAGTGTGTGTGGGTTTGGAGATTGGTGTGTGGGTGGGGATGTATGGGTGGGCGATGTGTGTGTGGGTGAGGAGATGTGTGTGGATGGAGGATGTGTGTGTGGGGCATGTGTGTGGGTGGGGTATGTGTGTGGGTGGGGATTGTGGGTTTGTGTTTGGGATGTGCGGGTGGGTGGGTAGGGATGCATGTGGGTGGGTGTGTATAGGGATGTGTTTGGGGAGATATGTGTTTGGAGGTGTGTGGGGAGATGTATGTGTGTGTGTGTGTTTGTGTGTGTGTGTGTGTGTGTGCACATAAGTAAACATTTTTCATTTAGTTTGTGATTGTGATTGAGTATATGTATATGCGAGGGAGTTCTGTATTTGTGTGTTATCGAGTGAGTGCAAAACTATACGTTTGTGCAAATGATGTAAGTAGGTATGCAGGTATGTGTGTTTTTACAAATGTACGTATGCACATGTGTCTGCCTGTCTCATAACATGGTAAAATGCATTGTTTATGTTTACAACATTCGTTTGATATTGTTTATTTTTCTTCTTTCCCTATGTGAATGCATCATGCACTATTGGTGAACGAAAGAATGAGTGATTGGAAGGGCCGAATGTAAGACGGGCCTGCGTGCCCAAGTTGTTACCCTTTGAAAATAAAGTTCGTTCGTTCGTTCGTTCTGTCTATCTACCAAACAATATATCTTTCTCTTACTTCTCTCTGCCTGCCTGCCTGTCTATCCGTCTGACTGTCTGACTGTCTCCCTGCCTGACTGCCTGCCTGAATGTCTATCTGTTTCTCTGTATGTGAGGCAGCATATATGTGTGTGGATGGATGGGTGTGTCTATGTGTGTCTGTGTGTGTGTGTGTTTATATGTGTGGATGTATGTGTGTGTGCATTTCTGTATGTGTGTATGGGTGTATATGTGTGTATACATGTGTGTATCTGAGTGTGCCTCTGTTTGTGTATGTCTGTACGTTTTTTAAGGTTTGCGTTCATGTGTTTTTATATGTGTTTATATGTGTGTGCGTGTGTATATGTGTGTATGTATGTGTGTATGTATTTGTGTGTGCTCGTATGTGTATGTGTATATGTTTGTGTGTGTGTGTAAGTGTGCATGCATGCAGTGTATGCGAGGGAGTGTGTATTTGTGTTTTATGTGAGTACGTGTGCGTAAGTATGTGGATGTGTGTAGGTGTGTTTATGTGCGTGGGTATATGTGTGTATTTGCGTGTGTATGTTATGTGTGGGAGTGTGTGTGTATGTACATGTGTGTGTGAGAGGAGAGAGAGAGAGAGAGAGAGAGAGAGAGAGAGAGAGAGAGAGAGAGAGAGAGAGTTGAGCGCACGCATGTCATCTAACATGCTGTTCCATATTTTTTGAGTATTCTAATTTTCATATTATCACGTTGAATGCCACTTCATTTTAACATGCATAACATTAACACATGTAAATTACTGTAAAGTGAGTGGGAGAGTTAGTGAGAGAGAGAGAGTGTGTGTGTATGTAAAGAGAGAGAGAGAGAGAGAGAGAGAGAGAGAGAGAGAGAGAGAGAGAGAGAAGAGAGAGAGAGAGTTGAATTGCATCACTAATTTTTACGCTACACAATGTATATGTACAATTTTTTCTCCATTTCTTACAATTTTTGCGAGAATGCTCACGACAATCTTCAGTGTCTCAACTGTGTGTGAAGTGTGGGAGTTTGTTCTTATTAGTTTTAGTGATCATGTATGTGTGTAGATGTGAGGATGTTTCTGTGGGTGTGTATGTGAGGGATGTGTGTGGGGTGTGGGGAATGTACGTGTGGAGGGGTTGTGTGTGGGGGATGTGTATGGGTTGATGGGTGATGTGTGGATGGGTGAAGGGATGTGTAGTCGGTGGGGGATGTATGTGTGTGTGAGAGATGTTTGTGTGTGTGTGTGTGGGGGGGGGGGGATATATTTGGGAGGATTGTTTGAAGTATGTGGGTGTTGGAGGGTTGGGGGGTGTGGGTAGGGAATGTGTATTCTGGTGGGTGAATGGGTGTGTAGGAGATTGTGTGGGTTGGGGATGGGTGTGTAATGGGTGTGGTGGATGAGTGAGGGGGGGGGGGGGTATCTGTGATTGGGATATGTCTGTTTGGGTGGGAGTGTGTGAGTGTGGATGGGATAAATGTGAATGGGTGGAGGACGTATGTGTGGGTGGTGAGGATGTTTGTAGGTGGGGGGTGTGTGGGTTGGTGGGGAGATGTGTGTGTGGATGAGAGATTTGTGGACGGGGATGTGTATGAGGAATGCATATGGGAAATGTATGTGTGTGTGGGGGGATGTGTTTATGGGGGGAGTTTTGTGTGGGATGGGAGATGTGTGAGAGATGGGGGAGGTTTGGAATGTGCAGGTGGATGCCGGATGTATGTGAGGATGGGGAGTGTGTTTTTGGCTGGGTGGTTGGGGTGTGTGTGGATGGGAGAGTATATGAGAGATGCATGTGTTGATGGGCGGGTAGGTGATGTGTGGTGTAAGTGGTTGATGGATGAGTACGTGAGTGGGTGGATGTGTGTGAGAGATGAGTGTGTGGTTGGGGGATGTGTGTGTGGTTGGGGGATGTGTGTGTTTGTGGGAAGATGTGTGTGGGTGGGGTATATGTGGGTGGTGGGACGTGTGTGGGTGGGAGGTGTGTGTCTTTGGGTGTTATGTGTGGGGGATATGCACCTTTGCAGGTGGGGAGATGTGTTTGTGGGTGGAGATGTGTGTATAGGTGGAGGATGTGTAGTTGAGAGGTGGCGGATATTGGGTGGGTGAGTGGGTGTAGGTTGGCTGATGTGTGTGTGGGTGGGTGGGGAAAATTGTGAGGGTGCAGGATGTATGTATGGATAGGTGAGGGATGTATGGGTTGACGGGGCTATGTGTGTGTGGTTTTGTGATGTGAGATTTGCTGGGTGGTTACGGGTGTGTGGGTGGTTGGTGAAGAATATGTGGGTGGGTGTGTGAGTGTCGGTTATAGTATGGGTGGGGGATGTATGTGTGGGTGGGGAAATGTGTGTGTGGGGGAGAATGGTGGGTGGGTGGCGGCATGTATGTTTGCCTGAGTCTGTGTGAGTGCGTGGAGGTATGTGTGGGTGGGTGGGGTGTGGTGGGTGAGAGATGTGTGGGTGGCTGAGGGATGTGTGTGGCTGCGGGGTGTGAGGGTGGATGGGGGATGTGTCTCACAACATTGCAATATGCACTGTTTATGTTTACAACTTTCATTTGACAATGTTTTTTTGCCCATGTGAATGTACCATGCGTAATATGCATTGTTTATGCTACAAAATCCATTTGACAATGGTTTTTTTCCTCTATGTAAATGTAACATGCACATTTGATGAATGAAAGATGAGTGATAGAAAGGGCCGAATGTAAGACGGGCCTGCGTGCCCAATTTGTTACCCTTTTAAAATAAAGTTCGTTCGTTATGTCTGTCCGCCTATCTGTCTGTCTGCGAGCCTTCCTGCCTGTCTATCTATCTGTCTGCCTGTCTGCTATCCTGTTCACCTTTCTGCCTGTCTGCCTGCCTGACTTTCTGCCTGTCATCTGTCTGTCTGCTTGCCTTTCTGCCTGTTCATAGGTCTGTCTGCTGCCTGCTTGCTTGTTTCTCTGTCTGTCTGCTTGCCTGTATGTTCATCTGTCTGTCTGCCTGCCTACCTGCCTGTTCATCTGTCTGTCTGCCTGCCTGTTCATCTGTCTGCCTGCCTGACTGCCTGTTCATCTGTCTGCCAGCCTGTTTATCTGTCTGTCTGCCTGCCTACCTGTTCAAATATCTGTCTACCTGCATTAATGTTCATCTGTGTGACTGCCTGCTTGCTTGTCTATCTGTCTATATGCCTGCCTGCCTGCCTGTCTATCTGTCTGTCTGCCTGCATGCCTGTCTATCTGACTGACTGCCTGCCTGACTGTTCATCTGTTTGCCTGCCTGCCTGCCTGTCTGTTCATCTGTCTATCTGCCTGCCTGCCTGTCTATTTGAGCGTCGTCTAGCTGACATAAATTACAACATATTGCAGAAGTTTTGTTCTCACAACAACATACAGTTCATCAACAACACACCGGTGTTTACTTCACAGTCTGGAGCACCTAAAAAGCTACTTTATAATGATCAAGTACATTTGTCTACATTGGGCACCAGCTTGCTCGCCAAAAATATCAAATACCCAGAACGTACACAACCTACATCCAATACTGAATCGCGTAGGACACTTTTAGCTACACCACCTCAAACTCAAGCCAGACGACATACTCCCGCCACATCAAGTACCAATAGGCCAGAAGAGAGCAGACCACTCATAACCACGGCACCTGATATCAAAGCCAGGCGGAAGATTTCCACCACACCAAATCCGTACAATACGCTCTCTTTCACACAGGAGGGTGATAATTATGAAGATACGTTTCCTGCTCTCCACAGCAAGGATCAATCCAGCAGTAACAACAACGGGCCACCGCAGTCTCCGGTTAGCCACGAATCAGATCCTGTAATTGGAAGTCGTTACACACCCGTGAGAAATCAACAGTATCCATTCCATTGTAACCCAGAGTTGTTATACCTCACACGTTTTAGCCCAGCTTGAGGCTGAGGTATGGCTTGAGGTTAAGCTTCAAAATCGCATACCCCTAGTAGTTGGCTATCTTTATCGAAAGCCCAGTGCAGGAAATATCTGGTATGAAAAATTCACCACTTTGATGGATGTAGTCTTTAGTAATGCTAGAAAAGTAATACTGCTAGGCGACTTCAACATAGACAATAACAAATCAAACAAAACATGGGAAAACAGAGTCATATAACTTCCAACAGTTAGTCAAACAAGCCACTAGAATTTAAAAAAAATCATCTGCAACACTTATAGATCATATCTATAACACGTGTGCTGACAACATCACAGAATTTACTGTACCTATTAATGCAATGAGCGATCACTACCCAGTATGTTGCATGTGGTCGAAAAGAGGTACCAAAACTCCCAAACACAAACATATAAGTATAAAATATAGAAATTACAAAAACTTCAATCAAGATGCCTTTTTACAAGACTTGCTCAACTCATCTCTGGACTATGTTTACCAGCTTCCTGACCCAGATGATGCTCTGGACCACTGGCTGAAGACCTTTCTAAGCGTATTTGATAAGCATGTTCCATTTAAGGAAGTTCATGTTAAACATCACACTAAGCCCCCGTGGATCACACAGGAGGTAGTTGAACTTATGAGAGACCAGGACAGTGCACATAAAAATAGAGATCTAACTATGTACCGTAGTCTGAGAAACAAAATTCAATATGTTATTCTAAAGTAAATAAAAACTATTATAAGAACTTAATAATAGATAAAACCAACACTAAAGATATATGAAAAGCAATTAATACCTTGACAAACAAACACAAATCATCACAATCGTTACCATCAAATCAGGTTACATGTGATCAATTCATTAGTTTCTTTCAGTCTGACATAAACCAACTGAAGGCTGCAATACCAGATGTGCCTCATGATATATCTTTATTATCATCATTCTGTGAGAGCAAATCCTATGGAGACATTCCCACAAACATACCGCTAATGACGACCACTGAAGTATTTACTCATCTCAGTAACCTAAAAAATAATAACTCATCAGGGCTAGTTGGAATCAGTAATCGGATCCTTCGCTATGCGGCACCAGCGATCTCCGAGTCACTAACTTCTTTATACAATCAGTGTCTCACCAAAGGTCATTTCCCATCAGCCTTTAAAATCGCTAAAGTGTATCCTCATTTAAAAGCTGGTTCATTTGTCGATTGCATCATGAGTAATTATAGGCCAATTTCCATATTATCCTCTGTATCCAAACCTGACAGTCAGTCAGGATTTCGGCCAAAATATTCCTGCCATAGGGCCCTAACAAACATGATAGAAAACAGGCATCAAAATATTAACAACAATTCTCTATGTGGAACGATGTTTATAGACTTTAAAAAAGCATTCGATATGATAGATCATACTATCCTAATTAAAAAACTAGAAACAATGAAAGTAAGCTTTAATATAGTGACATTAATAAACTCATTCTTATGAGACAAAAAAGAAGTAGTATCACACAATAAATCTCTATCCCTAGCTATTACCATTAATATTGGAGTACCTCAGGGGTCTATTCTTGGCCCTTTGTTATTTGCCATTTATATAAATGATCTTCCCTTATATTTGTCATCGTCCTGTGATCTATTTGCAGACGACTTTACAGTATATACAAACGCTATTGATCGTAATGTGCTAGAATTATCCTTGCAACAGGAAATAAATAGTGTAGTTAACTGTAGTCATGCAAACCGCATGCAAATTAACATTACTAAAACAAAATCTATCTTAATAGGAACCAGGCAAAGACTTCACACTCTAAACTCGCAGAGAACTCTTCAGCTGCACATTGGTAGCACGCCTATAGAAAGTGTAACCGAGCACAAGGCACTGGGTCTTATCAAACCCTATCCTTTAATTCCCATGTTCATGCTCTAGTTAAACAAACAGCCAAAAAAATATACCAACTTGCCAAAATTAAAAACTTATTCGACGAAAACACAAGAAATATATTCTATACTTCCCACATACAAACACATATTGATTATTGCTCCACAATCTGGGATGGATGCTCCAACTCAATAACAAAACGCCTTTATTCACTCCAGAAAAGGGCAGTGCGTCTAATCAATGGTGATAAGTTTACAGACAATTCTAACCTACATGAACGTCTTCAGTTATTCCATCCATACATCATGTGCCATGCCGGTAAGTGTGGGCGGTCATGTTCTGCCATCTCACTCGATCACCAGAGTCGTGGATCAGCTCCGTGTTTCTGTCTCGACCATGCCACAAGGCCAAGCCATCCAGTTACTTGCTTCTAGGTCTTCCCCTGGGTCTGTTCCCCTCGATCTTAAAAGTTGTCACCAAGTTCTCCAACTCATTTCTTCTCATAACATGCCCAAAAAATTGTGACTTTCTACGTCTAATGTCTCTAATCAGTTTACGATCTTCATTTGTTTCTTGAAGGACTTGTTCATTGGTCTTTCTGGCTGTCCATGGTATTCTTTGCATTTTCCTAAGAAACCACATTTCTACAGCCATCAGATGGCTTTCAGACTGACTGCTCATTGTCCAAGCTTCACATCCATATAAAAGTACAGGTTCTATGTAGCATCTCAACACTCTTTTTCTCGTTTCAATTGACATCATTTTATTGGTCAGTATGTTTTTCATCTTGCTAAAGGCTACTTTTGCCATGGCGATTCTTGTTCTAATCTCTTCAAGACATCTCCCATCAGATGTTATTACTGTTCCGAGATAATTGTACCTATTCACTTGTTGAAGAATATTCCCATTTACTTGTATATTACATTGTGGTATTTCGTTCTTCCTAGTGACGACCATAATCTATGTCTTTTTACAATTTAATTCTAACCCTAGTTGTTCACTTCAGTTACTGCCACTCAACAAACGCTTACTTTTTAATAAGTCTAAACTAACTCACAAAATCCTATTTCAAAATGCCCCAAGCTACCTTTGGCCATTGTTTAAATATAAAGCAGGACATAGCGAACGACTAAATATACTTCAAGACCCTAAACCTTGGATAGACTTATATAAAACAAGCTTACCATACTCTGCCATTAAGCTGTGGAATAATCTTCCACAAGAAATCAAAGACAACACCAATCCTTATACATACTGTCGCAACCTGTTTGAACACTACCTCAGGACAGACTACATGCCCCCTTAAAAAAATAATAATTGTAAATTATCTCGAAGGACAACTAGCCAAGAAAAAAAAAAACATTCCCATATGTGTGGCACGTTACACCCACCTTGGGTATTTATGATGCCCATGTTAAACATTGCCTCAACGAGTCATGTATTATTGATTATTTTTCATGCGTTTTAATGCTTATTGTTCTTTTGTTGTTACAAAATTGCTTCATAAGAGATGTTGAATGAAAGAATGTATGAGAGGAAATAGAGAAGAAGGGCAAAATGTCAGACGGGCCTGCGTGCCCAATTTTAAACCCTTTGAAAATAAAGATTTTCATTCGTTCGTTCTTTCGTTCTGTATGCCCGCCTGTTCACCTTTCTGCCTGTTCATCTGTCTGCCTGTCTGTTCATCTGTCTGCCTGCATGCCTACCTGTCTTTCTGTCTGTCTGCCTGACTGTTCATCTAAATGCCTGCTCATCCTTCTGCCTGCCTATTCATATTTACTCACTCCAGACACGGGCCATGAGTCTAATTTATAGCAAACATTTATCTGACAATCCTAGCCTGTATAAACGCCTTCAGTTACTACCACTCCGCAAACGCCTGCTTTTCAATAAAGCTAAACTAATTCACAAAATCCTGCATCGGAATGCCCCAAATTACCTTTGGCCATTGTTTAAATATAATGCTAGACACAGTAAACGTTTAAATATATTACACATTCCGAAGCCTAGGATTGACTTATACAAAACAAGCTTAACGTACTCTGCAGCTCAGCTGTGGAACAATCTTCCACAAAAGACATCACCAATCCCTATTCATATAATCGCAAATTATTCGAACACTATCTTAGTACGGATTACCTTCCCCCTTAATAATAGAGATAATAATAATAATAACAAAACCCTAGTATAACAGCCAGTCCCCTTTTGGTATGCCAGTATATTCCACATGGCTAATAACAAGTGTCAGACCATTATCTAATATTACTGTGTCGTGTAGTTTTGATGTTCGCATTTTGCCCATGCCTTTATAATGCATATCTTTTATATTGTTGCTGTTCTCTGTTAGCCTTGAATGATATGTGAACGAAATAATTTATGAAAGAGAGTGATAGAAGGGCAGAATGTTAGACGGGCCTGCGTGCCCAATCCTAAACTTTTGAAAATAAAGATTGTTCGTTCGTTCGTTCGTTCGTTCTGCCAGCCTGCCTGCTTGTTCATCTGTCTATCTGCCTGCCTGTCCATCTGTCTGTCTACCTGTCTGCCTGTTCATGTCTGTCTGCCTACCTGCCTGTTCATCTGCTACCTGCAGGCATGCCTGCCTGCCTGTTTATCTGTCTGTCTGCATGTCTGCCTGTCTATCTCTCTGCCTGCCTGCCTGTTTATCTGTATGTCTGCCTGCCTGCTTGTTCATCTGTCTGTCTGCCTGCCTGTCAATCTGTCTATCTGCATGCCTGCCTGTTCATAGTCTGCTTGTCAATCTGTCTATTTGCATGCCTGTCCGCCTGATTGTCTGTCTATCTATCTATCTTTTTTTTTTTTTTTTGCATATCCTTTACAGGACATCGCTGTCAACACCAGCATCTTTCAGCTGTATGTTGATTTCTTGACAAGATTACGCTCAGTAGTTTGCCATTGCTTTCTGAGCGGCCGGCTCACGTACCCCGTAAGTTACCGATGCGATTCGAACCACTGTTGATTCTCACCGTCATCACGTTACCCACGAGAGTATACGAGATTACGGAGAAAAGTCATAACCTCTAAGCCACGAAGGCGGCGTCTATCTATCTACCAAACAATATATCTATCTCTTCCCTCTCCCTATCATGTCTGTCTGTCTGCATATCTGTCTGCATGTCTGCCTGTCTGTTTGTCTGTCTGTCAATCTATATGTCTGCCTGTTTGTCTGTCCGTCTGTCAGTATGTCCTATATTGTTCTACATTGAGATTCACGTCATACCGTCTCGTATTGTTGTACATTTGTCATCACGTCATAACTTCCTACGGGTTTTCTGCGACCACTGCAGAAACCCTCGCATCAAATGTCCAGTCACATCTGGAGAAATGACCGCTAGAGACGGGCGCAGATTCGATCCACGCCGGCTAGTTTACGGACGCTTGCCCACATGTTAATCAGAGCTCACGGGAGACCTGCTCCGCTATCTTATCCTCCCTGAACCTGTCAGCACTGACTGACACGTAATGCCACGCCTTCCTTCAGTGCCGACACTCACAGAACGGCCGAGGGGTAGTCGAGCAACAAATTGTTGAAGCACTCGCTCTCTGACTCGGGGTTATGTTAAACATATATGCTAAACTCGGGTACGGACGGCAGACGGCAGCGTGGTTCCTAGTCCAGCTAGGCATTCTTAAAGACGCAGGTTTAAATCACCTGTGTTTTGACTGGGCTGCAGCCAATTGCTTATCTCTGGGAGGTATCAGGTAGGGTTGTACAGTTGTCAGTTGTCAGAACTTAGTCCTAGGTGATTGCGTCGGGTTCGACTCTACTAACTCGCCTCGTAATTTGTTTCGTGGTTCGTCTGCCACACACGCGGTTATGTTTTTAACACTTGCCTTCCGCTTCGGATATGAACTCGCTACATCGACGATACAGGAATGATAGATGTAAGCACGCCACGTATAGTGGAGCGCAATGTGCATCATATATACAGGTGGCATACCATGGGTGCGATTTCCGTGGTTTAAATATTTCACAGCTCTTTGCGTGCACTCTGAACCATGTCTTCTGTTCACTCGAGTCCGAATAGAATGTTACGTCGTCTTCCTCCACTAATCTTCTCACCAGACGACCAAAGAAAGCTGTTTGTTCTCTTTCTTATTGTTGTATATACTGTTCTAGTGGGAGACTCCGCGGCGAAGTGGTCAAGCCGTCTGCCTCGGGCTCCGAAGGTTGTGGGTTAAATTCCGGGCCGCATCCTTCGGTTCACGAGTGCATTTTTCGGAGACTCCTGAGGGTCGTCGCTGGAGCTACGGAGATCGTGCTTTGTGTGGCGCTTTCCGCGTTGAGGAAAGAGACTGAGCCATATGGGATAAAAACCCGATGCAATGACTTTTAAGCGACTTTTTTTTTTAGTTCTAGTTTTATGAGCCTTTTCCAGACAATCGTTGTTAGTTACTCTGGCAGTCCAAGGAATTCACAACATTGGTCTCAGGGACAACATCTTAATGAATTGTTCAAAGTCTGTCCTCATTTATACATTTACATTCCAAGATTCACTGCCATACAGCAAAACAGGTTATATATAGCACTTCAGCACTCTCTTTCTTACATTTAATTATAGTGACTTATTGTATAAGGTACTGTTTATTTTCTGAAATGCAGCTTTTGCTTGCCCTATTCTGTTCTCAATCTCCGTCATGCAACGCCCACCTGATGTTGAAATTGGGAGCGGTATTCACAATTATCCACTAGGATCGGCAATTTACCTTCTATAGTTATTTCATATTTTGGTGCCATCTTTTCATTTTCATATATTCATTTTATCTGTTTCCTTGATATTCAAGAGAGATCCTTTTTCTGTTTTTCACAAAAGTATTTGTAGACTTTTTGCATTTGCAGCCATCAACACAATATCATCTGCATAGCGTAGATGGTTTCTATTATACCCTCCAGCTCGTATTCCTGGCCTCTCTTTGATCTATCGGATTATTATGTCGCTATAGCGAAAGAAGAGATCCGGGGACAAAACACACACCTGTCACACTTCCTGTGTTATTTGTTCTACAACTATCTCTATATTTCCCATTTTAATTGTTGCTATATGTTTCCAGTAAATATTCTTTATTATTCTTAGATCTCTCCCATCAAAATTAATATTGCCCAACATTATGAACATTTCATCATCATCATTATCAGCGATAAGCGTGGGCGGTCATGTTTCGTCATCTCACACGATCACCAGAGTAGTGTATCGGCTCTGTCTTCTTGTTTCGATTATGCAATATGGCCAATCCATTCTATCCTTGCTCTGTTCCCATCAGTCATGCCAATTGTCACTAAGTTTTCAGGGTTATACGGTGTGCGCAAAAAATCTTAACTGTCTACGCATAATTTTCAAATCAGTTTACTATTTTCATTTGTGCCTTGTAGGACTTGCTCATTGCTTTTTGTCTCTCTGTCCCTTTTTCTCATTGCAATTGACGGTTTTATAGTGGTCAGTATGTTTTCCATCTTGCAACAGGCTGCCTTCGCCATGGCGATTCGTGTTCTAATCTCGTCAAGGCATCTCCCATCGGGTGTTCTCATCAGATGTTATGACTGTTCCTAGATAGTTGTTTTGATTCACTCGTTTAATTTAACATTAACTCAATGGTAAGTTACTTGACTTCGAGTTCAAAGATTGTTAATTTAACGTTAATTTAATGGCAAGTCTAACCAGCTTCACTTTAATTGTGCATTACTTTACTGTAAATCATGAAATCATGACAAAGTAACAGTCGCAGTTTTCATCAAACACGGTTACACACTTTCCGTTGCATTACCATGTACAAAATTCTGAACGCTTCCTTTAACTTTGTCGAGTATTTAGTTCATAAACAAACACAGTGTATTGTTTAGCGCTCATAGAACTTTAGAAGTGAGAAGAAGGAAGTAGAGACTAGAGGACGCACTAGACAATATAAACATTTAAAGCTATAGTTACCTGTCACATCCAAACGGCGACGGAGCTGGTCGATTGGCTGGGGAGGGAGCAGAGGAGGAACAGCCTGATGTGCCCATTACATACCACCAGAGGAGAGGAGGGCCACCGAACCTTGCTCAGGACGGCTGCAGCGTTGTGGACGGACCAGAGCGGGTCATTTTTCTGCGCCTCAGAACAGGACACAATAGATTACGCAGCCACATGTATGCAGAATTCAAGATTGGTGACTCAGCCATGTGCACATGTGGTTTGGCGTCGCAGACAGCAGAGCACATACTCCAGGATTGCCCAAACTACGGCATGTCCGGGCGAGCCTTCTGGCCTGGAGAGACGACAGTGGAGGATGGGCTCTATGGACCGCTGGGTGAGCTGGAGAAGACTGTTGGAATCATGCAAGAGACAACATTGCAGTTATAAACATATTTCAGGCGAACGAAAGAAGAAGAAGAAGAAGAAGAAGAAGAAGAAGAAGAAGAAGAAGAAGAAGAAGAAGAAGAAGAAGAAGAAGAAGAAGAAGAAGAAGAAGAAGAAGAAGAAGAAGAAGAAGAAGAAGAGAACGGAGGAGCAAATTGATCACCATGGTCTGGCAAGAATGCGACAGCGAGGGGTGACGAGGGGATCTGGCCGAAGATCGACGCTCAGAGGAAAAGCGAGACGGACATATAATCAGATTGCTACTGGTACTATTAGTCTTGGAACTCTTCGCTGGCTGCTGAGGATGGGGACGGAGCGCTTATGGGAATGCCCCGAATGCTGTGATGTCGGTTCCTAAATCAATCAATCATTTGAGAATTTCGTGGACAGAGAAGAAATGTTGAGAGTTTTGTGGACAGAGAAAGAACATTTGGGAATTTCATGGACAGAGCATAACTATTGAGAATTTCGTGGGCAGAGAAGAATTTTGAGAATGTCGTGAACAGAAAAGAAATGTTGGGAATTTGTGAACAGAGAAGAATTGTTGAGCAATTTTTGATCATAGAAGAAATGTTGAGAATTTCGTGAGCAGAGATGTATAACGACCGTGTTATTTCAAATAAATGCCTGTACTAATGTCATGAAGCCGGCTTCGTGGCTTAGAGGTTATTACTTTTCTTCGTAATCTCGTATACTCTCGTCGGTAACGTGATGACGGTTCAAATCAGCAGTGGTTCGAATCGCATCAGTAACTTACGGGGTATGTGAGCCTGCCGCTCAGAAAGCAATGGCAAACTACTGAGCGTAATCTTGCCAAGAGATCAACATACAGCTGAAAGATGCTGGTGTTGACAGCTAAGTCCTGTAAAGGATATGGTTTTTAAAAAAAAAAAAAAAATGCCATGAAGCAAAGAAAGACAAATAATGGTCTTCGGTGAAGTCAAAAATAGCTCCACAACAAACATAACTATAAATCTCATGAACTTTATTAAAATGTCAGAAGTCTAGTTTTAGTTTAGTTTAGTCGTTGGATCAACATCACGGCACACGGTTTAACCCATAAGTGCTCCGTTTTCCTCCTAACTCAAACCTGAGTCTTTTGAAGCTCAGCTCAATGCACGAACTCCGTTGCATCGGCGAGGATCCTGAAATACTTTGGGTAGATTTTTAACTCGAAATTTTGCCCGGGCAGCGCCGTTAGGCTACTCTTTTTCGATTTCCAACTGCCAAGGGATTTTTTACGTGCGCAACAATACACACGGGCGTCCGATCTCACTACCCAGAGACCAGGGGAAATTTTATTACTGGAAGTCCAGGTGGATTTTTTTAATAAATCCCGGTCCCCACCGGGGCCTGAACCCGGGACCTCCAGCACTCGAGGCGGACACCATACCTCGAGCCACTCATCCCCCCCCCCTTGTCAGAAGTCACATGGCCAGTGTCTGTCCAAGGCTATGCAATTGAAGAGGACTGAGGACAACTGAAGAGGACAATGAAGAAAACTGAAGAGGATACTAAGAATATCTGAAGAGGACAATTAAAGAATCTGTAGATGACAATAAGAGATTATGAAGAGGACAATGAGAGAATCTGTAGAGGACAATAAGGACTACTGAAGAAGAAAAAAGGGAAAACTGAAGAGGACAATGAGGACAACGGAAGAAGACAAAAAGGAAAACTGAAGATGGCCAGAAAGAAAACTCTAGAGGACGATGAGAGAATATGAAGTGGACAACGCGGAAAACCGGGAAAACTGAAGATGATAATAAGCGCATCTGAAGAGGACAATGAGAGAATCTGAATAGGACAATGCGAGAATCTGAAGAGGACAACGAGGAAAACTGGAGAAGACAACATGGAAAACCGCAGAAGACAAGAAGGAAAACTGAAGAGGAAAATGGGAGAATCAGAAGAGGACAATGAGGGAGACTGAAAAAGACAATGAGGACTATATTTATTTAACACAAAATTGTTTCAGCTTGTTAACCCTATGTGTTTGATTGTTATCTCGTAGATGTCGTGCCGGATGCATCAATCAAGGCTGCAACAACAGACGGCTGTGGAGTGTTGGCTGTGTGAGTGTTTGTAGTCATGAGATATAAAACACTCAGCATTAATTTATTCTATAGTATATTATTTGCCACTCCAGCCTCACAGTTGATGTCCTGTTGTCACGTCAGCCTCACTGTTGGCGACCTGTTGCTAGTACAGCCTCACTTTTGACATCCTATTGCCACTACAGCCTCACTGTTGGCGTCCTGTTGCATGACAGCCTAACTCTCGGCGTCCTGAGCCGCCCTACAGAAACTCTCAAGAATCATGGAGTGCCTTCTGGACCGCAAGCCCTGCGATTTGACCCGGAAACAGTTGGAGGCAACACTCGCGGCCTACGACTTCCCATTGAAGTCATGTGACTCACAAGTGACGTCATGCAACAATAATTTTAAAACTTATGAGGTGCTGATGAAACCCTATCAGGCCAGGCATCAATTTAATGGCACTGAACTAGCACCTTGCGATACCTCCACCAAGTGCTTTGACCACTCAGCCATGTTTCCAGATTCCAAGGATTATGATGCCGATTCTGTTACCACAGAAGTGCGCGATGGAAGCAGTAGTGGTGGCAGCATCAACAGCAGTAGTTTAGGTGGCCAAGAAGATGCTGGCAGCGATGTTGAAGAGCCGAGCACTTCCACACACCCACTTGAAAGTCCTGACAGTGACATCAAGGCTGATAAAAAATCTGGAGGAGGTTTGAGACGCCAGGAGAAGCCACCATATTCTTACATTGCTCTGATCGTCATGGCCATCCAGTCATCCCCAGCCAAGCGATGCACTCTCAGCGAGATCTATCAGTTTCTCCAGCAGCGCTTCCATTTCTTCAGAGGAAACTACCAAGGCTGGAAGAATTCCGTCAGGCACAACTTGTCACTTAACGAGTGCTTCGTTAAGCTTCCCAAGGGTGTAGGTCGACCAGGGAAAGGCCACTTTTGGACCATCGACCCCGGTGCCGAGTTTATGTTTGAAGAGGGCTCCTTCAGACGGAGACCGCGGGGTTTCCGCAGAAAATGCCAAGCACTGAAGCCGTTTGGTTTGCTAAACGGGCTCGGTTCTAGTGGTTCAATCATCGACCATTACGGTTTTACGAATCCACATAACACAAGCATGTCATCAATGAACTTGCCTTATGGGATATCAAACGATCACCTGTCATCCTTCGATCCTTACTCTCAAAGTCTGATGTCTGGGAGCACCATGCGCCATTCAACCAGCAGCTCCTACACAAACTACACGCCCGCTGCCAACAGTACTCCAGCCAGAACTGGCTTCCCGCCCCCAATGAGCAGTCTCTCTAATATGACAGCTTCGTCTCCAGGACTCGTGCATTCCCAGGCGGAGTCAGACTTTCAGGATTTTCCAGGCACCAACACTGCTGGGCATCACCAAGCTGCCTCTAGTATGAACTGCACTAACCGTGTCGCAGCAGCAACAAGCAGCAATCTAGGGCATGGCAGTAGCATCAAGAATACAAGCATGCTCTCTCCGTTAAGGTCTTCCACACCAAAGATGACCCATGCCCCTTTCAACCACTTCCCAAGATGCCCAGGCCCATTAGCTCCACTGTCAAGATATCCTGATCTGGAAAATGATCCTGGAAACGTAGGTGGTCGTGTTCGGAATCCTTCAACAGCTGCCCCAGGAGCAGAAGCAACAAACGTGTCCTACATGACTGTAAGAGACAAACTGTCATCACTTTACAACGACAGAAGTCCATCGGAACTAAACCAGTGCCTGAGATGTAGACCAAAGACCTTCTCTTACATAGATCCCTCACTTGACGGAGATGTGCCTAGCAACGTGCAAGACACCAACAACTATTCTAAAATTTCATCAAACTCACGGGCTGCCATATCCGTCACCTCAGACTGCTGTGACAGAAATTCCGCGACATTGTCATCTACGCCAGCATATCGCCATGATCAACAACATTACCTGACTAGAGACTTCACCCCAGCGTCAACCAGGGGCCCCAAGGGGTACTTCCAGGGGTCGTATCGCTGGGCAGGGCCTACGGATACAAGCTATTATTCTAATGATATAAAACTTCAGTCGGTGTCCCCAGCCAGAAACCCAGCATCCATGGACAGTAGCACGGCCATAGCGGACCACACCCACAACCATGACCTTTGCCGGACTGGCGGCTCTGAGGGGATGCCCCGCTCTGCTGCAGGTGAGTGACCAGTGTTTAAAGCCATTCAAAGTCTTGTTGGTCCACGGCTGTTTGCCCAAATCTGACCACGGGGAGGGGTGATAGGGCGGACAAGCCCACGTGTTCCTTCATGTGTTAGTCGTTAGTCGTTAGTCGCGGTTCCAACATCACAGCACAGGGTTAGTCCCCACTATGCTCCGTTCCCGTGCCAGTGAATATCACATAAAATGTTCCTCACTGCCCCATGTGAAAAGTGGAAACGACAGGAGTCTCGACAAAAAAAAACGGCCCGGTCAGGCACACTGTGCAAAATTCCACAGCCAGAATGTCACCACAGAAGTTCTTTATGAACAGTACAGTTCACCCATGGCGGAATTGGCAGTCTCTTTCCCAACCAGATGTTCACCTAAAAGTCTCGATGTCTCTAGATATTGTTGTTTCGTTTCTAGATGTTTTCTAGCCACCACGCCAGTTTTTCTCTGAAATGTAGATCACGCAACAAACCAACCTCTAACAGATGTAAAGAAATATTTCACTGTACATAATGCCGTCGCCAGAATACCAACACAAAGTGTGTTACCGAGGTCCAGTTGAAAATACGACCAGCTACCGCCTTATCCAAAGGAAGTGTGTATGTGAGTGTGTGCGTGTGTGTGTGTGTGCGTGTGTGTGTGTGTGTGTGTGTGTGTGTGCTTGTAAGTGAATGTGAGCATGATTTTGTAAGCTAGGGGGTAGATGTGAGCATGAGTGTATGGAGTGTTTGCCCTGGCCATGTAGGAGTGCCGGGGAATGAACAGGCTGGTAGGCTGGCAGGGAATGCACCTCTTGGTGGTAGATTACCTATGGACAAGCGAGAGATGGTCGAGCGCCTGTGGCACCAGGTGGAGAAGGCGAACAGATTGAGAACCCATATGCGGAAAGAATAATATTGCGGGGGATCGTCAGGAGTTCTGGAAGAATCTCAAAACTGAGAAAGAAGACCAGGAGAACTTTCAGTCAGATAGCGGTGGGAACAATTAGTAGTGTGACTCTTCGCTGGCTGTTGAACTAAAGGGCGGAGCGCGTATGGGAATGTCCTCAGCGCAGTGATGTCTGTTCTTAGCTCAACTCGACTCAATTCATCTGTGGACATGAGTGTCGGAATATTTGCGGGAGTGACAGTAAGAGCGAGTGTCGGAATATTTGCGGGAGTGACAGTAAGAGCGAGTGTCGGAAAAATAATCAGGAGTGTGTCTATAGTTGATGGCTGAAGAGTTGATTTTTGAATAGTTGATTGTTGAATAGTTGATTGTTGAATAGTTGATGGTTGAATAGTTGTTAGCTGAAAAGTAGATGTTCAAGAGTTGATGATGGAATAGTTGATTATTGAAGGGTTGATGGCTGAATGGTTGATAGTTGAAGAGTTGATTGTTGAAATGTTGATTCTTGAGGAGTTGATTGTTGAAGAGTTGATTGCCGAAGAGTTGATTTAACAAGGTTCTAATGTGGTTTTAATATCTCGCGAAGTTTCTTTCCCCATTTCTAGCGGCGCTGATCTCTGGTTGGTTTTAGCTGACTTATGCCATTCCACCAACCTATACCAGTTGTCAAAGCTCCAATCTGAACCATCTGTAAGCTGCAGAGTGGTGTCAGCTTTCTAATGTCATAATTGTCAGTGTCAGATTTGTCAGTTGTCAGTGTTGTCAGATGCCCGGCCTATCAAATATCACGTTTGTTACATGGCAGACTTGTCTCGCCAGTTCACGGATAGATCTGTTAGAGTCAGGATTAGGCTTGAGGCGTGTGTTTTGAGGCTGAGGCTGACTCGGCCGCAAGGGGTTGTATTTCAATAACAGCAGTTCATGTTTGGTAGTGTATTCTCCTCATTGTCTTACGCTCGTTGCGTGTCTCTCGTTTCTGGCTTTCTCTCGTTGTTTGTCTGTCCTAGTCTGTCTCTTGTTGGTGTCTGTGTCTAGTTGGTGTCTGTCTCTCGATATATGTTTCATTTATAATGTCTTTCGTTTCCGTGTCTCTAGTTTATGTCTGTCTGTACGTGAGTGGGTGGATGTATGTGAGAGATGAGTGTATGGGTGGGGGATGTGTGTGTGTGTGGGTGGGAAGATGTGTGTGTGCGGCTGATGTGTGTGGGTGGGGTATATGTGGATGGTGGGTTGTGTGTGGGTGGGAGGTGTGTGTTTTTTGGATGAAGAATGTGTTGGTGGGTGGGGGTGTGTACATGGGTGTGGGGATGTGTGTGTGTGTGTGTGTGTGTGTGTGTGTGTGTGTGTGTGTATGGGTGGTGAGATGTGTAGTTAAGGGATGCATGATTGGGGGTTGGAGATCGGTGGGGGAATGTTTGGTTGGCGAAAGGGGGGGGGGTGGAGGAAGTGTGGGAGGGTGAGTGTGTGTAGGTTGGAGGTGGGTGGGGGATGTGTGTGTGTGTGGGTGCGGGATGTGTGGGTGGGGGAGATTGTGTGGGTGGGAGATGTGTGTAAGTGGGGATGTGTTGGTGGGTGCGGGTTTTGTCTGTGGGTAGGTGCGGGATTTGTGAGTTGGCGGGAATATGTGTGTGTGTGGGTGTTAGATATGTATTTAGGGGATGTGTGTTTGGCTGAGTGGTTGGGGGTGTGTGGGTGGGTGATGGAAGATATGTGGGTGGGTGAGTGTTGGTAGGTTATGGGATGGGTGGAGGATGTGTGCGTGTGGGTGGGAAATGTGTGAAGGTGGGGAATGTGTGGGTGGGTGAAGGATGGGTTGATGCATGCATGTGTGCCTGGGTTTGTGTGTGGATGGGTGGGGGATGTGTGGTGGGTGGGAGATGTGTGCGTGGGGGTGGAGAGATGGTGTATGTGGGGGTGTGTGTGGGATGTATGGGTTGGGGGATGAGTGGATTGATGGGGTATTATGTGCCTGTGGGTTTGTGTGTGGTTGGATGGTGGATGTGTGTGTGGGGGACACGCAGATCGATAGGGAATGGGTGGGTGGGAGGGCGGGGGATTTGTCTCATAACACTGTAACATGCATTGTTTATGTTTACAACATTCATTTGACAATGTTTTTTTTTCCTGTGTGAATGCACTATGCACTGATGAACGAAAGATGAGTGATTGGAAGGGCTGAATGTTAGACGGGCCTGCGTGCCCAATTTGTTAACCTTTGAAAATAAAGTTCGTTCACTCGTTCGTTCGTTCGTTAGTTCTGTTGTTGTTGCCTGCCTCTCGCTTTTGATTGGATTCGTTGTCTGTCTCACGATGCTTATCTGTCTCCTATTGCCCGTCTCAACATGTTTGTCTGTCTTTCGTTATTGTCTGTCTGTCGTTGTCTCTTCTCTCTCTCTCTCTCTCTCTCTCTCTCTCTCTCTCTCTCTCTCTCTCTCTCTCTCTCTCTCTCTCTCATTCTCTCTCTCTCTCTCTTACTCTCTTGAAGGGCCGAATGTAAACGGGACTGCATGCCTAATTTGTGACCCTTTGAAAATAAAGTTCGTTCGTCCATTCGTTCGTTCGCTCTCTCTCTTTCTCTCTTTCTCTTCTCTGTCCAGTTGGTGTCTGTATATCGCTGTTGTCTGTCTTCTGTATGTGTCGTCTCCTGTTTTCTCTCTTTCTCTCTCTCTCTCTCGTTGTCTGTCTGTCGATATTTGTCTCACATAGTCTGTCTCTCTTTGGCATTCGTTCCTCATTGTATGTTTCTCTTTATTGTCTTCTTTAGTTATATCTGTCTTTCATTGGTGTCTGCCTTTTATTTCTGTCTGTCTCTCAATGTCTGTCTCTCATTGTCTATCTCTCATTGTCTGTCTCTTATTTTTTGTCTCTTATTGTCTTCTTTTATTGTCTGTCTCCAATTGTCTGTCTCTAACTGTCTGTCTCTCGTATTGTCTGCCTCTGGTTGTCTGTCTCTCATTATCTGTCTCTCATTGTCTGTCTCTCATTGTCTGTCTCTTATTATCTGTCTCTCATTGTTTTTCACCCTATATGTTGTCTGCCTCTAATTGTCTGTCCGTCGTTTAGTGTTGTCTGTATCTCATTGTCTGTCTCTTATTGTCTGCCTCTCATTGTCTGTCTCTATTTGTATGTCTCTCATTGTTTGTCTCTCATTGTATGACTCTCATTGTATGTCTCTCATTGCCTGTCTCTCATTGTATGTCTCTTATTGTCTGCCTCTCATTGTTTGTCTCTCATTGTATGTATCTCATTGTATGACTCTCATTGTATGTCTCTCATGTTATGCCTCTCATTGTATGGCTCTCATTGTATGTCTCTCATTGTCTGTCTCTCATTGTATGACTCTCATTGTATGTCTCTCATTGTATGTCTCTCATGTTATGCCTCTCATTGTATGGCTCTCATTGTATGGCTCTCATTGTCTGTCTCTCATTGTATGACTCTCATTGTATGTCTCTCATGTTATGCCTCTCATTGTATGGCTCTCATTGTATGGCTCTCATTGTCTGTCTCTCATTGTATGACTCTCATTGTATGTCTCTCATTGTCTGTCTCTCATTGTATGTCTCTCATTGTATGGCTCTCATTGTATGTCTCTGATGTTATGTCTCTCATTGCCTGTCTCTCATTGTATGGCTCTCATTGTATGTCTCTCATGTTATGTCTCTCATTGTATGGCTCTCATTGTATGTCTCTCATGTTATGTCTCTCATTGTATGGCTCTCATTGTATGTTTCTCATGTTATGTCTCTCATTGTATGGCTCTCATTGTATGTCTCTCATGTTATGTCTCTCATTGTATGGCTCTCATTGTATGTCTCTCATGTTATGTCTCTCATTGTATGGCTCTCATTGTATGTCTCTCATGTTATGTCTCTCATTGTATGGCTCTCATTGTATGTCTCTCATGTTATGTCTCTCATGTTATGGCTCTCATGTTATGTCTCTCATTGTATGTCTCTCATGTTATGTCTCTCATGTTATGTCTCTCATTGTATGGCTCTCATTGCCTGTCCGCTCTTTAGTGTTGTCTGTCTCTCATTGTTTGTTTCTCATTGTCTTTCCAGCCATTAACGTTGCCTGTCACTCATTGTCTGTCTCTCATTATTTGTCTTCGAAGACTCTAGAAGCCCAGTTTCACCAAAAAACAAATAACTAAGCAAGACGCGAAAATACCTCAACATGCAGAGGAAGATAAAACACTACAAGCAGTCTATTCCATTGATATAAAAATAAGCAACACATTCGAAGTGCTTCTGGAAAATTCGTCAGAAAACGTATAGTGCTATAGTGCGCTGACAACAGACAACGCACGCCTGCAGGAAACACAGGGAGAGTCACATGGAGACGTACAGACTGATGTTGAATGGGAGAAACAACGGACATGGCGTACTGACAACAAAAATATACAGACAGCACGGCCCGACTGTACACACATCAAAATAGGCTCTTTAATGAAAGGTCTATGCAGCGACCGCATGGCCACTTCAGACAAAGACATTGTTTCCATAATCCCATTGCCTGGGGCCGGTGTTGACCGGCTAACAGACAAGATTAGCAGTTTGGCTGTAAATCGTCACTTTAGAAAAGGAAGCGTACACATTGGTATTAACGACACCATGAACAACCAGCAGATCACAGTATCTCAACTGCTGGAGATCTTGAACGAGTTACGTCACATTTTTCCTGACTCGTCTAATTTCTTCTCCTCCATCACATCACCGAGTTATGGGTTCCAGCGTCGTCTAGCTGACATAAATAACAACATATTGCAGAAGTTTTGTTCTCACAACAACATACAGTTCATCAAAAATACACCATTGTTTACTTCACAGGCTGGTGCTCCAAAATAGTGACTTTATAAAGATCAAATACATTTGTCTACTACATCTGTTGTAAAGCAGCAGAGAAGTGCGTGGGCATTTACAGCCCGTTCAGCGGGCCGAACCGTTCAAGAATCCAGTGGTGCCCACTGTATGACCACGAGCAGCATGACGATGGAGGTGATGGCAGTTACACAGGCTTTCATATGGCTGGAATCACAGCATTATACCAACGTGTGTGTACTAAGTGATTCAATGAGCATGATTCAGAAGGTCGAAGCTGGATCTGTACGTAGACAATGGAATGAGTCGCTGCGGAAGTCTGTTGTCCGCAAAGTCACCTTCATCTTCGTCCCGGGACATGCGGGAGTCGAGGGAAATGAACGAGCTGATAAATTGGCTGGCTCTGCACCCCCTGTAGATGGCCAGCCCATGGATCGTGCCGATGTTATTAACGCCCTTAAAGATATGGCGAGAACAGAGGATTTTGACGCCAGTGATTCCACATCGCTGTCCAGGATGAAAGACCTGGGAGTAAGAATCGGCACAGCCAGACGCGAGAGGTACATCGGGAAAACAAAGCGCCTCGTCAACCAACACAGAACTGGCACTATTAGCCACCGGACGCTGATGCATATGCTGGGGGGAGGATCTGAGCACCTATGGACATGTCCGGAGTGCAACGAAGATACCCCAACTGATAACTAACTAACTAACATTTGTCTACATTGGGCACTAGCTTGCTCGCCAAAAATATGAAATACCCATAACGAACACAACATACATCCAATACCGGAGCGCATAGGGCACTTTTAGCTACTCCATCTGAAACTCAAGCCAGACGACATACTCCCGCCACATCAAGTACCAATAGGCCAGAAGAGCGCAGACCACTCATAACCACTGGATCTGAAACAGAAGCCTGACGAACACTTCCACCACACCAAATAAGTACAATACGCCCTCTTTCACACAGGGGAGTGAAAATTATGAAGACAAGTTCCCTCCTCTCCACAGCACGGAAACACCTATCAGTAACAACAACGTGCCACCACAGCCTTCTGTTAGCCACGAACCAGAGCCTGTTGTTTATAGTCGTTACACACCCGTTTGAAATCAACAGTATTCATTTAATTGTAACCCGGAGTTGTAGCCCAGCTTCACTTCGTCAGGCACTTATGATGTCGCTGTACCAAGGGTCAACACAGCCTGGTATTTACTAGCATTCAGCACAAAGCAACACCGGATCTCAGTACAAAAAAGAGCCTCTCCTAGAACGTTTATGTGCATACTTGGTTATTGCTTTCTATAGTAACGTATTAGATTTACGTGACTATAAACATTGTCTCGTACTGACGTCACATAAATTGATACTTAATTGTATATGTTTTATAATACTTTTTATTGTGTTTATACTGTGAGTATACTATACCGCACATTCTTACTGATCTGTATACGTATTTTTTGTGTTTATATTGACAGAGATATTACTGTTTATCTGTACTTTAGAGTGTGTATTGTTATAACGGACGTAAGTTATATTCATTTGTGTTTTATGATTACGCATTGAAATTTATGATTACGCATTGTTAAAATGTCTAATAAGTACTAACACTCGCTCAGTAATAATGGGCTCAGAATCGGGCATGTAAGCATCTGCCATCTATTAGGGAAGCTGCCCGAACTATCACTTATACTTAATCACAATTTTCACATGTTCGGCGTCAACGAATGTCGATTAAATGATAACATCTCAGATCCGGGAAGGTTAACCCGGTCAACAAATGCCCGCAGAAGTCGGATGTGTCGGCCTAACGGCGCAAGAACGCAGCTCTGCTGTAAACAGGCACAACGCAATCACGTCCGAAAAAAAAACTCCGGATGAACGAAGAAGAAGAAGAAGATAACATCTCAGATGATAACATCACTATCAGAGTTTTAAAAACCATTAGAAGATATCCCTATAAGAAACAAGAGACGGGTATTGCAGTTTATATTTCTAACTCACTTAACGCCCGCCGTAGGCTAGATTTTAAGACCTGTGAAATTGAGTGTGTATGGTTTGAGGTTAAACTTAAAAATCGCATACGCTAGTAGTTGGCTATCACTATCGAATCCCCAGTGCAGGAATTATCTAGTATGAAAAATTCACCACTATGATGGATGTAGTCTTTAGTAATGCGAGAGAAATAATACTGCTAGGTGACTTCAACATAGACACTAACACATCAAACAAAACATGGGAAAACATAATAGAGTCATATAACTTCCAACAGTTAGTCAAACAAGCCACTAGAATATCAAAATCATCTGCAACACTTATAGATCATATTTATATTACGAATGCCGACAACATCACAGAATGTACTGTACCTTTTAATGCAATGAGCGATCACTACCCAGTATGTTGCACGTGGTTGAAAAGAGGTACCAAAACTCTGAAACACAAACATAAGTATATATATAGTATATAAGTATATAAGTATAAAATATAGAAATTATAAAAACTTCAATCAAGATGTCTTTTTACAAGACTTGCTCAACTCATCTCTGGACTATGTTTACCAGCTTCCTGACCCAGACGATGCTCTGGACCACTGGCTGAAGACCAATCTAAGTGTATTTGATAAGTATGTTCCATTTAAGTAAGTCCGTATTAAACATCATACTAAGCCTCCGTGGATCACACAGGAGGTAGTTGAACTTATGAGAGACCGGGACAGGGCACATAAAAAATAGAGATCTATGTACCGTAGTATGGGAAACAAATTTCAATATGTTATTCGAAAGGAAAAGAAAAGTTATTTTAAGAACTTAATAATAGATAAAACCAACACTAAAAATACATGGAAAGCAATTAATACCTTGACAAACAAACACAAATCATCACAACCACTACCATCAAAGCAGGTTACATGTGATCAATTCAGTAGATTCTTTCAGTCCGACATAAACCAACTGAAGGCTGCAATACCAGATGCGCCTCATGACGTACTTTTATTATCATCATTCTGTGAGAACAAATGCTATGGTGACATTCCCTCCAACATACCTATAACGACCACCACTGAAGTATTTACTCATCTCAGTAACCTAAAAAACAATAATTCATTAGGACTAGATGGAATCGGTAATCGAATCCTTCGCTATGCTGCACCGACGATCTGCGAGTCATTAACTTTTATATATAATCAATGTCTCACCAAAGGTCACTTCCCATCAGCCTTTAAAATCGCTAAAGAGTATCCGCATTTAAAAGCTGGTTCATTAGAAGATCGTCTCATGAGTAATTATAGGCCAATCTCAATATTATCCTCATTATCCAAACCACTAGAAAAGCACATCCACAAAACAACACTAAAGCACTTAGTTCACTACAAACGAATAGTCAGTCAGGATTTCGGCCAAAATAATCTTGTCATGCGGCCCTAACAAACATGATAGAAAACTGGCATCAAAATATTAACAACAATACTCTATATGGAACGATGTTTATAGACTTTAGAAAAGCATTCGATATGATAGATCAGTGGTTCTCAACCTGTTGTTTCCCATTCCCCCCTTTACCATACGTTCAGAACGTCATTCTCCCCCTTTCGAATTTTCTTCCTATAAATCCCCCCCCCCTACCCTTACACGGTATTCATAAAAATGGAAGCTAAATTTAATAACACATACTACAACAAGTCTAGACGTCTACATAAAATGTGATTTGCGGGTTTACCTACGTTATAAAACGAGTTTCATTAGGGCGAGAAATACAGAATCGTAAAATTTAGAGGGAAAAACAATGTCAAGTAACTGGTTCTTGTATTAATGCAATCTTGAAATAATCTTCAACCCCCCCCCCCCCCCCGGAAACCCTAAAATTCCCCCTAGGGGGAATTCTCCACTGGTTGAGAACCACTGTAATAGATCATACTATTCAAATTTAAAAAAAAAAAAAACTAGAAACAATGAAAGTAAGCTTTAATATAGTGACATTAATCAACTCATTTTATTAGACAGAAAACAAGTAGTATCAAACAATAAATCTCTATCTCAAGCCATTACCATTAATATTGGAGTACATCAGAGGTCTATACTTGCCCCTCTGCTATTTGCCATTTATATAAATTATCTTCCCTTATATCTGTCTTCGTCCTGTGATCTATTTGCAGACGACTGCACAGTATATACAAACGCTATCGATCATAATGTGCTAGAATTATCCTTGCAACAGGAAATAAATAGTGTAGTTAACTGTAGTCAAGCAAACCGCATGCAAATTAACATTTCTAAAACAAACACTATGTTAATAGGAACCAGGCAAAGACTTCAGACTCTAAACTCGCAGAGAACTCTTCAGCTGCACATTGGTAGCACGCCTATAGAAAGTGTAACCAAGCAAAAGGCCCTGGGTCTTATCATAGACCAAACTCTATCCATTAATTCCCATGTTCATGATCTAGTTAAGCAAATAGCCAATAAAGTATACCAACTTGCCAAAATTAAAAATTTCCTCGACGAAAACACAAGAAAGATATTATATACTTCCCACATATAAACACATATTGATTATTGCTCCACAGTCTGGAATGGATGCTCCAAATCAATAACCAAACGCCTGCATTCACTCCAGAAACGGGCAATGCGTTTAATCAATGGTGATAAGCTTACAGACTATTCTAACCTACATGCACGTTTTCAGTTACTGCCTCTTCACAAACGCCAACTTTTTAATAAGTCTAAACTAATTCACAAAATCCTATTTCAAAATGCTCCAAGCTACCTTTGGTCATAGTTTAAATATAACGCAAGACATAGCGAACAACTAAATATACTTCATGTCCCTAAACCTAGGATAGACTTGTATAAAACAAGCTTAGCATACTCTGCCACTCAGTTGTGGAACAATCTTCCACAAGAAATCAAAGACACCACCAATCATTATACATACAGTAGCAACCTGTTTAAACACTACCTCAGGACAGACTACATGTCCCCATAGAAACAACAACAACAAAAACAATAATAAAGGTAAATTATCTCGAACGACAACTGGCCACAAAAACATTCCCATATGTATGGCACGTTACACCTTCTTTGGGTATTTATAATGCCCATGTTAAACATTGCCTCAGTGAGTTATGTATTATTGATTATTTTTATGCGTTTTAATGCTTATTGTTCTTTTGTTGTCAAAGATTTGCTTCATAAGAGATGTTGAATGAAAGAATGTATGAGAGCAAATAGAAAAGAAGGGCAGAATGTCAGACGGGCCTGCGGGCCCAATTCTAAACCCTTTGAAAATAAAGATTTTCGTTTGTTCGTTCGTTCGTTCGTTCATTGTCTGTCCACCCCTCAATGTTGTCTGTCTCTCATTGTTTGTCCCTCATTGTCTGTCCACCCTTTAATGTTGTCTGTCTCTTATTGCCAGTCGTTCATTGTCTGTTTCTCCTTGTCTGTCCGCCGTTCAGTGTTACCTGCTTCTCGTTGTCTGTCTCTCATTGTCTATCCTCACTTCGATGTTGTCCATCTCCGCAAGCACCGATCAACAATGGTTGTAGATTATGTCTTTGAGAGTTTAAGTAATGGCATCAACTTCGTTTCTTCATGTCGTGACCCCACATTTTCTCCACACCATATCTCCTCATCTCCTTCCGTCACATCCATGTGCCTCACCTCTCTACCTCACTTCGTGCCAGCATCTTATCTTCTGCTGTATGTTCTTGTTTTCTCTCCTAACCTCGTGACCTCACATCATCCCCTCACCTTGCATCCTTACATTGCACTTTCACATCAGCCCCTCACATCCCTTGCATCACCTCACACTTTCTCTTTCCTCTTTGACATCACCCTCTCGCATCCTTTACCTCACCACGTCTATTCATCACATTTTTCATAACCCCCCCCCCCCCCCCATTCCCTCATTCCTTTCCCACATTCCATTAACGATGTATACATCCATTTTTCTTTACTCTTTCCATCTTTCACCAGCTTATTCATTCGCTTTATTCATGGCTGTACATTTGTTAAACCCGACTCCCCGCCCTGGCTGGTATTGGGTAAATAGTTTCCATTACGGTTCTCTAATTCTGCCGCCATTTCTCCATGTTTCTATGTTGTTAGCAGACTTCAAAGCCGGCAGGAGAAACTTACAGACGACAGCTATGGCGGGCAGATAAGATCTTGTCCTGTCAGGTTTTCACATCTACATTCTGGTTGTGGGTAGCCAGCAGTGGTGGAGTCATGAATCCATGCGTACCTTGTGCACACCCTCAGTGCGCCCTAGGAATAAGTCACCGATTGTCCATGTTGGTGTTCGTGTACTGCCTGACTTTTCGTGTAAGCTCTCAGTCCGCCCTGGAGATAAGTCATTGATTGTCCTGATTGTTGGTGCTCGCCTACTTCCTGGCTTTTGTGTACGCTCTCAATTCGACGTTGGGATAAGTCATTGATTGTCTTGGTTGTTGATCTTCACGTACTTCATGGTTTTTTTGTGTACGCTCTCAGTGCGCCATAGGGATAAGTCATTGATTATCCTGGTTCTTGGTGTTCGCGCACATCCTGGCTTTTTATGTACGATCTTAGTGCGCCCTAGGGATAAGTCATTGATAGTCCTGGTTGTTGGTCTTCGCGTACTTCCTGGCTTTTTGTGTACGCTCTCAGTGCGATAAGTCATTGATTGTCTTAGTTTTTGGTATTCGTGTACTTCCTGGCTTGTTGTCAGCTGTCCAGTTTTGCATGCTCCGTGGTCAATGGGTCACGAACGCAGTTCGTAATCACGCATACCATACAATTCGTATGGAATGGTATGGGTACCGGTCGTTCCGAAAGCAATGGCAAACTACTGAACGTAAATTTAACAGGAACAGCTAAAAAATGCTTTGGTTGACTGCTACTTCTTGTAAAGCATATGCAACTAACTAACCCGTTTTGTGGCTAATGATGTCACAATGTAGTGACTTTAGTTAAATATTCAAAAAACAGGAACTTTTGTTGAATATATATATGTGTGTGTGTGTGTGTGTGTGTGTGTGCGTGCGTGCGTGCGTGCGTGCGTGCGTGCGTGTGTGCGTGTGCGTGTGCGTGTGTGTGTGTGTGTGTGTGACTTTCATCAAGAATTTAACACACACAAAAACAGGACTTTCGTTGAATAATTAAACACAGGGAATTCCGTTTTATATATATATATATATATATATATATATATATATATATATATATATATATATATATATATATATATATATATATATATATATATATATTCCCTCAAACAGTGGACCTTATTGAAAATTTAAAAACTGGTACCTTAGTTGAATATTTAAAAAAAAAACACGGACTTTCATTGAATATTTAAAAACAGGGACATTCGTTGAATATTTAAAAACAGGGACTTTCGTTGAATATTTAAAACACAGGGATTTTTGTTGAATATTTAAACTACATGAACTTTTGTAGAATACTTTAAAAACAAAGTCTTTCATCAAATATTGAAAATAATCAGGGACTTTCGTTGAATATTTAGAAAGCAGGTACTTTGATTGTATATTTTTTGTTTCTAAAACGGGGACATTTAATATTTTAAAATCATTGACTTTCGTTGGTTATTTACAAAACAAATATTGAAAGGGGGTGGGGGGGGGGAGAAACGTAGAATTTCGTTAAGTATTTCACACACAGACACACACACAGAGAGAGAGAGAGAGAGAGAGAGAGAGAGAGAGAGAGAGAGAGAGAGAGAGAGAGAGAGAGAGAGAGAGAGAGAGAGAGAGAGAGAGAGAGAGAGAGAGAGAGAGAGAGAATCATTCTTTGACTATTTTAAAAACATGAACTTTCGTTGAATGTATAAAAACATGGCCTTTCATTGAATATTCAAAAAACGTGGCGGACAGATTGGCGGGCTCTGCACCGCTCAGTGTTATTGGTGCATGATAAAGTAGACGTGGTTGGGGTCTTAGGGATCATATGTATAATGCAGAAGAACAGTTAGACCATCATTGCCTGGAGAGAATGGCACTGCAGGTTGTGACCAGGGGATCTGGCCAACACTCAGGACTCCGAGCAAAGGCCAGACGGACACATAATCACACTGCCACTGGTACAAAAAGAAGACACAGATTATGTCACAAGGTGCACATGGGGTACCATCAATCTTTATTGACGACGACGAACTGGAGATAGTAGACCATTTTACATATCTAGGATCAGAGGTAAATAGCAAATTATCCCTCGATCAGGAAATCAACATCAGGATTGGCAAGGCAGCAACAACAATGAACATGTTAGCAAAAAGAGTCTGGGGAGAACAAGAAGCTTACTGCCAAAACAAAAGTCCTCGTCTACCAAGCCTGTGTCCTTAGTACTCTCCTTTATGGCAGTGAAACCTGGACAACTTACTCACGCCAAGAGAAACGTTTAAACAGCATTCATATGCGGTGTCTGCGAAGAATACTTGGTATTAAGTGGCAAGACAAAATCTCAAATACTAAAGTATTGGAAAGATCAGGTTGTGTGACGGTGTATTCCATGCTCAGTCTTCGTAGACTTAGATGGATAGGACACGTTAGGAGGATGGATGATGGTAGAATACCAAAGGACATCTTTTTTTGGTGAATTACAGACGGGTAGGAGATCTCAGGGTCGGCCTCTACTACGATACAAAGACGTGTGAAAGCGGGACATGATTGATACAGGCATTGATAATGCACATTGGGAGCAAGTCGCCGCTGAACGTGTTGCATGGAGAGCAAACATCAGAAATTGAATAAAGACAAAAGAGAAAATGATTGCAGATAAAGCACACACAGAGCGTGAGAGACGTAAGATGGTGCAAAATGGTGGAAATGACCATGTTTTCACATGCATCTACTGTGGGCAAACATTTGCAGCAAGAATTGGCCATACCAGCCACACTCGCCACCGCCATGGTTCGTAGTTATTAAGCCTTTTTGAAGCACAATGTACCAAACTATCGTCTGTCAAGACGGAAAGGTGCCAATGAATGATATGACTGGTACCATTAGTATTGGGAATGCTGTGATGTCGGTTCTTGACTCAAATCAACTGTGGGACTAAACCTCCAATATTGATAACACTCATTAGCACACTCATTGGTAACATTGCCAGTGCAATCCACAAAAAAGCTGGAGAATGGATTTGTGGGCTGTGTAAAATGCGATAGCTGGAAACTGGCCTTGTGGGCTGTGTAGCATGAAATATCTTGAAAATGGGCTTGTGGGCTATGTCAAACATGGGATAGTTAGAGATTGAGCTTGTGGAATGTGTAAATGAGATAGCTGGAGAATTGATTTGTGGGTTGCGTAAAATGGGATAGCTGAAGAATGGGTATGTGGACTGTGTAAAATGGGATAGCTGGAGAATGGGTATGTGGACTGTGTAAAATGGGATAGCTGGAGAATGGGTATGTTGGGCTGTGTAAAATGGGATAGCTGGAGAATGGGCTTTTTGGTTGCGTAAAATTTATAACTGGAGAATGGGTTTGTGGGCTGTGTAAAATGGGGTAGCTGAAGACAGCATGTGGGCTGTCTGTATGTCCTTCTGTATGTCTGTATGTGTCTATTTGATTGTCTGTCCGTGTGTCTGTTTCTCTGTCTATCTATGTTCTGTCTGTAAATCTAGTTATGTGGCTGTATGTCTTAGATTCTATCTGTCTATATATCTGTAGAAGATATATCTAAAGAAGATTGGCTGCCCACCAACTCTTCTGTCCATTGTGGAATCGTTCCACACAGGCATGAAGGGTATAATCAAGTTTGATGGCTCAACTTCAGAAGAGTTTGAAATCAAGAGTGGAGTTAAGCAACCCCCACCCTCCCTAACCCCCACCCTCTTTGGGATATACTTTTCACTTCTACTGAAATATGCCTTTCGTGATCAGGATGACGGTATATACATTCACTCACGCTCAGATGGTGGCCTCTATAATGCTCAGAGATTGAAGGCCAAGACCAAAATTAGCAGGGTACTAATCAGAGAGTTGCTTTTTGCGGATGATGCTGCGATTACGACCCACTCTGAGGAAGAATTACAACATCTACTATCTGCATTCTCCAATGCTTGTTCTGAATTTGGTTTAACAATTAACAAAAAGAAGACACAGATTATGTCACAAGGTGCACATGGTGTACCATCAATCTTTATTGACGACGCCGAACTGGAGATAGTAGACCATTTTACATATCTAGGATCAGAGGTAAATAGCAAATTATCCCTCGATCAGGAAATCAACATCAGGATTGGCAAGGCAGCAACAACAATGAACATGTTAGCAAAAAGAGTCTGGGAGAACAGGAAGCTTACTGCCAAAACAAAAGTCCTCGTCTACCAAGCCTGTGTCCTTAGTACTCTTCTTTATGGCAGTAAAACCTGGACAACTTACTCACGCCAAGAGAAACGTTTAAACAGCTTTCATATGCGGTGTCTGCGAAGAATACTTGGTATTAAGTGGTGTCGTGTCCTCCTTTACAGTGTCGTCCCTGGAGTGAAGAGAGCCGACACCCACATTATAATATTTTCCTCCTTTTTAATATTCTGGAGAATCCACCAGCTTCCGTCCAACACACTCCATCAGCCTATGGACACCTTTTCCTATCACTCTCTCTCTCACTGTCGTACTATGCCCCCTTCTCATACTTCCCCAACGCAACGTATTCAACAACTCTTGCTTCTAAAAATTAATACAGCTTAATTTATTAAAAGAAAAGTGTAACGTATATGAGACGTGTATGCGAAGAAAATGTGGGTCGTGTATTATAACATAAATGTATGTGTCAGCCTTCAAAGTTCAGGATCATAGTGTACACATCATGGCAAGGATCACACGACATCATTCGAGTCAGTACGAAAAACCTCACCGAAGTCGTATCCTTCTCTCCAGACATGTCCTCCTCCAGGAACTCTGATGACCATGAGATCTGAATCCCATGTAAATATATAATCCGTGGAAAAAAACTGTTATTGTTCCTAACACAACTGTTCCTAACAGTTTATAGAAACTCCGGCTTCATAATTCCGGCGCGGTGAAACAAACATGGAACACTGTCCTATGAACAAGACTTTTTGTCTCTTGATAAATGTTCACTAGTTCTCACTATTAAACAGTTATTGTCTATACTCCAATAGAGACCTTTATTTTTGTTCTAGTCATAAGTGAACTGAATATCCATCACTACTGGTGTGTTAAAACTGGTATGACCTAAACTCATTCGGTATTTATCCGGTAGGATACCATTCAGCTCCACTGAGCAATGTTGATCATCTTCCTCTAGCATAATCTCTGTTGTAAAGTTGTTGGCCAATCTTCCTGCGCCAAACTTTATCCGGGATCGGATTGTCTCTTGGTTTCGTGTTCTTCATTCCAACCAGAGGAAACCTGTAACATAAATCATATAACCGGTGATAGCCTCCCCGTCACTGATCTCTATTAGATGATCGTGGCCATCGGCCTCGCTTCAGAAAATACAATGAACCTACTCTGTCATGGACAGATGATTGAACACATAGGTTATCATCAGGCCAAGACAAGAAAAAAAATCAACAAACAGAATGCGGAACCCCGCCCACCAGGGACACTACGGGAATATCCCAATTATCCCTCATTACTCGATTCTCAACTAGTAAAGCTTATCCACACTTCACTAATCTATTTTCAACTAACAGAGCCAAGTATCACTTCCCTACTCTAGCTAGTTTTCCACTAACAGTGCTAATCATCACACTTTAGTTTTAACAAGGCTACAGCCTATATTAATTAGAACGAATATTATAATAGGTTATACCTTACGGCACTGCAGTTTACACTAAATTACATCTAATGGTAGCCATACAGGCTCGTGTAAACTAAATCAAATATCTCCTTCACACGTTAGATGTTCTAACTGCTGCAGTGACAAGCATGTCTGCCTAGATCCACATTTTCAAGTTTCCCTAGTTGGTCCCAACTCGGGTTTTTATGGCAACTCCTAAAGTTGGCCACGTGACGTTATCCTTTATGCCCCCACACAGGTGGCACATTGGCAGATCATCCCCTGTCAGGGATCCATCCCCCTCCTGGCTCCCTCAATGTTAGATTTTTCATCACTGGTCTAGACATCCAAAACAATCTAGAGAGTTACTGTCGAGTTCCAACAAAGAGTTTCGATACCAAGCTGCCAATCATGGTTTTCCAAACAACCTACATTGTGCACGTGACGTTGTTGATATACTGCAGGTGTTCCCTGTTTCCAATAACCAGCCCTCAACTTTCTGTCATGTGGTGACAGTCAAATCTGCCATTCCGTTTTATGTCGGGAAATACCCACTGACAGTCTGACCGTTTTCTCCCTAGTCGGGCACTTCCGACCTGTTGATAAACTGTCAATCTTCTGTTCAGTGGTGACACTCCCAG